>VZTR01021588.1:1003-14887 GCA_013400775.1 Chaetops frenatus | reverse complement strand
AGCCAGAGGGCAGAGACTCAACACATGGGAGGGTCAGCCAGTACATTTCCCATGTTGTCATCTTATTAATCTGACCTGTGGATCAGAATCCATTATGCTTACTTGCTGTGGGAATTCACATGGAACAAAAATGTCACCTTCACTCCACGTTTTACAACTCAGTTACCTGTTTTTGTGAAGTTTGTAAATACTAATACAGATCTATCCCTTTATGACACCTAGGTATCTCCAGGAACTGAAACAAAATTGACACACAGGGCCCTGGGGGAAAAAAATTGTAACAGATTGTAAATTCTTGCCATTCCCAGTGAAGAGCTGATCACTGACATTTGGCTTCAGGGTATTCTGTGATTTTCACCAAATTTTACTGAACCACATTTTATCAAATTCAGGTGTTCATGATACCATAAACTCAAGCAAACATAAATATAGCATGACATTTTACTTCCAAGGCACAAAGGACAGTGATTAGGTTTTGTCATAGTCTGTCTTTAGGTCGCAGATAATTATATATTTGTATGAAAACTAGATCATAAATGTTTAAATATAACACTTTAGCCAAGTTTCAGGAATGAACAACTGAATAGAATTGTAATGATATATAATGCAGGAGCATAAAAATTGAAGCCTTCCACTTACCTAGTAAAATTTTTCAATTTTATATTTAAGTTCGCATATATAATTCTTATGATGTATATGATTTACTTCGGTACTAAGGTTTTTCTTTTTAAGAATAGCTATATAAAGACAATATCAATATCCACAAGTATGGTAAGTCTTGACTTGTAGATACAAAAGACACTGATTTTCTGACACACTTCATAAAAAAGCCAAGAGAGCAGTTTAGGGCATAGGATCTCAAGCTCTGCCACTTCACAGAGGTTGAGATCATGCAGGCCCAATGATCTTCATTCAGTAGCAGCCTTAAAGGCTCCACTAGGCTGGAGAATTTGTCCAGCAGCCCAGCTCTGACTGCAGTCACCTGAGCACGACTGAATTATATTTCACAGAAGGCATTTGGGCAAGATTCATCTCAGCCAAATTTAGACACTTAGAGAGGCACATCTGAAGCATGATTTGTTTCATTCAAGGATAATCTGTCCGGTCAAGCACTGGCTGGAAGTGCCCGTTTCTGCCCGCTGACTACAAACTAGAGGGAGGATGTTTGTTATTTAGACACATAAAGGTGTTTAAAACATATTGCACCTTGAGCCTTCACCTAAAAACCAAGAACAGAGAATGTCTTGTTTATGTAGTCAGTAGATTACCCTTTTAGTAAACTGTGCCACTCTCACTGCAAGATAGGTGCTACCTCTCAGACTGCCTCACCTGCAATTTCTAGCTTATTATGAATTTTCTCTGGCACATGGAACACCAATAATTTTCACAATGGAAATGCTTTTATAGCTATCAATCATATCATCACTCTATCTTCTGTTTATTCTTTCACTCCATTTAAATGTTGATTTCATATCTATGCAGATGAAGTTTCTTTAGAAAACACATCGGCTATAGACCAATGTGTTCTGAAGTGTTGTTATCCCACTGAAAAGTTGGCAGCTGGGTTTCTGTCTCTTGCTGAAAGTTACTGCTAATGCTTACTAATTACAGGAGGGCCTTCTACAACAGAAGTGTATGAGTATGATGCAACAGGGAGAAAACTACATTACAAGCAAATCAATCAGGTTTGAAATAGAAACAAAAATTCATTTTAGATATCAAATAGTATGTGTAAGTTTAATTGTAAAATGGTACGGTAAATATTTTTTCCAGTTTATTGATCTAAGAGAAAAAAAAAGAAAGACTGATTTTAAAAAGCTAGATTTTGCAGGGAGATATCGTATTACCTTCTGTAATTAAATTAGTCTGAAACATGTGAAACTGTTACTCATATTTTCTGCTCTGAGCTTAATGGCATTGTTTTGGACATAATATACACTTTACTGAGAAAAGCAAAATGAAAAGAGATATCTTCTTCCCATTCTAATAACGAAAAAAAATTTACTATGACAAGTGTCTTCCTTGCAGAAGTTTAATAACTCAGGATAAGACTAAGTATAGAGCACAACATCAGAAAATAATACAAAACTCCTTCTATAACACTGGTTTCAGCTATTAAAATTTTTAATTCAAAATTTTAAAAAGTCTTTTAAAAAAAGAATATATGATTTAATCATTCATGAGAATCTTAGAACAAAACTCATTATACTGAGGGGCAGAAACCCCTAAGTTTCAGTAGACTTTGGATTAGGTAATTAAATAAGAAAGACCAAAGCAGTGGAGAAGAAAACCTGTTAATCATCTGTTCAACTATGAAATAAAGTTGGAAAAAAAATTCTGAAAAATTCTATTATTTGAGAACATTTAACATTATTAAAAGATTGAACTTATTTAGGAAAACCTGTAAAATGTGTTTAGACTTTGATATGTGAACTAAGAGCAAATTTTTAAATTTTGCAGAGGTCACTTAACTGTACAAACTGTACCATATAAAATTTATGTTGAAAGTATTACTGATTATTATGCTTTTGTCTTACCTCAAATGGATCTCAAACCACGGTGTACAACACAAATAATTTGCTATTCAGGTTTAGATGTTCACAACAAATATCTGTCTCTATATTGTACCAAACCGTCACCAACTTCTATGACCAACCTCTTCAAATCAGTTCAGACTTGGATCCAAGCTATCAGTTAATTTCATTTTCTGCCTTATGTGAGAGAAAACATTGCCCATGAGAGCTTATGAGTATGAAAAATTCTGAATGTTATTTCTGATTTTGCAAAACAGACCAGTGTAACATTGGCTAATAAACACACATTACATTTTTTCTGAAGTCCTACTAGAAATTTACTTTAAATAGGGAAATATTTTTGATAGCCATAAAGGATGTGAATTTTGCTTGAAATATGAGACATATTACTGAGTTCATTTTTCATTCTATTCCTGTGTAAAATAAGTAATCCTGCCATTCTAGGACTTGTGAAGTTTTTCAGAAAAAAACATGAGGCAACTTACCTTCATGCAGTCGTGTCCTGGTTTCAGCTGGGATAGAGTTAATTTTAATTCTAGTAGCTGGTACAGTGCTGTGGTTTAGGTTTAGTATGAGCATAATGATGATAACAGACTGATGTTTTAGCTGTTCCTTTAGTAGTGTTTACTCTAAATCAAGGACTTTTACGTTTCCCTTGCTCTGCCAGTGAGGAGGTACACAGGGAGCTGGGAGGGAGCACAGCCAGGACAGCAGACCCAAACAGGCCAAAGGGATATTCCATATCATAGCAAATGATGCTCAGGATGTAAACTGGGGGGAGCTGGCTGATCGCTGCTCAGGGAACGGCTGGGCATCATTCAGAGTGTGGCAAGTAATTGCATTGTGCATCTCTTGTTTTTCTTGTGTCTTATTCATCTCTCTTTTACATTATTATTAATGTATTTTTATTTATTTCAGTTATTAAACTGTTCTTATCTCAACCCATAGGTTTTACCTTTTTCTAATTCTCCTCCCATCGCACCAGAGGCAGGAGGGAGGTTGGGGGTGTTTAGTGAGTGAGTGGCTGTCTGGTACTTTGTTGCCATGGGGGGTTAAACCACAAAAAAAGTTGTTTAAATGGAGGCTATGCACAGGTACCTATCTGTTTTCTTGAAAAATGACAATTCCATGAAATGGGATTAATACTGCTTCCTAATAAGACAGACACATCTATGACTCCAGGCAGGTACCATCTCATCCACAGATTTCATTAGTGTTTTTGCAATAGAGGAAAGGTTTTAAATAACATTGATCCCTAATTCAGCAAAATCTGTTTTAGACATTCATTGGCAAGGAAGACTTTTAACGAAATGAGACTGTTTTACCTGGGAAAACAGGGATCTCATAATCTTGAATTCCTTGAAATTGAGTTTCCTTGTTTTCAGACCATCATGGAAAGCAAAGTACAAAATGTTGAGCTGAGAGCACAATGTAAAAATAGGAAAAAATTAAGATGTGTAAAATGTTGCAAAAACGTCCTTCCAATTTTCATTCAGCTACCTGTACTTTGTTGGGTTGATGATATGCCTTCTCAAAAACAATACTTCGTTCTAAGCTCTGCTCTCCAAGAGGGCTATTTGAGGGCACTCAGTCTCACAGTCATGTTAGGAACCCCTTCATGTATTCACTCCCCCAAAAGATTTACCATAGGTTCAGAAACTCGAAAGAAAAAAATATTTTAAGTCCTTACAAAGTGTATAATGTATTTTGAAATTTGTTGCTCCTTCTTTCCAGCCTTCCCAGTCATACTATTATGCTCTTCTTTCCAAGAAGTGTGCCCACAGTTTATTCTTAATGATTGAGGTTTAAATCCAACTAAGGAAGTGAACTTCTTGCTACACTTATTCGTCAAGAAAACCATAACTTGGGTAGCATCTCATGTCCAGTTCCATAAAATTTAGAAAAAAATCTGACAGATGTCTATGTCTGAAATTAGTAATCCTTCCATTCTACTAATTTGAAGACCAAGAATACTGCCTGTTTTAATAAACCAACTTTAGGTCAGGAAACATAATTCTTTGAATTTAAAATATTTTGGCATTTAGATCAGAGATTCTTGCTGGAAACAGCTGTATGTCTTTTTATGACAATTTTTGCTTTTAACAGCTTTTAATGAACAATGTCTGGGAAAAAGACACAAGAAAGGGAATCAAATGAAACAGATGGAAGAGTCTCTACTGGAATGACACCAGCATAGACTTGCAGCAGGTAATTTAGTTTAGGCACACTTGCATGGTTTGCTTAGCTAAGCAGAACAAACAATCAGATAACCTGGCTGGAGCATATTCACAGGCTTTCATTGGAACAATATAAAAACCTGCTGGTTCCATTGAGTGTGCCGAACACTGACCCCAAGACATGGAACAAATAGAAAATATGATTTATTACAACATTTATATTACAGAGAATAGTATATCAAAGAGCAGCAGTGGAAAAATGCTTTTTGATCATCTTGTAATTTATCTTTTTCTCTCTTCCATCATTGGAAAAGAAATAAAACAGTGTCATTGACCTACAGGTTCCAGGTTTCCAGTAGCACAATATAAGCTGTAAAACATGCTCTAATCTGCTGTTTCTGTTTGTGTGCATACTCAAGCTTAGCAGTTTTTCATATTCACTAGGCTAAAGCAGTAAAAAAAGAAAACAGGGAAAGCAGTGCCTGGCAGGAAATTGGTCAAAATGGGTCACATACACTTTTATTGGATATGCTGGATATGCTGATATAATAGCCCAGAAAGATAAATTATGTATTAATAAAATCCTGTGATGTCTGTTGTGATGTCTGTTTCTCAGAAAGTACGTAAGAACTTTTTTTTTTTTACTGGCATGCATATATCAGGTATCTGAAGGCAACTTAATATCATTTCTTATCGTGGAATAAATGTAACACAGGGCTACAAAATGAGTTATTACACAATGTATCCTCTCTGACACTTGCATACAAGGAGCATGTTTATATCTATACCATGGATTTTTTCAGTCATGGGCCTTCCAAAGCTTTAGGATTTCTACAATTCCTATAGAAGAGCTCAGCAGTTTTAGAAGTGATTTTTTTTTGTTTTGACAGATTGTGTAACTATTCCTTCTCAGTACCCACAGCCTTTACTGCCAACATGAAACATTAGCCAATGAGAAATGCTGCATAGTAGGCTAAAATATAACACTAGCCAACAATGCTTTCAATAACCCAACACTGCAACAAAATTATTTCCTTATTAGAAGGAAAGCATCTGTATTTGGAATTTGTATGGTAGATACCAAGCTCTTCTGAAATAGATGTGATAATGTTTCATATTGTGTAACCACAGGCTAGCAGGTATCTCTAAAACCTCCACCTGTTTCTGTCTTTCCAAGTGTACTCAGACATTGTATTTTTATCTTCACGTTTCAAACAATGTTCCATCCACAGTAAGAGAACAACAGAACTGATACTGTTTGTCATGATTAAAAAAATACAGAATCTAAATAATTCACTTAACACGAATCATCTACTATGAATTTTCCTTTTATCTTCGAGTACTAGAGCAACCTAATATAAATCCCCCAGGAATGTAAGTGAACAGAGTAGTGTCTACCTAAAGTTTGCCCTTGAAAAACAAAATCTTGTCCTCAACCCATAGGTGCTCCAAAATCATCTATGACTGACATTTATTTTAAGTGGTTTGTCTAAGATGGAAGGCCAGACAATGATTGTTAAACATACTCCAGAAAGTATGATTAACCTTACAAAAATTATTTATGGATTAACCGTTTCAGAAGTTGCTAATAGCAAAAAAAGGCCTAAAGAAAATCCAGATGTGCTCTCTCTCTCTTAAACCTCAAGTTTGCCTTTCGTCTCCATGACATGGTGTAAAAAGTACGTATAAAAGTTTTATTTTATCTATCTTAGTCTTGCCTCCTTTTTCCTCACCTTGACTTGGTTGTTCTCATTCCAATGCCATTAAAAAAATGTTGGTTGTAGAAGGGACCAGAGAGTTTCTTAGAAGAACATTCACACATGGTGTTTGTGGAAGTATCAGATGTACTACATGCTCCCACATGCATATATATATACACACACACATATATTACCAATAGATGCTGCAGACAAAATATCTGCTGAGTTGAGGAGGTCCAATTCCATCAATGCATGCACTCTGCAAAGCCTTAGCTCAGGAAGCTTTTCAAGGAAAATGCCAAGCCAGGTCAGATGGGGCTCTGTTCAGTCTGTCCTGCCTGCATTACCTGCCAGACACCAGACTTTTGACAAACTCCACTGTCAAAATTTTCTTCTTTTTCAACCTATCTGACCTTATAACTGACCACTATGAGCTGCTCCTTGACTCCTTTTTGTCCAGTTTAGCAATTTATGTCCTTGCCATCACAGCCCTTGCTCCCAATTCCATTTCAGTATGCATTTTCCAATTCATCTTTCAGCACCCACTCCAATTCCCATAAAGTACCAGCATTCACACTCCTAACATTTTTTGTCTTTTACCACTTACTAAATGTTTGATGAGCAACACAAAGGCTTTCCAACGCATTCATTCATGTGACTTTACAGTGAAAGACAGTACAGAATCAACTTTATAAGCGGAATTAATGCTGAGCACACTGAAATACCTACAGCTGGTATTCTGAACATTTCCTTTGGTACCTCTCATTTTTTTAATAGATAAAAAAGTCATGTATGCCATTAGGGAAAATCCAAAAGGCAGCTTTCTTCCACATTTTTGCAACTTTACATGCCCCAGTAACTTTGCTTGACACTAATTCTCTTGAAACCCTTAACATCAGTTCAAATAACTATTTTTTACACCATCAAGCTTTGTTTTGCCTCATAGAGTACTGGTTTGCTTCTCTTTCCCCTGTAATTTTAATTCTGGTCAATATTAGCCTACTCTGGAAAATTCTCTCATTCTCTCCCACACAGGCATGGGAGTACCACCTTTTACTGTTCTATTTCATACTGACAGGTGCTGCTTATGTTACATCCAGCAATACCATCAAAGGGCTTGTGCTAGGTACCACACACGTGGATACCTGACATTCCTGTAGGAAGCAGCTGTACAGTTCTCACTGCCTAAGCTGACTTGAATACCTCTGCAAAGCACTGCTAGGTGGGGAGGAATTCTTATTTATCAAGGATAAGGACAGATCTGAACAGCTTTACTACAGGGAAGGCTTTTAGGAATGTACATGGCAGCTGGTGGCACTTCTAGAACTTGTCTAGGGCTGAGATCTCCCTTCTAGGAAAAAATGCTTCACTGCAGTTACTATCATTATGTCCTAACAAAAAGCTACAATAAATTTTCTTTTCAAGTTCTTATTTGGTGTGACATTGTTGACTACTGCTTAATTATATATGTAAATAAAGTAGTGGCCATCACCTTTCTATGATGATGTTGCTCTGAGTTAATGATGAAAAGGGACACGGAGAGGCTGTGGGACATGTCAGTGTTAATGAAGATTTATTCAGTAGTGACATTTGATCAAATCTTCTTGGCGAAGTCTTTGGTTTCATTAGTTAAAGATGTAAAGCAGTCTGTCTGATTAAAGGGAGAAAAAGCAGTGGGGAGCTCACATAAATTACTACAGCTCAATTAGGTGCAGACAGTTTAGTGTTTATTACCAGTAGAAAGGAAGATTTTCCAATTAGATTAAAAGGTTTTGAAAACAACTCTTATAGTGCACAGTGATTTAGACCCATTGCTGGAATAATACAATGTGAGAAGCTGCATTGATTAAAAGTAAGCTGGTAAGTTATCTGCATTGCTTCATTGTTTATCAATGGATCCCCTGCTGCCTAGATACAATTTACTTCACAAGATCAATGTCTGGACTTGGCTAATTTTCTCCTGGCTGAAGATTTATATGGATGTAAAGGGCATCTACATCATGTCTGAAAATACTGAGGAGATTTATTCAGGATAATCATCAAGGAAGTGAAGTTGTATCAATCACCACAAGTGTACCCTGGCCATGCTGTGCCCTTCAGGCTGGCATCCCTGCTGCAAAGCTGGATTTAAAGACAAGACATTTTAATCAGAAAGGAACTTCATTCCAGAGGTTCCCCAGGCTCATTGTGAAAACCGAAAAGGCATTAAAACAAAAGTGGAAGTATTCAGAGCTCAGACAGTGATCAGCCAATGTTTCTGACAAATGATTGAAGGTACTCGGTGTAGAGCACAAGCCTGTGATTCATGAATCCCAAAGTCCAGCAGCGCAGAATGTGACTTCCAGCAGTGCTGAGCTAGCTGGAGTCCAGGTCTGCTTTGCCAAAGGATTTTTGGATATGAGCTGTGAAAGGTAGGGGGTCATTGTCCATGGCTCTGAATGACTGATTGATTCCCATGCGGAATGGCATGGGGAAGGCGGGGAGAAAAGGAGCAAAGGAAAAGAAAATTAATGATATTTAAATTTGTTGTACTCCTACTGTGCTGTTCAGATCATGCGAAGGACTGCAGCTGCTCTTAATCCCTGTCTCCCAGAATTGTCTGTTGTGAAGGCTGGAGGAATTGAGACCCACAAATGGAGAAATAAATAAAATAATTCCACTTTTACAAGATTAATTCAATAATGACAGTGTTACACATGGAAAACTTCCTTCTACCTTGTATGTAAGTCGGACTCAAAAGAATCCAAAATGCACAATATCAAACTTACATATCTTTTTTCCTTCCCCTGCACACTTGCACATGCAGCATTTCTCCTCTGTTAATGAAGGTCTGCAAAGTTTAAATTTAAATCAATACCATCAGAGATGCTGACACTGCCATGAAAGCAGAACTGAGCCCCCCCTTTTGGTTCTAATAATAAGCCATTTGGGATACAGGAAAGTGCATAGGAGTGGTGGTGAGGGGGAAGGTACTATGGCACAGCAACTTGGGCTATTGTCCTTCATTGCACTAACATGCAACCTGTTCTCCAAATACACAGAAAAGTTCATTCTCCCCCTAAAATCTTCCTCATATTTACAGGCAGGACAGGCACTTCTGTAAAAAGTTATGTATAATTCTGCATAATGTACAGTTCTGTATAATTCTGTGTACCAAAACCCAATTTAAACGCAGATGTGTGAGCACAGACTGTCACACAAATGGCCCACAACAAAATACTCCTTTTTAAAATGGTGGTTCAGTGAAGCTACAACAGTGTGGTACTTACTCACCTGAATAATCCCAGAGTTTTATGTTCATGTGCTCACTTCATGCACTAAAATTACACATTTGAACCCCAAGAGTCTTAGGTCTTAACTCCTAATGAGCAGAGTTCATGTAGTTCATATTCAAACTGCTTTGTCCTGTACAGTTAAGCCACAAAGCTTTCTTTAGAGATTCTTCTCTACATTTCAGCAGATGTCACTGCCCTCACCATAACTACACTTCACCAAAACAACCAGCAAATCAGCAAACATGAAAAAAAAAGCACATTCAAATCTCTCCAGACACCACCACACTCTACCATATTAGGTAGCTGCTCATGAATAAAACAGTGATATTCTTTGTAATGTAACCATTACATTGCTGTTGGATAGCAAAACTAAGCTTTTAGTTAATTTTCTTTATAATTGGAAGGGCTTGACATTTAAGGAACAATTAACATTTTTTACAAGAAACAAGACTGTGAATGACACCTTCAATTACAATAAACACATTAATTATGATTTATTGGCATATAGCAACCTCTTGTAATATTGGAGGCCAACATGCATTTTCACTTAATTAAACTCATTATAACAACACTTTGCTACATAGAGCGGAAAAAACCCAAAACAAACAAACAAAAAAAGCCCATATTTCATAATTAGCTGTTCAAAATTAAGGTCATAGGGTAATTATGAAGCAGATTTCCTAATATTAAACTGCTACTGTTACTAATAGAAAAATATCTGACAAATATGTAGATATCAGAAGAGGACCTCAGGCTTTTGGTCTTAGTTATGGAACTGAAAGACTCTTGAATCTTAGTTATGTCCTGGGACAAAGGCAAGAGTATCCTGCATTGCTCTGATAGTTTATTTACTTCTCATTAGTACAATTTCCTGTGTCATCTTAACTATTTCCTTCCAAAAAAAAAAAAAATCCCTTTTTATTAGAGGCTAAATATGCATCAATGGTAGCAATTTCATTTGCCCCACATCTGGTGACAGTGCATTTTACTACTTTTTTTTTTTTTTTTTGTATTCAGTTGTAAATAAGGTTAAATATAGAAGGATTTGAATTATTAATCCCCAATACACCTAGATCCTTCTAAAATTGTACCTAAGCAATTTCAAAAAAAAAAAAAAAAATTCTCTGAACTCAATTTTTTTTCAAATGTAGTGTGACAAATTATCTTGTTTTAAATTCACCAGCCCTGTGGTTTGACGTAATTCACAGAAAGTATTTAATAGGGACATGATAAAAATCACTTGTGAAACCCATGTGCTCAGATCCTCTTCTTTCTAATAGGATTTATTTAGGCAAGTCCTGAGTGGAGATTAAAACTTCACCCTGCACACAAACTCTTTCCATTCTCCTGTTAATTACCAGGTCAGAGCTACACTGCAGCCTGTCAGAACTCCTAATGAATATGGTTTACACATCATAGCTGGCTGCTTGCTCAGCAGCAGTCTGTGCTATCTGGAGGCCAAAGATAAGTGCTCAAGGATTACCTTTAAAACAATCCACCCAGCTCTTTTCTCACTGAAAGTAGAAAGTCGGGAAAAAATGGAACTGTAATCCTTGCTTTTGTGGACTGACCAATATTTAACAATTGAAGATTCCAGAAAAAGGCCTTGAAAGTCAGTATCAAAGCTCAGCCAAAGTGCTGTGACTGTTGCAAGGTCAGGATGTCTATTTTGACTCCCTCCCCTCTCCCTCAAATTACTTTTTTGGATATTGTACTCCTGTTCAGACTGTAAGAGCTTGTACAGTGGGTATAGGTCTTTGTTGTTAGTTTAAATAAAGAAAGAAATTCATTACAAACAGTTTCAGTCCTGACTGTTGCTATCATGTGCAGGTAGAATCATGAAATCAAAGAATCATTAAGGTTGGAAAAGACCTCTAAGATCATTGAGTCCAAAGCTTAACCCAGCCCTGCTGAGTTCACCACTAAACCACGTCCATAAGCACCACATCTAAACATCTTTTAAATACCTGCAGTGATGGTGACTCCACCACTTCCCTGGACAGCCTTTTGCAATGCTTGGTCAGCCTTTCTGTGAAGGAATTTTTTTCCTCATAACCAACCTGGTGCAATCTGAGGGCATTTTGTCCAATTGCTTTTTAACTGGGAGAAGAGCCCAACCCTCGCCTGGCTACAACCTCCTTTCAGGCAGCTGTAGAGAGAAATAAGGTCTTCCCTGAGCTTCCTTTGCGCTGTTGGCCTGTAACTTCCATAGGGCAACAGAGAACAGACATCTGAGAATGGGAACTGCTCTGCATGGCCCACCAGGGCCCACAGAGCCCCCAGAATATCTGGTTACTAAGTTCAGCCACATCCATAGGGGTGCACAGTGCTGACCTTCAGACTCCTGAGCCCTCATTACCCACAGGTCCTGCCACTGCTCCAAATTTAAAGGATCATTGCTGAAAAAAACCTGCTTTAAAGGCAGTGTTTTAATTTTTCAAAGGTGAAGACTCTCAGAAATGGTCTGACTTGGTTTTGCCCCTTCAAAAAATGAAATGTTTTGAACATTTGTCTTTTTAAATGGAATTCATAAGATATACAGGTGGATACTATCCTGACTAAGTTCTGTAGAATGATCACATCCACTAGTCAGAGCTGGTTTCCATAAAACCTGTTAATTTTTCCATAATGTGCCAGTATTTCTCAAGGGTCATAAAATACAGTGAAGTGCTTCATACTCTTCAGTTGTTTTAAAATACAGAAGCAGAAAAATATGGATCTCTCCACATTCAACAGACCAGGAATTTATCAAGTAGATGAATTATTATTTTACGTTGCAATTTATTCCAAGGTATTAGAAAATATTAGCTGTAATTTGGACTTGCTTTTAATTTTTAAACTTTGAAAAAAAAAAAAAAAAAGAATGAAAATACTTCTGTCTTAAATCCAGATGAAAAAAATAAAGAACCAACAAAAATTTTCCTCTCCTACTGTTGGATTACTTGAAAAATCCTTCAATAAATGCACATTCATTCTAGGAAGCCAACTGTGTTCCTGAAACACCAAAGAGGGTGTGAGAAGAACATAAACAGACAAAAAACTAAACAAAAAGCCCCAAACAACAAACAAACAAGAAAAGGCAACCACAGAGGAAATAAAATTATAGGATCCATTCAAACACACAGGATCTAGCATAACACCATGGAGTGATGGCAACTTTTAATGATGCAACAAGTTATACTTTCTTATAAACTTAATTCAAAGGAGCTACATCTAGTGAGACAACCAGCACACCTGGGCTTCAACTCTGAACCCACAGATTTTATTTTCAAAGCTCTGCCTCCAGCATTCTTTGTATATGCTCTGTCTCATTCACATGTACAACCATGGCTTGCACCTATTTCCCCTGCAGACTTAAAATTGCAGGGAGAAGGCACAGACTGACCAGTTACCAGTTCTGCAAAGAAAATCAAACCTTGATTTACTGTTTGGAAAGGCTGCAAGGTCTGCTGAATGCCCCGTTGTATTTCTTACCCTGGAAGAACTCTCCAGGTTAGTGAGCAAACACTAACCCACCCTAAATGTCACCTCTAAACTGGGATGTGCTTACTCAGCTCTGTCACTGGGGAGCAAGTTTTTTGTGGACCAGTGCACATCGATTGTTACAGGTATTAGGGCTGCATCTGCCATGCACATATGAAAACATCACAGGCTGTTCTCTCTCCTGCCACTGCTGTACACATACCATCAGCACTGACAGGGAGTGTTTTTTTATAACTTTAGCTGCAAAACACAAATGTGCAAGCAAATGAGCAATTGCAAACACAATTATTATATATGTATTTTTAACCTTACCTTTTGCAATGTATGTCCTAAACTGCTCCACTCTCAATTTTTCAAACTTAGTCACCACAGCAGGAGCAAAGACTGTCACTGACAGGAAACACATCAACACCTTGTTTTGAGTACTGCCAGTCAAGATGCTTTTCAGGGAAAAAAAAAGGAATAACTAACTCAGATATTAAAATTTTACAGTGAGTTATTAATTCTGCATGGCAGTTCATAATTCTAATACTTGTTATATATATATCATAAGAATAATTCGTGCCACCGCTTCATAGTGAATGTAATGTACTCTGACCTTGTAAAGTAACCTGAACTGAAACATGTAACTAAAGGCTATTTTGGGGAGGATTTCTGTAAAGGAAAAAACTTTATATACATCTAAAGGCTAAAAGTAAAACAGCCCATTCAAGCT
>VZTR01021582.1:0-14714 GCA_013400775.1 Chaetops frenatus | reverse complement strand
GGGGGCCGGGACTGACGGGAGCGCGGCCGCGCGGGGCCCGGGCCGTGCCGGTGTCCGGTGCGAGCTGAGGGCCTGTCCCCGGTCGGACGTGCTGCTGCTGCTCGTGCCGCCCCGGGGCGCGGGTGCGATGGGCTCGGCCGATGGTGCAGCCCGAAGGATCCCGTGCGGGAGCGCTGCAGCGGCCGCCGGTGCGCTCCCGTTCCCGGGCAGCAAAACCGCCCCGGGCCCGGGCGGGGAGCCCCTCCAACCCCCCCCTCACACCCCCACCGTCGTGCTGGGGTTGGATTGAAGCATCCTGGGCTGTCTGTAGTCTGGGAAGAGACAGAACGTTTCAGAACAGTATCTCTCGCTGCCTTCTCTGGCGTTTCAGATCCCGCTCCGCTGTGTGAGCTCTCTGGAACGCAGGACGAGGCTGCTGAAAGGTTTTTGGCTTTGCTGTGTTTTGCAGCGACAGGGGATCGGGGAGCCCAGCGTGTACCACGCCGTGGTGGTGATTTTCCTGGAGTTTTTTGCCTGGGGGCTGCTGACCACGCCGATGCTGACGGTGAGTGTGTCTCCATGGGAGCTCTCCTGGGGCTCCTGAGAATGAAGGTCTGAGCACAACCTTTCCATGTGGAAAAGGAGTCTTTGGTTGAGCAAAAAGATTTAGATATGTTGGCCTGGCAGTATAAAATGCAAATTGAACATACAGACAGCACAAAGGGACCCGCAGAGAAGTGATAGGGTGGCATAAAGTAAAACCAGAGGGGATTCAGGTGATGGGGAAAAGCATGTTTGAGACTCTCTGGGCCTCAGCCAAGCATGCTGGAACGATTTATAAACCTGGAAAGTGTTGAAGACAGTCGTTTTCCATACTGGAAAGGGCAGGCAGAGCTCCTCACATGGAGGCATTGTTGGCAGGATATTTCCCCTTTTCCCTGGATTGTGCCCTTCCAGGCCTCTGGCTGGCAGATGCTTCCAGAAATTTTGCAGAAGTTGCTAGCTCTGACTTTTTCATTTGCTTTTGCTTTGTCTTCTCTCCAGGTCTTACACCAGACTTTTCCTCAGCACACGTTCCTGATGAATGGCCTGATTCATGGAGTCAAGGTAAGGAATATTCCTTCCAGGATTTCCTTTCAATTTGCCATTGCTGCATGAAGGACAAGGCATTATTATCTATATAATTTGCTGATGTCAGCCAATATTTGGCCAGTTTGAGGGGGCTCTGGCAAACCTGATGCAGAAGGAAGGACACAAACCTGGGCCAGCTTGTGCAGCTGATTTTACTGAGCAGGAGTGACAATGTGCTGCTTGGCAGCATGGGGTTGGAATTCCAGCAGCAGCTGTGTGTTTCAGCTGGAAATATTCTCATCAGCATGAAATCAGCCCTGTGCCCATCCTTTGGAGCATAACAGAATGACAAACCAGTGACATCTAAACTTATTTAGTGATAGAAAGTGAAACCAAGTGGCCTCTAGGCTGGAGGTGGGGATGTGCTGTGGCACAGGGAATGGGAATGGGGAGCTCCTTGCTCTAGGCCAGCATCCCCAGAGCAGAATTGCAGGCAACAACAGTGAACAGGCAATAGTCCTGTGTTCTGACTGGGGAATCAGACAAAACAGACCATTCTTGGCTGTCTCTGGCCAGAGGATCTTGGAAAACAGCCCCAGATGGGTTTGCTGGGCACTCTCATCAGCACTGAAAGGCTCTGCCCTGCCTGCCTCTGGCTTGGGAGATATGGAAAGGCATTGAATAATTTTATTTGTGCTTAATGGCCCTGGCTTCTCATTGTGTCTGTCCTGTCTCCACCTACAAGAGACAGCTTTCCCCAGAACTGCAGCAGCTGTTGCCATGGTGGAGCTGTGCCAGCAGCTTTCCAGGTCCTGGCAGGGCTGCCTGGGTGCCCACAGCACGGGCAGAGCTCTGCAGGGAGCAGGAGGGAGCAGGGCTGCTCAGTGGGGCCTTGCTGGTGGAGGATTTGTTTTTCCCTCCCTAAAAGGATGTGGGGAGATTAATAAACTGCTTTGTTGTAACAGTATTGCTGCTTGTGGCAATCAGGAATGGGTTGTCTCTTCCTGGTGTTTTTGAAAGCTCTCACTGAGGGGTTTCTCTGTCCTCTGGTCTGTCTGTCCATCCCAGGGTCTGCTCTCTTTCCTAAGTGCCCCACTGATTGGTGCTCTCTCTGATGTCTGGGGCAGGAAATCCTTCCTTCTTCTTACTGTCTTCTTCACGTGTGCACCAATTCCCCTGATGAAGATCAGCCCATGGTGAGTTCACCCTCAGTGCAGCCCTGGGGTTCTGAGGAGGGGAAGGAGCACGAGGCTGAAGGAGGAGGGTTTGCAGGTGCTCGTTTCAGGATGAGATGGAAGAGTCTCATCTATCTCAAGAATGGAGGAGGATGCTCAGCCTAGAGACTGACTTGTCTGGTTCTGCTGGAGGGTTCAGTCTGTCCTCTGTGCTTGTTCCCCTGCTCAGTGCATTATTTCTATTAGGGAAAATAAGTGATAAAACTTCAGGAGTCTCCAGACCAAGACTCCATGTTCCTGAGCCTGTTCTGGTGCGCTGGAGCCAGGTGGACTGAAGGGAAAACAAGGGAGAGGCTCTGCTTCAGCAGCTGTGGGCTGTGGTGTGGTTTCTCTAACTCTGCCTTGGGCTCTTGCAGGTGGTACTTTGCTGTCATTTCCATGTCTGGGGTGTTTGCTGTCACCTTTTCTGTGATTTTTGCCTACGTTGCCGATATCACACAGGAGCATGAGCGCAGCACGGCGTATGGCCTGGTAAGGAGCTGAGTCACTGTCCTGGCTCTTGAAAGAAATATTTGGGGCTTTGCAGGTAGGAGAGGTATAACATTAGGGTGGGAGATTTATTGTCTAATCACACAGACTCCCTGTCCTTCTGTTTGGGATTTAGCTCTGAGGGGGAGGCCGATCTCTGCCCACTCTGAGTATAAACCAGCCTGGCCCTTGAGCTTCTCCACACCAGGGAAGGGAAGCCTGTGATGCTTGATGTGATCCTGCTCTTCCTGTAGCTTTAGTGACAGGCCCATATGGGAATTGCTAGGACAGCTTGGATTTCCCTTGGCTAGAACTTACCCCGAGAGAACCTGTCATCTGTCTCTACACAGGAGTCCCTGTGAGTCCTTGTTTATCTCTGTTATCTCCATCAAAGATGCCAGAAGGAGTTCCCCTGGGTCACTGGGGAGGAGGAAATGGGCTCCAGGAAAGAAGAGGCTGTAGAGATGTTTTGTGCTTCCAGGTGTCAGCCACGTTTGCTGCCAGTCTGGTCACCAGCCCGGCCATCGGCGCGTACCTTTCCCAAGCCTACGGTGATACCTTGGTGGTTGTGCTGGCCTCGGGGGTTGCTCTGCTGGATATTGGCTTCATCCTGCTGGCTGTGCCCGAGTCACTGCCTGAAGAGATGCGTCCTGTCTCCTGGGGAGCCCCAATCTCCTGGGAACAAGCTGACCCATTCGCTGTGAGTGAGCCTGCTGCTGTTTTCCTGTAGCGCTTCATGTTTGCTTTAGTCCTTGCTGATTCTTAAGGCATTGAGCCCTTTGCTTTGGCTGTCTTTGTAGCTGGAGATTGTTCAGTGATATTAAGTTAAATTTAAAAACATTCTTTCTCGTTCCTTACCCCTTTCCTTGCAGTCCCTGAGGAAGGTGGGTCAGGATTCCACAGTGCTGCTCATCTGCATCACCGTCTTTCTCTCCTACCTTCCCGAGGCCGGCCAGTACTCCAGCTTCTTCCTGTACCTGCGGCAGGTCAGTCTCTGGCAAAGCTCTGGGTGCAGGAAATCCTGGCCTATCAATACAATCAGAGTTGTGTCACCTGTCCCAAGGTGGCTCTTCTTGGCCAATAACTCAGTAAAGCTGAAGTTGTAAGAAACAGTGACTTGTTCCAGGTGTCCTGAAAAATGTGTGAGCCTGGTGACTGCTTTGTAGGCATTGCCACAGCAAGGCCTGGCTCGGCTCCTTGCTGGTATCTGCCTGGCTGTCCTGGCTGTGCCACCTTCAGGCATTAAAAGGGGAGCCCAGTGATTTAAAACTGCTTCTTGAGCCAGGGGAAAACCTTCTGTTTGGTTCCTGTGGCAGCCCAGAGGCAGTGCCTGTTAATGTGCAGGTCCCTGAGAAGCAAATTCAGTAAACATGAGTGACATTGATGGAAGGGCTCTTGTCATCTGGTACAAATCTACCTGAAAAGTCTCTCTTTGGTGTTTTCACAGGTCATTGGTTTTTCCTCAGAGACCGTAGCAGCCTTTATCGGAGTAGTTGGAATTCTCTCTATACTGGCTCAGGTGAGAAGCAGTTTCTGTCTTGACTTGAGCAATCTGCTATAAGAATGTCCAAAATTTCTGATTTTGGGGCTGCTGAGTTGTCAGAACCCCTGTGGCCACACAGACTTTTGAAACAGAGAACATCTTGAATTGGGAGGGACCCATAAGGATCATTAAGGCCCTCTTGTCTCCTGATGTTGCCCTCTGTCTTTGCCCCTGCCTTGAAAACACCTGTTTCTCTTTCCAGACAGTCGTGTTGGGAATTCTCATGCGTTCCATAGGAAATAAAAACACCATCCTCCTGGGACTAGGCTTCCAGATCCTGCAGCTTGCCTGGTATGGCTTTGGATCACAGCCTTGGTGAGGGTTTGCCCACATTTCTCTCCCTCTGTGGCCTCTCCTGCCCTGCAGCACGGGGCCAAGGCTGTGGCTGTTCCTCACAGCTGCCTCCTTCCTCCCCAGGATGATGTGGGCAGCAGGAGCTGTGGCTGCCATGTCCAGCATCACCTTCCCAGCCATCAGTGCCATGGTGTCGAGGAACACAGACCCTGACCAGCAGGGTGAGTGCCTGGGAACCCATCTGATGGGAGGGGGGGTTCATCCCAGCAGGTGCTGAGCCGGCACAAGGGCAAGTTCTTGGCTATGGTGGTGGCAGGGTGGGCAGGAACATCTGTGCCAGCTGTGGAGTGTCACTGTACTCACAGCAGTATTGCATGTGGGTGTTTGGTGTTGTCTCTCCGAGGCAGAGGAGGCTGCTGCATTTTGCCTGCCTCACAGTACATCTCTGAGTCCTCAATTACATTTCAGTTCATTGGAAATTGCTACTTGATGTGCCCATGCTTATTTCAGTCTGCAAGGCAGCAAGCCCATCATTACTGATTTTTTTGTAGAACCTGGCACTGAGTGAAGCTGCTCATCTGCAAACCCTGGTGGGGGGGCATGTCAGTTCAGATCTAAGTGCTGGATCCTGTCTAAATATCTCTAAATATGTATCCTCGAATAAAACAAGTTTCTTTGGAAAGCTGGAGGCATTTCCCCCCTTCCTCACTCTGTCCCCAGGTGTGGTGCAGGGGATGATCACTGGAATTCGGGGTCTGTGTAACGGCCTGGGGCCGGCCCTCTATGGTTTTGTCTTCTATCTCTTCCACGTGGAGTTGAACGAAATGGCCGAGGTGGAAACTTTGGGCAAGGCCTCCAAACCCAACATGGCCAACCCTACGGATGAGGTACCTATTCAGCTCCTCACTCTGCTTGCCAGGCTGTGTTTGCCCTCAGGCTTGAATCATTCCTGTGTCTCTCTCTCTCTCTCTCTCTACAGAGCAGCATCATCCCTGGGCCACCCTTCCTGTTCGGGGCGTGCTCTGTGCTGCTGTCACTGCTGGTGGCCCTGTTCATTCCAGAACACAACCTGGCACTGAGGTCGGGCAGCCACAAGAAGCACAGTACGGGGGCCCAGGCCCACCCCCACAGCCCACCAGCTGGGGGGTCTGATGGCAAGGAGCCCCTGCTCGAGGACAGCAGCGTGTGAGGTGGGACAGGGGACCTGCCTTGGGGCTCAACTCCACATCAAAGACTCAGCAGGAGTTTGGGGAGGGGGAGAGAGGGATCCGAGGTAACAGACTGTGCCACTAACAGCTACTGAGGAGGGACGAGGTTTCCCTTCGAGCCAAATACACCCAGCTGGTGCAAAAATGGAATTGTATCACCTGGTGCTGATGGAAAGGGGAGATACGGAACTGCTCCACTGGAGGGATGGTTCTGGAAAGCAAACCTGCCCTTGTGAGTGACCCCTGCACCCCGTGGTGTGCCCTGCCAAACCCTCCGCTCGCCGGTCACGACAGATGGAGCCAGCATGGGCTGTGTTTGGTTGGGAGCTCACTGAGCTGCCCCTGGAATAAAATATGGCATTTGCTCCATGCCCCATCCCTGATACAGCTGGTTCCTGCTGCTGGCCCCTGGCACTCCCTGTGTGCTGTGGTGACACGCTGAGGGGACAGGGTGCCTGTGTGAAGCACAGGGAATGGAGCTCTGAGCTTCCTCTCTGCTGGAGGGC
This sequence comes from Chaetops frenatus, assembly GCA_013400775.1. Lineage (NCBI taxonomy): Eukaryota > Metazoa > Chordata > Aves > Passeriformes > Picathartidae > Chaetops > Chaetops frenatus. The sequence goes on along the minus strand of VZTR01021582.1, from coordinate 8,410 downwards.
CTGAGGAATTTGCCCATTCTGCCCCAAGTGAAACTTAGACCAAAAAAGTATAAATCTACTGACTTAATGTTCTGATGAAGAGGATAAAAATGAAGAAGTTGCAGCTGACACAAGGGAGAATGGGCAGGTGAGAGAAGGGCAACTACATGAATTACAAACGCTTGGATGGCCACAATGGCTGCGGTTCTATTTGGTTTTCTTTTTCTTGTCACTCTGAGGTGACATTTGCCTGTTGCTGCCTCCATGGGCAGTAGGTAGAAGGATTTTTTCAGAAATCTTTTTCTGGAGCTGTGAGGGTTGTTTAGGAGATACAGTTCTCTGGCAGGTTGGTGAAGCAACTCAGCTGTGCTGAGCACTTTGGAGACACATGGTTTCCTGGGAGAAAGGTCAGAGAAGTGACTGTTTACCTTGAGCACTTGTCTAAAGCCAGGTTTGTCCCTGGGCTCCTGCCATCTAATGCTAAACCTGAAGAGTGTCCAGAGCTGGTTTGTTCTCAACCCAGTAGATCCTGGTTGTGTTGATTTGGATTTAGGGATTTGGATTCCATGTGGCATTTCTGAGCCTGCTGTGGAGGCTTTTGTTTATGGAGCAGTGGAACAGCAACCTCTGCTGCACACTCAGCTCTGCTCAGAAAGGGCAGGAGGTGCTTGGACCATTGTGAAAGGAGCTGAGGCAAACAGGGAATGTGTGGTTGTTTATAGAAATGTGGCAGAGGGCAGGAAACAATTGTTCTTGTTTGAGTAAATAAGAAGTGGTGGCATTGAGCAGTTCTGGGAAGTAAGGACCAAACCGAGGACACTTCAGGAATCCTTTGTTAAGGAAATTGAGGATACAGCAGCCAAACCAGTCTTGCCTTGGCAGTTCTCTGGCTGGGGTCCCCTCTCTGTGGGTTTGGGGAAGGTTACCCAGGGGAGAGCAACCAAAAGGGAGCAAGTGCTGGCTCTTCACAGCGTGGATCTTTGCAGACATACACAGCAGCCACTGCAAATGCCATTTGGTTATTGGAGCTGGGTATTTAAGGGAAAGAGTTGATGGTTTGTTTTGCATTGATCTGGCCTGGTGGCAGCTCCTGTGTTCAGAACTTGGGTGCAGCTGGCACACAGAGGGATGCTGAGGTGGGTCTGGCTGCAGGTCTGGGGAGCAGAACCAGCAGGAACTTCCTTGACCTGCCGTGACTCCATTTTTCCCAAGCTCCTTGTGGTGACACTCCCAATTCCCAAACATTACTGGGATGGTCAGTACTGTGTGTGCATGGCAAACTTTTATCCTGAAGGAAATCCCGTCACTTGCACTTCCAGGCAGCAGTTCCCCCACCTCTGTGTTCCTCACAAAAATGCCTTTTTTTAGACGGGACTTTTACCAAGTCCCGGTGATCCGTTGATTTACAATGGATTGAAGTGAGCTGAAGTAGGTTTTTCCCTCATACACAGATGAAGTAAAACACAGAATCGTTACCTCGCTCACACGGAGGCACTCGGAGCTTCACGGGTACAAAATAGCAACACGTTACAAAAAGTCGAGCATAATTTATATGAGATAAAATATATAGAGATATATTTTTAAAAGTCCTCTCTCTTATTGCAGAGTTTATTGAAACACATGAGTTTCTGGTCCCGTTCCCTCTCACCACTGCTGCCTGTGGCTTCTCAGCCTCTCCTACCCCTCAGACCCCAGAACTGTCCAGCAATCTTCCCTCCCTGGTCATGCCCCCCATGATGTGACCCCTGAGCTTCTGGTGATGCTGACTTGTGCATTGTGGGCCTGGAGTGTTTTAGTCCCTTTGTCAGCCCCCAAACTCGGGGCCAGGTGCTGCCAGGAGGTGACTGCCAGGTCAGGGGCTGTGGCCTGGTTGGTGACAGGCTGTACTGTCACCAGTGGTGGCACTGGGCACCAGAGGGGTTATGGCACAGGGCAGCCGGGGTGGGCATACGGCAGCAGGTGGATGGAGGGGGGTACAGCACCAGGCAGCAGCAGGAACTCTACAGGTGCCATTTTCAACAGAAAGGTGGCTTGTGCTGGTGTGCAGACCTGGGACCAGGGGCTCTCTGAGGCCCAGGGGTGCTGGGAGCAAGCAGGGATTCCTTCCCACCCTATTGAGGTTCCTCTCACCTGGTTCAGTGGGGCCTGGGCCCGGTGCCTCCCCTTCCCTCGGCGCAGGGCTGTGACCCCTGCACTGGTTCTGCCTTGATGTGACAGAGCAGGGCTGGGCCAAGCAGTGCTGGAGCTGAAGTGACCGGAGCCCAATGAAGAACGACTTGTTCTGAAGGGCCGGTGCTTCCGCAGCGTCCCACGTGGAGGCTGGAAAGGCTGTGTGGAGCATTCAGCTAGTTTTGCCAATTTTTGTTACTTTGTATGAAAATGCAACTTTTTAAAAAGGAGTCTTTTCTTAAAATCCCCTTGATCTGCTGTGCAGTGCCTGAGCCTGGCTGTTTAACATCAGGATTCCCAGGATTTGTCTGCAGGGACTTCCATTTTGGGATGGTAACAGCAATGCCCAAATACAAGGCAAAAATCATCTCAATCGTCTGTCTGCAGTCCTGGCATTAACAGCTACAGGTCAGGGGAGTTGCAACTGATCTTGTTGCATCAAAAACCTGAGTTACACCATTGCTTTCTCTTCTGCCATTAATTTTGCAAAGTAGTAACTTTTTACTTCCCTGTTTTCATTCTTTTTCTGCACTCCAAAGGCTGTTGACAGCTGTGGCATCTTTAAAGCGTGGGCACCCGGCCCCACCTCTGCTCTCTCACAGTTCACCATCACGTGCGTTTGTGTGTCTCTTTTTTAAGCTAACGATAAAATGTATTTATTTTGGTTCAGGTTGTGTTTGGAACTGGCTAATCTCTCCCTCTGATGGATTATTTATTAAACTGCTGCTTTCCTGTTGTGTCAAAGGTCTCTGTTCTTGTTCCTCTCCCTCACCGGTGGTACCAGGCAGCTTCTGCCCAGAACTGAAATTCCCCTTGAGAATTATGTGAAGGTGTGGGATAGGTTTGGGAGAGCTGGGTCGGGGTTGCCAGTCCCTGCCACAGCCCAGGATGAGGAGCAGGTTCCTGGCTCCTGCCTGCCCCACTGGAGCCTCCTCCTGGACTGGTTTTTAGCAGCCACGACTCTATTGTCTTCATTTTCAGCCAGGCCTAATTTAGATCTTATCTGACTCATTTAAACATTCTTTGTGGTGGCTGAGGATGGTCCTAAGTGACTAATATAATCCCCAAAAATATAAACACATCCAAGTCAGCTCTGGGATGGGAATTGGTGCTTGATGGATGGTATCCTGGAAACATGAGCCATTACACAGCTTGTTGCTTCTGTATTTCCTCTGGACTGGAGCTAGCTTTTGTTGTATTGTTTCCATCTTAAATTGAGACAAAACCTGCAACTTGTCTCGGGTGACATCACTGGAGAACAAAGGGCAGGTGTTGCAGTGCAGGATGTTGTTGACCACCCTTCCCCCTGGTGCAGTGTCTCCTGGGGCAGTGGCAAAGCCTTGTCCCTTCTGGTGTCAGTGGTGACAGCCTGGGGCTAGACCCCGACCCGAGGGGCTCCGGGGGTATCCTGTGCTGGAGCCAGCACTCGTCCCTTGGTGGTTTGAGTCTCCACACTGAACTGTTTTGTTTCCTGAGCAACATCTCTGGACAAAGTATTGCCCAGCCTGAGTGCCCAGGCCGGCCCTGCGGGAGGAAGCACAATCGGCTTCCAGGAAAGGTGTTCAGGCCCCTGAGTCTGGAAAAGCATCATTCCCTTCGTTCCTTCAAAGGCTTCCTGTGGGGTGGAAAACAGTCCTGGTGCGTCAGCTTGCTCCTTCCACCGTGTGCACGCAACCTGGTGCTGTCCCTGTGCTGTGCCCAGGGCAGCTCCTGTGCTCCTCTGGGGTGGGGGGAGTGTCTGAATCCATGGAGCAGAGGTCCCAGGCATGTGGTGGAATAGGTGCTGTGGTGGATGAGAGCTACCCTGGGGGGCTCTGCCGTGTCCCTCTGAGCTGGGCCCAGTCCCCTGACCTGCTCCTAGCTCTGTGGCTGAGCCATTGGAACCGGCCCTTGTGCAGCTGGAGGGTTATCAGGTTTCCATGCCTTCAGTTTCCTCTGTGTTGTCTCCTGTGTGCAAGGCTGGGGCAGCTCCGGGCACTACCAAGCCCCAAAACAGAGGAAATGCAGCACAAGGTGCTGGGCTTTCTGGTAACTACACATTTCTTGAGGTCCAGGAAGGTCCAGGGAAGCTTCTTTTTAACATGGGGCGGTTCCATAAATGCTCAACTCTCATTCAGACACTGATTCAGGGGTTTTCTCATCACAGTGGTGCCACAATCAGGGTTGTGGGAGAGGGAGACAAAACCGTGGCACCACCTGTGTGTCCTCAAGGTTCCCAGACTCATTTCTGGGAACAGCTGGGCAGTGTGGGAGCAGCCTTGGCCATAGCTTGTCTCAGAGTTGGGCAGGGGGGCTCTGGTGGCTGCTGGAAAATCCGGAAAGTGGCTCTGTTAACACAGGATGGAAGGAACAAAAACCCCAGCACCATTAATCACCTGCTTCAGCTGAATGTGCACATTTGGTGGGGAGTGTTTACAGAGCACTTCCCTTGCTCAGAGGCCTCCTGGACCCTCAGAGAATTAATGGCATGACCTCCTAAAAGGATGTGTGGCACACCCAGTGCACGGAGTTCCCTCTCAGAAGAGTTCCCAGATGGGAAATGTCCAGGTCCTGTGATGACACAGGGTGCAGAGCTGGGCATGTCCCTCCCTCAGCCCTTTGGGACTTTCCCTGGCCTTGGCTGCAGCCTGGCAGCAGGGGATTAGGCAGAACTGGGCTCATCTCTCCATGGGGAGCTGGGCAGGAGCGAGGGAGTGATGCCAGACCCAGTGTGAGACCCAGGAGAGACGCTGAGGGCCTTGGGGTTGGATAATGCAGGGTGTTCCACACCTGTTGTAACCCGTTGTTCTGTGGTAACACTTTCTCCATCTGTAGCACAAGACCAACCTTCTCAGGAGCTTCCATCCCTGAAAACGCCCTGCTCTAGGAATAAATACACCCACTGACAGGGCTGACCACGGGCCCTTGGCTCTGCTTTTGGGTCGGGGCTAACAGGGCCCTTTCCACAGCTGTGTGTCCCCAGCAGCTCTTGGGGTCATGGAAAGGCTGGTTTGCTGGGGGCTCTGGGGGAGTGATGGAGCAAAAAGCCAGGGATATATCTGGATCTGAGCCACATCCCGGGGTGCAGGGCTCCCTGGTGGGGTGAAGGGGGGCCCCTGCAGCTACAGGGGGACCCTTTGGGACAGGGGTTTTCCCGGATTTGGGGGGGATTGCCAACTTGGCCATTGGCTGGGTGTTGTGTAAGAGCTGAACTTGGAGGAAAATCAGAAACCTCCCTCTGGAAATACCCCTTGGGCTGGAAGTTGTGGAGGTCCTGGTGCCGGTGCTCATGGGGGCGGTTCCTACAGGGCTTAAGAAGGGCTGAGGTTGGAGCCGGCAGCCAGAAGGAGACAGCCCCGGCCAGCGGCACCCGCTCCCTGGGAGGGGGGAAGGAAGGAAAAAAAGAAGAGAAAACCAGCCCTGCTGCTGCCCTGTGTGTTGGTGATGGAGCCGGCTCCTGTCCTTCTCCTCCTCGGCTCGCTGTGGGGCTGCAGCGGTGAGTGCCCCGGGGCCAAGCGCCACCCTAATGCCCCGACCCACTGTGCTGCCCTGCCCTGCTGCTGCTGCTGCTCTCCTTGCTTCACTCACGGCACTACGGCCCCGGGGCCTCCCTGCCACTGAGCCGTGACAGCCACCCTGTCCCTCTGTCGCTGCTGCAGCTCCCTGTCCCTGCGCTTGGAGCTGCGGGGTGCCGGTGACTGTCCCCTCCCCTGACCCTGCGCTTTCCTCCCGCCCAGGGCGCCCCGCTGACAGGCTGGTGGTGACACCGCGGGAGCCAGTGGTGCCGTTTGGGGGCTCGACAGAGCTGAACTGCTCCTTGGCCTGCGCAGGGGGCAAGGTGGAGTGGAGGGGGCTGGACACCGCCCTGGGGACCATCTCCTCCTTCCCCACCCACAGCATCCTGCACATCAGGCACGCCACCGTGGCCACCGAGGGCATGAAGATCTGCCAGGGCAGCTGCCATGGGCAGCACTACCAGAAAACTGTCACCCTGATGGTCTATGGTAAGCACTCCCCAGCCTGTCCCTTACTGCCTCCCAGCACAGCCCTGGATCCCCGAGGCAGCCCCTTCCCTCCTGAGCTGTGCTCTGCTGCCAAAAATCACCCTTGACGCTGCCACTCCTCTCCAGCCCTCCCAGACACGCTGAGGTTGGAGGCAGCTCCCCACATCCTGCGCCCAGGACACCCTGCCAACCTGACCTGCTCAGCCGTGCACCTGTACCCCATCACTGGGGTGGCTCTCACCTGGTACCGGGGGCACCAGGTGGTGGAGAACACAGACTTTGATTTCGAGGAGACCGATGAGGAGCTGTATAACATCGTTTCCACCTTATCTGTGACTGGAACAGAGGTGGCAGAAGGGGTGGAGTTCAGGTGCGAGGTGACACTGCAGGTCGGGCAGGACACCTTCACCCAAGTGGCATCTCTGGTGGCAAGCACCGAGGGTGAGTGCCAGGAGGGGCTGGGGACCCCAACCCGCGTGTACCCCATCCTCTGGAGCCAATCCCCACTGCCCTGTGCCCCTTGGAATAGCTCTGCCAAGCAGGAGCAGCCTCCCTTCTGCACCACTCCTGAACCTCCCATCCCTGTAGCCATCCCTGCTCGCGGTGCCCCTCTGCTCCTGTTCTCTGTGCTCAGGGGGTGCAGGAGGTTGGGGCTGCAATGAGGTCACCTGTGACCAAGGCCGCTGTGTGTTCACAGCTGTGACAGAGCAGCCGGCGGCCGTGGCCACCTCCACGGGGAACCCCAGCACAGCCAGGCCCGTGGCCACCACAGCACATCCCCCAGGGCAGAGTGCCCCTACCACACAGGAGCCCAACACTGGGACCACCCTGGACCTGGCTGCTGCCACCAACCAGCCCTCCACGGAGCCCACTGTGCCCCAGGCCCTCATCGCAGGCAGCCCCACGGCACATGCGGCCACCACCAGCCTCCCTGGCTCCGGCAGGACGGGGACGCGGCCATCTGTGGGGACAGCGCCTGCCTGCAGCCTGCAGATCTGGTCGCTGCCTCCCACCGGGACGCGGGGCAGGGCCCTGCGCATCGAGTGTCAGGCACGGTGCGCTGGGAACGCCACGGTGGGCTGGCTCCGGACCCCCGCAGCCCTCTCGCAGTACCGGGAGGAGTCAGCGGGCAGCAGCTCCGCGCTGTGGCTGGACCACGCCGAGCCCTGGCACCAGGGCCACTACCAGTGCATCCTGCTCGGCCACCGTGCCCAGATGGTCAGTCTGGAGGTGATGGTCGTGGACGGTGAGTGGTGGTGGTCTGCCGACCCTTGCGCTGCTCTGCCCCATCACTTGGGTGGGGCTGCAGCCCCTCATGTCGGTGCCACAGTTGGTGCTGGGGGGATTGGCTCACCCCTGGGTATTTGCTGCCCTGGGCAGCGTCGGCTGCAATGACAGCTCCTTATGCCTGCAGATTCCTTCAGCTCGAGCTCTGCCATTGTTATGGGGACAGCGGGGTCGCTCTTGGGGCTCATCGTGACCGGTGCTGTGGCTCGATGCCTGTGGAAACGATTCAGATCTCGGTAGCAGCTGTTCTAGGAGTGGGAGCAGCCGACTGACGGCCCCAGCCCTCCAGCCGAGTCCCTGCTGTCTCCCTGTCTGTCGCTGGCCTCGCCCGGCCCCTGGCCAGCAAGGAGTGGGAGCAAGGAGGGGAGCAGGCGCCTGAAGCCGCCGCGGGAGACAAAGGCTGGAAGGGCAATGAGCAGCAGCGACACAGGGACGGGGCCAGGGACGCGTCCGGGGTTGGATCCCCCGTGGGCTGGCATCGAACGCTGGGCTGGGTCCGGCGCTTGGGGCTCCCGGCACCAGAGGACGGGCAGGAGCACGAAGGCCGCTTGTTTGTCACAACAGAAGGTCCGAGGCAGTTCCGGGGGGAGCGTGGACTCGGCACGCGGGTGGGACTGGTGCTCCAATAAAGAGCTGTTTCTGTTTGAGCCCTGAGCAAGTGTCCTCTGGGCCTGGGCGACCCCGGTCCCGCGGCCCCTCAGCGGCCCCAGGACACCGGCGGCGTCCGCGGCGCCCGCCCGGTTGCCAAGGGCGGGGCATCTGCCCTCAGTAAACATGGCGCCTGCCGCATTACCGCTGGAAACGCAGTTCCTTTGCCCGTACCCAAGATGGCTGCGGCGGCCTCGCCCAATGGCGGCCTTCGCGCGTTGCCTTCTTGCCCAGCGATTGGCTGCCAGCACGCAAGATGGCGGCACCGAAACTTCCGACCCGGGCGGAAGTGCACTCCAAGATGGCGGCGTACGAGAAGCGGCGAGCGGCCGCCGCCCCGGTGC
>VZTR01021554.1:19903-118264 GCA_013400775.1 Chaetops frenatus | reverse complement strand
CCCCGCGCGCGGCTGGGCGCGCGTCGCCGTCGGGTAGGTGCGGGAGCGCGCGGGGAGCGCCCCTGGCGGCGGGGCGGGGAGCGCGCCCGGGCCGGGATGCGCATCCCGGTGTCCAGGTGTGTGGGTATGGAATGTGCGGGTACGGGTGTGCTGCGGGCCCGGCCCGCATAGCCATGTACCTGGGATGTATCTGCGCCGCCCAGGTGAGACCCCCACCTGCAGAGCTACCTCTGGCTCTGGTGTCCCCAACATTAGCAGGACGTGGAGCTGATGGAGCCAGTCCGGAGGAGGCCCCAGAGCTGCTCTGAGGGCTGGAGCCCCTCTGCTCTGGAGCCAGGCTGGGAGAGCTGAAGGTGCTCACTTGGAGAAGAGAAGGCTCCCGGGAGACCTCAGAGCTCCTGTCAGGGCCGAAAGCGGCTCCAGGAGAGCTGGAGAGGGACTTGGGACAAGGAATGGAGGGACAGGACAAGGGGCAGTGGCTTCCCACTGCCAGAGGGCAGGGTTAGGTGAGATACAGGGAAGGAATTCCTCCTTGTGAGGGTGGGCAGGCCCTGGCACAGTGTGCCCAGAGCAGCTGTGGCTGCCCCTGGATCCCTGGCAGTGTCCAGGGCCAGGCTGGTCGGGACTTGGAGCATGCTGAGGTAATGGAATGTGTCCCTGCTCGTGGCAGGGGATGGAGCCAGATGACCTTGAAGGTACCTTCCAACCCAAACCACTCCATGATTCCATGAAAAAGAGCCAGAGGTGAGTGCAGCACCTCCCTCTGTGCTGATCGGTCAGAGCTGGACATCTGCCGAGGGGATCAATGATCCAGAACCCTCCTGTGGAGGGGATTTAACTGGGCTCAGGCCCTGTTGGCAGCCCTTCTCCAGAGACACTGTTCCCAGCTTGCTTGTCTGTAAAACAAATTTATGTACTGAGTCTGAGGGCTGGGGTTAGGGTCAGTTGGAGCTGCGGGTCCATCCAGCACAGGCTGGCAATAAATAGGTACCAGAGACAAGTTTATAAAGTGGAGAAAGGAGTGAAGCTTTTGCCTTTGGGAAGAGGTAACCGAGTCCAGGCAGAGCTGGAGAGGGAAGGCAATGGGTGTTGAGCTCAGGGAAATTCAACACCCTTTCTCTTTTTAAAGTGGGAAGAGAGCAAGGGGAAAGTTCAGGAATGTCACATTGATCTTAAATGCTGGATTACGTCTGACCATTAATCCAGATGTTATATTTAGTGCTTGACTCACTTTCTTTTAAATATATGGACATGGCAGGTAACTTCACTTTGACTGGAAGATTCAGCCTTTGGGTGTTGGAAGGAGTTATCCACTTCCATGGCTGTGTAGCTCTGTGTTAGCAGAGGAATGTGGATTAGTTTCATCATCTTGGATCTGTTATGATTCATTAGAACATAAAATTGGGGCTAAAATGCTGCTTGAATTTATGGTTTCTTTTCTCTGCCATGCTAGGGAATTTCTCTGTCCTCAGCGTAGGAGGTGATGCACATCCAGAGGATTTCTGGGCTGATTACCTCGTGGAGTGGAAAGAAGCCTCAGGGATTTTCATGTCCTTTATTTTGTGTGATGCAAGTTGGGTTTTTTTTTTGTTGCAGCCCAAATCTGACTCCCCACTGCCAAGGGAGTGCTGAGCACTCCACACTGACGGGGAGCAGGAACTGGCCCTTGGAGTGTCCTGGGGGGAGGTGTGAGGAAAGTCGGGGATCCTGCCCAAGTTTGATAGATGGTTTGGATCCCTGTCAGCGAAATGTGGGGCAGAGGAGCAGAAATGGCACTCAACAGCAGCTCCAAAAGATGCTTAAATTGCATCTCTGTGCAATTGCTGGTGTCATCTCAGGAAGTATTTGATACATTGCTCTGAAACCACAGAGTGAGACAAGGGTGTTTATAAATTGTCTTCCTGGGGTTCTGGTTCCAGCCAGAAACTTTCCTGTCCTCTCATCTGAATTAGACTGTGGTTAAATCAGTAAGAAGCTAGGACTGGAAGTTAGACTTTCCAAAAAGCCTGGTTCTGCTGAAATGGTTCTTATCCCTCCCTTACTATTGCAGGATTTTTCTCCTGTTTCCACTGCATGCTATTTCTGTAAGTTTGGGATGGTCCTTTAGAAACTGCTGTTTTCAAATATTTCAACTGACAAATTGCTCTCTTGACTTACTGTAAGCAGAGCCAGCCTGACTGGGGAGTTGTGTGTGGGTTTGGGTATTATTAGGAATAGTTGAAACTCTAGAAGCTGATCTAGCTGACTTAAACGCTTTCAGTTTTGTTTTTAACAGTTTTGAATCACATGCACATTTTAAACCCAAAATACGTGTATTTTTAAATGCTTCTAAGAATTTAAAATGCCACTGTTACTGCGCCTGTTCTTTTTAAGCGAGCACAAGGCAGGAAGTGAAATAGAACCTGTGTTGTAACATACCCAACTACCTTTGGACTATGCAGCTTTCCCAGTTTTCATTCAGCAGAAAGTTAGAAACCCCTCTCTGAGCACAGTAAAAGCCAGTCAGTCTAACGGAGAAAGCTTCAGGATAGAGAATTTCAGGAAATTCCTGTGCCTTTTTTCCCCTCTGGTTGGTTGTTCTCCCCGTGCACAGCCAGGGATGTGACCTCACTGCACTCCCAGCTGCCCTGAGGTCTGTCTGGTTTTCCCAGGACGCCTTTTCCTTCTCTCTCCCAGCGTCAACGCCTGCGTGGACGTGGTTCTGTCCGGGGTGAAGCTGCTGGAGGCGCTGGGGCTGGAGCCTGGCGATGGGAAGAACCACGCAGTGCTCAGCTCCGGGCAGGACCTGAAGGAGGCTTTTGCCCACTTCATGGAGAGAGGGGCAGCTGCCGAGCGCTTCTTCAGCGACGCCGCGGCGTTCCAGGACATTGCACGGACAGCCTCGGAGCACCCCGCGGCACAGGTGGGACTGCACGCGGAGGGGAGCCCTGGGAATCCTCTTCCTTACTTCCTGATCACTGGCCACTTTCGTTCTCCCTCTAGAGAGCAAGTCATTTAGGAAGAAGCTTGTGGTGTAGCTTGAGTTGTGTTAATGGTTTCCCACCCTGGGATTCTGCCCCTGCGGCAAATGGGAGGGGTTTAAATGGTCTCTCCCGTGCTGACATTCCCAAACTGAAATGGCAAAGATGCCTCTTGGGAGCCAAATGGGGCTGAGGCTGTAAAAAAGCCTCCAACACCTTGGGATGAGGCTGCAAGTGAGGAATCACCTGACTTTTAGCTGTACGGCCTGTTTTCTGTGAGAAGCCAGGAATGGTTTGGGTTGGAAGGGACCTCAAATCCCATCCAGTGCCACCCCCTGCCATGGGCAGGGACATCCTCCACGAGCCCAGTTTGCTCCAAGTGCCATCCAGCCTGGCCTTGGGCACTGCCAGGGATCCAGGGGTAGTCACAGCTGCTCTGGACACCCTGTGCCAGGGCCTGCCCACCCTCACAAGGAGGAATTCCTTCCCTATATCTTACCTAACCCTGCCCTCTGTCAGTGAGAAGCCATTCCCTGTGTCTTGTTCCCCTATCCCTTGTCCCAAGTCCCTCTCCAGCTCTCCTGGAGCTGCTTTAGGCCCTGGCAGGGGCTCTGAGGTCTCCCTGGAGCCTTCTCTTCTCCAGGTGAGCACCCCTAGCTCTCCCAGCCTGGCTCCAGAACATCTGGAGCATCTCTGTGGCCTCCTCTGAGCACCTGTGACCCTCAGAATAATCCATATTCACTGCTTTTTAAGCTCAAATCAGAGTTTTGCTGGAAAAGTTTGACCTTTATTACTGAAGAAACTTCCACAGTTCCTTCCACTTCACATGGGCACAGGCAGCAGGTTTCATCTCAACCTCAAACTGGAAGAAGAAATCCTGCAGTTTTTATATGATTCCTTGTCAGCCTTGCTAAAAACTCACAGGGCTTTAGCCCCAGAGAAGTTGCACAGGAGTAAGGGCTGTTTATGTGCTGAATGAGTTGGTTTTTTTCAGCACTGTCAGTGTTATGAATTAATTGATTTTTACAGGGCCGTTACCTGAAGGTGAATATTTAGATTAAAAATAAACAATGCTCAACTTGTTGAAATCTCGCAGAGAATTATAAAATTGCTTTGCCTTCAGCCCCAATAACCTTTAGTAACTTGGGTACTGCTGAACCCTGTTCTAAAAACCTGAGATCTCTGGCCTGTGCTGAGGACTAAATGTGTTGAAAGGTCCCAAAGCAAGGGGATGCCCACACCCACCTCTGTTTATTTTACAGCTTTACGTGGGAGGAAATGCTGCTCTCATCGGGCAGAAGCTTGCGACAAATCCAGACCTGAAGGTACACACATGTTCCAAATATTTCATGCCATTTGCTCGTGGTCTTTAGTTTACTTGTCTCATGTTCCTTCCATGTAGGTTTTGGGGATCTGGCTGTTGTTTCTTAGGTTCTGCTGGTGGAACATATGGTTGGACTTCCAAGCTGATTTTTTAAAAACTGAATTATTAACTTCTTAAGATCAGTTGTGTAGGTGATGCTTAAATTTTGTCAAGGGAAACTTTGTTTTTCCTTGTTTTCTAGATCCTCCTTTGTGGCCCAGTTGGTCCCAAACTCCATGAACTGCTCGATGACAATGTGGTTGTGCCACCTGAATCCATGCAGGAAAGAGATGAATTCCATCTTATCTTGGAATATCAAGCAGGTACAATGGAGCAGGTGTTCAGTGGAACCCCTGAACATCACTAAGAGTGCTGCACAGCCTGAGGGGTGTCATTCTGAAGCTCCATAAACACTAAAATGCTCCCTGAAAACACAGATTTAACCACGTGCTTATGAAACTCGGGGTAAACCTTCATGTAATGGCTAAAACAATTCCACGGCTTTCCTTGCTGCTGATGGAGCCCGTTGAATTTGTGGTCTTGCCCAGGAATAAACCAGTTCACACACACTTGGTCCTGTTTGCTCCACCCCAGGTGAGCAGTGGGGCCGAGTGAGGGCACCTGCTGCCAACCGCTTCATCTTCTCCCACGACCTGTCCAACGGCGCCCTGAACATGCTGGAAGTGTTTGTGTCCAGCCTGGATGAATTCCAGCCAGACCTGGTGGTGCTTTCAGGACTTCACATGATGGAAGGGCAGAGCAAGGAGATGCGACAGAGACGACTCTTGGAGGTGAGATGCTGAATCCCTGAATTTTCTTAATTCCCACTCCAAGTGTTTAATGGCAAGGCCTTGCTTTCCCAGGTTTGAAGGTGTAGGAAGGCTGTGCCTTCAGAGCTCCTGCAGATCTCAGTATTGAATGCCAAAAGGAGAGTGGGAGCTGCAGGAATGGCTAAAGTCTAATCCTGTAACACTGTTCTTTCTTAGATTCAGTGGCCTGTCCAGGAAAAAGAAGGGCTGGTTGCCTGGCTGGAGGGTTGTTGACCTGCCTACTGGGATTATCTAGCAGTTAAACCACACTTTTTTTATGCTGGATACTGAGATGATCCAGGTTATAATCAACACCTGCATTCCTTAGAGAGCATCTGCCTTGCACCAACTGTTTTACAGCTGAGGGCTCGTCCTGATGCAAGGCACTGGCCTTTTTCCTGTTCTAGGATCAACTCTCCTGCAGCTGCTTCAGATTTGTAAGGTTTTTGGAATTAATCCATTGGAAAGGTGCTGAGCTGGGAGCAGATTAAGGTTAGATACAGTTGTCCTGCCCTGGGATTCTGCAAACTAGAAGTTGTTTTATTTCCTCTCCTAAGCAGTACATACACAGGTCAGACATCCCTTTGGAATTGTTTATATCCACACACAGGAAGATTGATGGAGGTGTATCTTGAGTCAAAACCTTTTTTTTTCTCCTGTACCTTAATAAATATGTCTTCTAGGGTTGTTTTTTCCTTGTTCCTGTAGGCTGTGGCCTCCATCTCTGATATCCCAACTGACATTCCCATACACCTGGAGCTGGCCAGTATGACTGATCAGGATTTTATGAGCAACATTATGCATCAGGTAAGGAAAACGAAAGGCTGTGCTCTTTTGATCAGGTTCAGTATCACAGTGTACACACTAGTGCATGCATACAGAAATCAAAACTCAACATTTGGACTATACATGGGAAGACAAATTGAGGATTGAATTTGAGCTGAGTTTCCAATTTCAAAAAAAATCCCTCGATTTCTTTGCAGAATTTCTTTCTGTTGGTTCCTTGTTTAGCTTGACACAGCTCTGATCTCAGTGTTACGTTTAATGTGGAGTTGGTGTGTTGTTACTCTCTACTGTCAAAGTGCGTGTCTGGAAAATAAATTGCACCAAGTGAAATGTTTTCTTGGCTAAGTAATTCTTGCCAACTTGTGGAAGTGCAGCGACTGAGAAACTGGGTGCTGCTTCTGCTGAGCCAGCAACAGGGTACTGCAAAAACCACAGCCTGGGGAGGAATCCCAGGTCTGACTCCACTCCCGAAGGCAAACCCGCTGTTCCCTGTTTCTGTTAGCAGGTCTTTCCCCTGGTGACCTCCATCGGGCTGAACGAGCAGGAGCTGCTGTTCCTCACCCAGTCTGCCTCTGGTCCCCACGCCTCCCTGGCCTCCTGGAGCGGCGTTCCCGACGTGGGGGTGGTCAGTGACATCCTCTTCTGGATCCTGAAGGAGCACGGCAAGACGGCGGAGCGGGCCTCGGACCTCACGCGGATCCACTTCCACACCCTGGCCTACCACATCCTGGTCACCGTGGACGGGCACTGGGGCAACCAGGCGGCGGCGGTGGCGGCCGGGGCCAGGGCTGCCGGCACCCAGGCCTGCGCCACCGACACCATCGACACCAGCAAGGTCTTCCTGAAAGCTCCTCTGGAGTTTGTCACCTCCCACACAGAGGCACCGTCCAAAATCTCCCTCAATCCAGACGAGCCCGTGGTGCACTGGCACAGGGAAGGCATCTCCTTCCACTTCACCCCCGTGCTGGTGTGCAAGGATCCCGTCCGGACCGTGGGACTCGGGGATGCCATTTCAGCCGAGGGACTGCTCTATTCTGAAGTGTATGCTCAGTAGAAAACCAGGACCCTCCTTCTTCTCCAACACTGCACGGTGTCTGAGACCCGTGGATTGGGATTTGAAGCAGTGGTGGTACAGGAACAGAACCAGGGTGTGGTGTGTTTTCTGGGTATAACTGAAAAAGAGCCAAAGAATAATTCCAGGTATAAACTGTCAGCTACATTCCAGTCACTCGGCAGTGACTTGAGTGCTTCACATGCAGGTGCAGATGTTTTAGTATTTAATGTGAAAATTGGCTTTGTCTTAGGGGAGAGGGACACAAAGACCAAAATCCCTGGCTGCCGAAGTTTGCTGTTCATAGCTCAGAATGGATCTTTTCTGGTAGTGCTGGAACGTGCAGCAGCAGGAGAATTTCCTGCCCCTGGATACCAGGGAGAGCACAGCAGTGCCCGGCCCTGCCTTGCCTCCAGTAAATTCAAAATAAAAGGCTGTGGGTATCTCCTCCCAGAACATTGGAAACCTTGCTTGGGGTGAGGATGGAATTATTGCCTGGTGCAATCACTTCTCCATGTGCCCAGCCCCAGAGGGAGCCATGGTCCCAAAATGTGACACAGACTGAACCTACTCCAGGCTGCACAGGTGATTCTGGATATCTGTGACTAAAGGTGTTCAACTGAGCCCCAGCAGCCTGTGCTTAGTTTTTTGGAAACTAGGAGTGAAGATAATCAGGGTTTCTGTTTGGGGGACAGCTCCGTTTCCCTGCCAGGGAACCTCCAAACCATTCCCTGTGTTTGCTGTACACTGAATATTCTGCTAACAGTTGGTGTGTTACACAAAAGCTCTTAAGTGCTGGAGACTCATCTTTGGATGGTTGAGAATGGTTGTGCCAAATCCTTCAGTCGCTCCCTGCCCTCTGTTAGGAAAGGTTAATATATTAGGGAAGGTCCCTCTGGACCCTCAAAAGCTGCAACAGCATTTTCCAGGTAAGACTGAAGTGAGGAGGCCTTTTTAGGGCTTGATGTTGGGGTTTTTTTCACTAGGTCACTGATAGTTTCTTTGCTCTGGCCTTGGAAATTAAAAAAGCAGAACCATGTGTCCTTGTTAAATACTTTGCTTCTAATTTTTTTACCTCTTCACAGTCACACACTAAGAATTGCAGAGCACCACCATGTTTTTTTCTCTCTTTCCAGCATGGTTTTGTCTCTGGCCACTTCAGGAGCCTGGAGTGTTATGTGCACAGCTCTCAAGCCAGTTTTCAGTAGAACTGGGTTAAGTGCAGTCAGCATGTCTGGACAAGCCTGTGCCTCACCAGAGCTTGGGGGAGGTTGTTCCAGGTCAGTCTTTGCACCTGAATGGAGGGAGGAGAGTGTGTCACTCAGGGTGGAGTGATCTGTTGCAGTAACACTGTCAGGCTGCTGTCAGTGGTGTTCTCTGCTGGGAAAAGCCATCCTGACTGCTCTGCAAGGATGAAAATTGGCAGCTGTTGTACTTGCACTGACTCAGCACACGATGCTGTCTGTCATATATTCAGCTTTCCCCCTGAGCAAAGTCCTCTGTGTTGTACAGAGCAGAAGTACAGGCAGTGCTGTGTTTTCCTGCAGCTCAGCCCACCCTGAGCTTCCCTTGAGTGTCAGCATTTTATCCAGGTTAAGGATTTTCTTAAGACTGAAGGCATTTCTACCCAGATTATTTTTTTATGATGATTATTACTGCTATTAGTATTATTATTATCATTGATAAACTGTAGCACGGGACTTGGAGTTCTGGTTTAGTCTTCCTAAACTGAAAATAAATGAAAAGAACCTCTCCTTTTGGCTCTCTTAGAGGTCCAAGGCCATTATTAAGGCTGTTTTGCAGCCTGGAATGATGGCCTTTTGGCACTCCACTCCTAGGGCCACCAAAGGCCATGGCTCTGCCAGCTGGAAACTGATCCTTGGCTTACACTGGGTCCCATTTTCCTGACACTGGGCCAAGCTCTGTGGATTCTCAAGCTGGAAACAAAACAAAACTAAATACACACAAGCTGTCACCAGCAAAACGGCCCTGCTGCTGTATTTCACTTCTTCCCAAAACACTTCCCAGGGATGTGAGGCTGATGGGACAGACATTCCTTACAGCCACCTAAAAACACATGACTACACCTACAGACCTTGTCCCAGGGTCAGTTGTGCTTGCATTGAACAGGAACGTGACAGGCTAAAATTAGCTTTTTTTCATTTGAGTAAATAACTGCTGTAAAGAATAATTTAAAAGGAGCTTACTGCTTAGGAATCATCTGGGCCAAAAGGCTAAACTGATAATTATTGTTACCTCCTTCTTCCTGCTGCTCCTCACAGGTAACATTTCTGCCGTGGCCCATTCTGGCTGTGCTGGGAATGTCTGGCACCCTGAGCCCCAGCTCTGATCCCAGCAGCTCAGGATGGTCAGGCTGCTGCTCTACCCAAATCTCCTTTATCAGGCACATAGAGCTCATCTGCACCCAAGGAGAATCCTTAACCACCATGACCTGTTCATCAGCTGTGCCAGTGGGATCCCTGATTAAGTTGTAGAACAATCTATATGGTAATAAATCTGAATTGAATGGAGGGGCCCAGCTGCCTTTGCTTTGTTTCACATGCTGTGAACATGATGTGCTTAAGTTCCTTCTGCCTTCCCAAATTAATGACAGGGAGGCAGAGCTCCTGAAATCCTTCCCCTGTACCAGTAGTCTCACACCTCTGCACAGCTACAGTAGTGACAACAAAGAAAAGCTGCTTCAACAGCTGCAAAAATACCAAAGCTTCAAAACCAGGCTTGAGCTGACCCTGCTCCCCCTCATCCTCTGTCTCTACAAATTCTATTTGTTCTCCTGTGTTACTTGTACCTTGAAATCCACAGTGACAGATGACTCAAACCTCAGGCCAGCCTCACTCCCGAAGCAGGGTTTGCATGGGAAATGTTTATTCACACAGATTCTGCTGGAGCTGCAGCAGCTGAGCTCAGCACTGTGACAGCTCTCTATGGTAGAACCTGTGCATGTTGGCATTTTCACTTGTGTGTCCTTGCAGCCATCTTGGTTTGCTTTTATTTTGTCTTATCTATGATCCAAAATGAGCTTTCTTCCCATGTTCTCTGTGCATGACACACACTGAGGGTCAAGTGCTGGATTATTTTGGAGGTGTGAATCACAGGGACCTGGCAGAGTCTCAAAGGACAGGTTTGCTCTCCACTGTGCCCTCGGTACTGTGCCATGAAAGAGCCAATCCCAAATAAGGCTCTTTACCTTTGTTCCTCTCCCAGGGGAGTTTCACAGCATTGCTAACAATTACTTGATTTTCTTGTGTTTCCTGGTTATCTCCTGTTAGGATGTGTGAGATCCAGTCAAGTTTGCCCTCCCTTCCCAAGTTCATTTTACAGAACTGGTGCTGAAATGTTCTTCTTCAGCCTTTAACAAAGACCTCATTAGTTGCTATGTGCTGGATGTTTTAGAGCTCAGCTCTACCCCTTAGCCACTGGAATCCAAAGCCTGGAGACCAGCAGAGCACTAAATCCATTCCAAAACCCAGTGGAAAACTGTCATCAGGTGTGCTTGACTATTTTTTTTCACTATTTATTCTGTAATGATACACTGAATTAGCAGGATTTGTGTGCCATGGGGTGACCTTTCCAGCCATGTCCTGAGCAAGGAGTTGAATAATGGGACAGTTCTGTGAAATGGTACAACAGAACTCAATTTCCAGTTATCCTAAAATGTTGGTTTGGGGGTTCTTTTGGAGCTTGCAGCTTAGGTGAAAGCTGAGGGTTGTGAGTGAGTGAACAGCTGAAGTGTCTCTGTGCCAGTATTGTCTTTGTGCAATCTGTTCCAGAGCAGTGCTGGCACAGACTTGTGTCACACAATTACTGCCTTGCTATTCCTGGCCTAGGGAACCTCAGAGTTTTGGGGAGAACAGGAGAAAACCAGAGGAAAATACTGAGTCTGAGTGACCTCTGCAGTAAAGCTTGGATCTCAGAGCCAGGATGTTGGTTCCACCTGTTGGAGATGTTGGATGAAGTTCTCCTCTTTCACTCTGGAGCAGTTTCTCCTGTGGTACCTCAGCTGGATCCAGGGGGAATTCTCAGGGAGTCACAGATCCAGACTCTGGTGGGAGGATGTTCTCTCAGCAAAGGAAAGGTGCAGGTTGGAAATAGCATGTGGCCATTCCCTCCTGTGCCAGGAGCTCTGTTCCCAGCAGCCTGGGATCAGCCTGTGCTCAGCAGATTTCACAGCAGCTGAGGAACACAAATGCTGGCAGGAGTTATCCCATTAAAATGCAAGGAGGGGAGGGCACAGGGCAATACAAAAAATACCCTGAAAACCTCACCTGTGAATTTCTCAGGAAAGCAGCCCCTTGATGCAGACTGGGTAAAACTGGGTTCATATCTCAGCTGCATCTTCCATCAAAAATATGGATTGTTTTTTGAGCAGTGTGGTTTGAGGGAGTGGTAAAGCTTTCCTTGTAGCAAAACTGGGTTTTCTCTTCTAGAAAAGTCTTGGCAGATGGAGTACTTGTTATAACATGGGCTCTTTTTGAATGCATTTATCTGTGGAGCTAATTATTTTAGAAGTTTTCCCCCATTCAGCACTGAGGCTTGTCTGTCTCTGTAGAAAAGAGGCTTTGCCAACTGAGAGCCACTCCCCAACTGGGAAATCTAAATTCTGAACAGCTTTAAGGCCCCCACATCCACCTTGCTCAGTCACATCTGAGCAATCAAGTACAGGAGCACAGCACATACCCACTAATACTGCCAGTACCATAAATCCGCATCCAGTTGTCTCAGGGACCTCAACACCACATTTTTTGGGTTGAACACATGTTGCTGGATGGACAGATCATTACTCTTGGCTGGAACAAGGTCTTGCTGCCCAGGCATTGATGTTTGAATGTCTTCATCTTGGCTTCAGCAGAAGCCAAGATGCAAAGTACCTTGTCAGCTCTTGTGATTTACCCTGCTTCATCACAGACCTTTCCCTAAAAAGGGGAAGAAAAGTCCTAAAGCAGATGGTTTCTGCTTCCCTCGAAATTAAGCTCATGATTCTTCTCCGTTAAGGAGGGGGAAGAGGGGATTAGAATTATGGCCAATGCCAGAAACAGGTTTTGGAACATAAGGTGTGATTTCCAAAATCCCTAAATGCCTGAGTGCAGTCAGGCTGAAGAGTCCCTTGCTTAATTCCAGCTGAAAAAGCAGTCCAGCCTCATTACCATTAGCACAAAAATGCTCTCCAGAAAGATCCTAGGAATTTACTGCATGCAAATGCCAGCATCACCATGCCCAGGGGAGGAAAGGGGACAGGACAAGGAACTGCAGCTCCATTTATTATCCAACTGGAATTACATATTTTAAAATGCTCCCTTAGACATGAAGCTCCCAGGAAGTAAGAAGGTGCTACTGCTTCACTTCATAGAAGAATTGGTTCATTGTTGCATAAGCTTTTCACAAAATACATTATTTAAAATAAATCCCTTCACAGTACCTCCAAGTGCAGTACATGCTCCCTGTGTGACATTTATCCCACCAAAGCATCCTAGGACAAAAATCTGCCTTCAATTATAGTTTTGGGGTTGAGGTGAAGAATTCCCAGCCCCTGCCCACCCCTGCTCTGCAATCCTCACCTCTTTTTCCCAGGCACTCTGTTAGGCTGCAGGAACTTTCAATGTCAGAAGTTAAATGCAAATAAAAATCTCTGCACTGTACCTGACTGACACTGCTCCTTGTCTGGTTTGTTTCAATTTGCTAGCACTCTAGAAAAAATTCTGTTTTCTTTAACTCCTGTCAGGAGAGAATCCTTACAGGACTGCTGCCCTGGGGCTGAACTGACACAAAACCCAGCATAAAGAACAGCTGGGGGGGGAGGGGAAAAGCCATATTTAAAATAAGCAGGCAGTTTGGGCTATTAGAGCCCAGGGGAAAGCAAAGGGTCCTGCTCTTCAGTGTTCTCCAGGATGCAGGAGAGCACTTCAGCTCCTGGCTGGGCTCTAAAGATGCATTAATGTCTTTCTGGATAAGAGCAACAAACCACAAAGCACAGCTGAAGGCTGGGATGTACCCAGAGCTCTGCTGATGCTGCCTGTACCCTGCTGCCTCTGAGATGTTGCCATAACTGCCCTTCCTCTCCTGGACTGGTAATTTATGAAGGGATACAGTCCAACAGTGCAGAACTAAAAGCAGGAAATACACTGTCAAACAGCTGGGGAGCTTCACCAGCAAACACAGAGCTTCCGTTTACTGGTTCTTTATGCAAAATCAGCTGCTTACCAGCTCAGCATCTGGAAGGGTTTGATCCTCCTCGGGGTCCAGGATCCTAAATCACTACTGCTGGCTTTGCTAAATGTCCTTTTGGAGGACTCACACCCAACCTGTGGAAGAGATGGACCCTCCAGTCCTGTGACTGCACTAAGAGTTGCTGCAGTGACTCCTTGGGACAAGGCAGAGCCCACAAGCTAAAACCACTGATAGAAAACAGCTGCATCCAGACTAACTGACAGCAAGGAGAAACCACCATTGCTGTATTTCACTCCCTTTTCCAAATCCCAGGCAGCCCTGGAGAGGCTCCTGTACTGCCTGTGCTGCTCAGAGCTGCCCTACTCTGCTGCCTCCTGGCTCTGGTGCTTCTCCTTCCTCTGCTCCTTGTCCCCTGTGGGAGCTGAGTTCTCCTCAGGGCTCGTTTCTGAGTCCTGCTCCTGTTCTGGTTCCAGAGGCAGGGAGGGAGGCTTTTTTGGCAGAGCTGGTGTTGCAGCACCTGGGGAGAGAGCACAGTTGAAGTTACTCTATGGCTGATTGTGTTTTGTCTGTTCTTTATGCCCTTCCCAGCAGCAGAGGTGCAAAACAATCACAGCTTTTGATTACCCTCAGATTCCTTCTGCCTAACATTACATTACTGACACTCAGTTATCCAGGCCCTACAGTGCCTGAAGCCCTGCTGAAAGGAAGCTCAGGTACAGTCTCTCAGCTGTCAGAATTCAGTACAAATGTAGGAATTAACTCATGCTCTGGAAGGGAACACATTTTCTAGAATCACAGAATCTCAGAATGGTTTGGGTTGAAAAGGACCTCAAAGCCCATCTCATTCCACCCCCTGCTCATTCCTGGACACCTTCCATTATCTCAGGTTGCTCCAAGCCTCATCCAGCCTGGCCTTGGACACTGCCAGGGATCCAGGGGCAGCCACAGCTTCTCTGGGCACCCTGTGCCAGGGCCTCCCCACCTCACAGGGAAGTGTCACTTCCAGTTCCACTGAAGCTGGTTTATGCTCAAGCTGGAGCCACAACCAAAGTGTTGTTTCCAGTTCACAGTTTTAGCAAATGTGGGGTGAGTTTCCAGGCAGCTAAAGTAGCTACTTATAGAATTAAACCATAACAGGACATGAGTTGTTTCTACACTTACATTTAGGGTTTCAACTGATATTATGAACCAGCTCCCTTCTCTGATCTGGATAATAAAGTCCTTCAGGTGCAACCTAAACCCTTGGTGTGTTTTATTCTTCAGATTTTCTAGCTAAGTCTTCCCTGCATGGAAGGTTTATTCCATGTGTGAGAAATGGAACAGCTCCTTAGGGATACCAAAGAAAGAGGCCTGGATTACACAACCACTCTCCTGGTTCAGTCCATGGACAACAAGACCAAGAGTGACAGAAAATCACCACAATGAGCAATTCCTCCTTGGCAGCTGAGGAGTGAGAGGAGGTCAGGCTGGGAAGGCTCAGGAGATGCTCCTACCCAGCCCCAGCACATGCAGTGATGGGCTGAGCCTCCAAAGGCTCACACCACCTCCTAAGAACCCTCAGTCCCACTAAATCCAGCAACACCTGCAAGGGCTGGGCAGCTTTGGAGCAATCCAGCTGCAGTTATTGCTGTCAGAGAAATGATAAAAGTACTTTGGAAAATTGTCCATCCTTTCCCTTCTCTGCAGCAGCCTGTCTGTGCATTTCAGCTCCTGGGCTCTTCCGAAGAAAGGCCAGAGATCTGGTTGCTGAAACTGCCTCCTTTCCAGAGCAAGAGCACAATCCCATGCTAAGGGAATCTTGCCCATCGATGCTAAGACAGGAAGGGAAACTTTCCCAGCCTCCCATATCCCTGCAAAAGCAGGAGAGTAAAATACACTACACAGAACACCTTCCTGAACTCAGGAATCTGGGAAAGTTATCACCAAGTATTGCCCTCACTGCTGAGTGAGCAAGTCAATCCCTTCTCAAACACGTGCTGTAACTCTTCCAAAGGGAGGAGAGATTTCTCTTCTTCCCTCCCACACCTCTATTTGAAAGATCTGCAGAGGAGATGTACCTGGGGGGAGCTGCATGGTTTTCCCATATCTTGCAGCAGAGGACATGGCTTGACCCAGGGTCTGGTTGGAGCCCAAAGGCTGCTGAGAGCTGGATTTCCCTGACACAGCAGCTTTCTGCTTGGATTTGGATTCTTTAGGAGGCTTGGTCCACACCAGGCTCTCCCCGACCTGCAAGGCAGCTCCCATCTTCTGAGCCATCTCCACCATCTTCTCGAGAAGCAGAAAGAGAAGAGCACTGTAAGCAGGGACACTTCAGACAACAATAAAGTCAACAACACCATCAAAAAAAACCTACAAGAAAAGAGCTGTGCAGAGCTGGCTACAGCTTGGTGCTTAGGGGAAACATCTCTGCTAATTCAGTCCCTTAATTAAGAGGGAATCTTGTCTTGCTGTGTATTGATTGAAGAACTGGGCTTCAAAGAGCAGAAAGGAAAGCGAGCAGCTCTCAGCAGGCACCCACTGTGCTTGGAAAATCTCATGAGCATCGGACTCAAAGTCAAACCTCCTCCTCATTTGCTGCCAGCCCTGGGGTGGCTCCTGAGCTCAGGCACAAACCTCAGGGTCGAAGTCGGGCGTGCTGCTCTCCCTGGCCACAGTGACCTTCCTCTCCATCTCCTGATACTGGCTCAGGGCCCCCTGCTTGTCACCCTGGTTGTAGAGCAGGACAGCGTAGTTCAGGTTGATGAGGGGGTTGCACCTGCAGCAGACACATGGGATGCATCACATTCCCTGTGAGAACAGTTATCCTGCCTGCAATAATGCTCAAGATGTGCCTGAGCAGCAAAGCTGAACATACTTCATTGTCCAGCACCAACAGAGAGGCTACAAAGTCCTTTGGGAATATGGCTGAGACCCTCTTACCTGAATGACAGACCCAGTGCTGGGCTCTGCAAAGGCCCCTCGTGTTGGTGACAACATAAATCCCTCCCCTGACTGCCCCCCTCTCTGCAATAGCCAGTTCTGTGTGCCTGGGGGCCATCCCAGGACTCTCCTGGTCTCCCAGCCCCCCCAGTGACAGGGGCTTTTGTCATACTGAGGCAGATGATCTTTCTCTGATTTACCTCAGACTATCCCAGCACTCCCAGTCTGAAGGAGAGCAGCTCATCATGGGACAGGCAGTGCAACAGAGCCCTGCTCTTGGGTTTTATTTTATAACCTGACACACCACAGAATGTGCTGTTTACATTTCATTTCCTCACCTCTTCTCTCTCCTTCCCCCAGCAAAACCACACACAGCTGCAGGTACTGCTACAGGTGAACACAGGGGCCAGCAGGCTCCTGCCTCCCTTCCTGAATGAAGATTTCACAAGGCAGAACTGCTCCATACACTCTCATTGTCCAAAGGATCCATCTCCTTCACTGGGATACATTAACCATCTCCATCTGGCCCAGCCAGGAGAGCCAGGGTGGGTGGAGGAGCTCTGCCTGCCCACAGCTCCCTGTGGGATCCCATCCCTGCACGCAGGCCAGGCAGGGATGCTCCGATGCTCCGTGGGTTGGTAAGAAATGTGAGTGAGGGACTGGTGCCCTCTCCTGGAGCGTGGCTGGGATAACTGGAACCACCCATGGCCAAGGCAGAGCGAGCATCCTCTGGAGCAGTGCAGAAGGGAAGGATCCTGCTGGCACTGGGCAATAAATGAACCTGCAGGCCCTGACTCTCCAGTCCTGGTGACTCTCCATCCCAGTGCAAGGAAGGCAACTCCTAGAAGAAATCTGACTGCATTTATAACCAAGGCTTCTCCTTTAACTAGGAAACTGGAATGCTAAGCTCACCACAGAAAAAACCCTCCTCTCTGTCTTTGCCAAAACACTGAGATCAGACAGTCCTGGGAACAGCCAGTTTTAAAATTAATTGAACCTGATGGAGCTACTTCACTGCCTTCAAGAGCTGAGAAGCAATATGACAATCAGGGAAAAATCAAGAGCAGAAAGGACAGTTACAAGCCAGAACCAGGAGTGGAACACCTTTTTCTAAAGAGTTTTCCAAGATGTTTCCATTCCAGCCCCCAGCATGGCACCCTGGCCACTGCAAAAGCATTCCTGGTGATTGAAACCAACCACCTTCACCCCAAACATCTCTGAACACACCAGCAAAGGAAACTTGTGGGGACACAGATTCAGCCACACCATAACTGGCTAAAATCCACAGGGTGTCAGCTGAACCAGCTCCACAGTCTGGATGCTTCCCCCAGCAGGCCCTGGCAGTTGGAATTCATTTCTGCTTTGATGAGGGTTTATTTTCCTGGTTGGACTGAAGAGCTGGAGCATTGCCCAAAATACTTGGGCAAAGCTGTAGAGCCCATTTACTGCTCCTTCTCTCTGAGCAAACTACACAAGGACTCTGAGCTGCCTAACCAAGGTGTCTGAGCTGCCTTTAAGGTCCTGTCCTGCCTTACTAGGCATGGAAAGCTGATTAGGAATAGAATCATGGAATGCTTTGAGTGGGAAAATACCTTAAGGCCCATTCAGTGCCACCACCTACCTTGGGCAGGGACACCTTCCACTGTCCCAGGGTGCTCCAAGCCCCATCCAGCCTGGCCTTGGGCACTGCCAGGGATCCAGGGACAGCCACAGCTGCTCTGGGCACCCTGTGCCAGGGCTTCCCCACCCTCACAGGGAAGAATTTATTCCTGGTGTCTCATCTATCACCACCTGCTGGGGCCCCTGCAGATGGAAGTGCTTTTGGCACCACTCTGTCACCTGCAGACAGACTCTGGGCTCAGGAGTGCTGGTAGGTCTAAGTATGCAAATATTCACAGTAAATTGGGGAGAGAAACAAAACTATTAATAAGTATGAGGTAGTTTTGATTTTGTGCCTGAAATGATGACATACTCCGAGGTTCAGCTTAACATTTCTGAAACCAAGTGCTCTGATTTTAAGACCTAAACTGCAAATATAGATGTTCTTAATAAAGAAGCTGCCTTTTATTTGCTTTATACAAATTTCTTTCACATTCTCCCAGCTAGAATCTTCTCTCTGCCCAATTCAGAACAGGCTCTACCCCAAGAATCTCACTGCTCTGCACTGTGCTCAAACTTTGGGTTAAAAAATATGTTCTCTTCTATTCAATCTGCTCTACCATGTATAAATATTCACCAAAAGGAGGGCTGGCATCCAAAGTCATCACCACTGACTCACTATCCAAACAGCAAAACAAAAAACAGCTCTGGGTTGCTCTGAAATAAAATCCTCTCTCATTTTTCAGAGATGACTCGAATTTAAAAAAAAAAAAAAAAGTTTTAACACTGTCACTTACACAGCTACAAGAATAAAAGTATTTCCCTACTGCAAACCATTGACATTTGAGGTACAGTGAGAGGCAAAGGAAATGAGGTGCAGGGAGGTAAAGCAAGACCAAACAAGTGACAGCTCTGACAAAGACTTACTTGTCCAAGGCCACAGCTTGTTCATAGGAACATTTGGCATTCTCAATGTCTTCAAGGTTGGTCAGAGCAACTGTATCAAAGCAAAATGTACACACAGGAGGAGATGTTTCACAAGCAGCTGATTTTTAGGACAATTCTGAATGTCATAAAATACACGTCAGCAGGGTTGTCTGGACTGCTGCCAAGATTAACCCTACTGAATGGAATGGCCTGGGTTGGAAGTGACCTTAAAGCTCATCCAGTCTCAACCCTGCTATGGACAGGGATAATTTCCATTATCCCAGGTTGTTTCAAGCCCTGCCCAATCTGGCCTTGGACACTGCCAGGGATCCAGGGACAGCCACAGCTCACAGGATCACAGGGCCTCACCATCCTCACAGCCAACAATTTCCTCCCATTATCCCATCTAACACTATGATGCCACTTCTGACATGTTTATCTCATTTCATCCCAAAAATATCCAGTGCTGGAAACCCACAACCACTCCTTAGGCAACCCAACCCCAGTCTCACACGTGTCAAGTCTTTTCCAATGTTTCCAACCTGGATCTGACTGAAATTTTCCCTTCTATTTCTCCAAAGAGAAGAGACTGGGCAGTAGCTCCTTAGTAAAGCCTTTATGCAATGTTTCTTGACTTCATCCCACACCTCCTGGCTGTGTTGTGGTGTTCCCAGGCAGGAGGCACACAGGGCTGCACAGAGCATCCCATACCTGCCAGGAGCATGTAGAGCTCTGCCATCTTGGGCTGGAAGTTGATGGCAGCACTGAGGAAGTGGAAGGCTGAGGCATACTGCTGCATTGTGAGGTGCACCAAGCCCAGGTTGTACAGGATCTTCCAGTCAAAGGGAGCCAGGTAGTTTGCCCTCTTCAGGCAGCTGATAGCCTTCGAAAAAAAAAAATGGGATAAATGTGCTAGGAAAGTCTCCACACAACAGGAATCTTGTGCTTGCATGAAATTGGATGCAGATGGGAGAAAAAATGGGAAGTGGATACTTACTGCCACGTATTTCTTCTTCCCAAAGAAGCACATGCCAATGTTGTTCCAGAGAGGTGGGCTCTCAGGAACACTGCTGGCCACCACCTTGTACTTGGAGAGGGCGACATCGAAATCGCCGTGGGCCTGCATCATGCTGCCAGCAGCCAGGGTGGCCTGGGACGAGACAACAGTGACCCACTCCCAGCCCCCTCTGCTTAGACACAGCAAGAACACAAGAGGACAAAATGCTTAAACTAAAACCATCCCAGGAACAACCATTTCGCTTCTAAGGACTGCCAAGACCAACAGTGGGAGCAGATGGGGACTGTGGGATCTCCCAGCACAGAGCAGAAGACAGGGTGAAGAACAAACCTGAGTCTGCTTCTTCCTGCACTATTTTAATCAGAACTGTCTCAGAAATGAGTTTGCCCAGAGTAGCTGTGGCTGCTCCATCCCTGGAAGTGTCCAAGGCCATGCTGATGGGGCTTGGAGCAACCTGGGATAGTGGAAGGTGTCCCTGCCCACGGCAGGGGGTGGAACAGGATAGGCTTTAAAGTCCCTTTCAACCCAAACCATTCTTGAGTCTATGATCCCATAAGTACTGCAACATGACATTGCAAATGTTTAGGGTATTTTTTGGGGTCTTAAGAGTCTGTGGCTCTGAAAAGATCTATGCACTAATAGATGCTTTTTACAATCAAGCACAGACAGAAATGGTTCTGGTGCAAGTGAAGTGGGGAGTAAAATGTACTCAAGCAAGACATGCAGCAAAGCTCTCCTAGTTTACACTGACTGGCTGATACTGCAAATTAATGGGAATATGCATGGGGAGAAAAAAAGGAAGTGAGTACAACACACTAAATTTAAACCACATAGTATAATCCTTTTTTAAGATTTCACAGTGACAAGTAAAATTCCTAAGTGTAAAGGTGTTTTCACAACAACTCATGTTTGTCAACCACACATTTCAATGCTCTGCATCGCTAACAGAGGGAAAAAAAAGAAAGAAATGAAGTAACAGCCCTAAAAAGGGAAGCAGTTCCACAATGAGGAATGAAACCTAGATGCCAAGCTCAGCTTTCCAGGCCAGAGGCAAGGAAATACACACAGCAGCTGGAAGCACAGGGTATCAGCAGATGGGAGAATAATAAAATGCAGTATCACTTGGATCACAAGGGAGCTGGCACAGCTCTTTTGAGATTTTTAAAATCCAGAAAACCTTCCTTCCAAAGTAAATTCCACCTGGCTTTAGTGCAACTTCAGATTAAAAACCAAAGGGATCCATTTAACATCCCATATTCTGCCTCCTTCCCTTTCCCTACCTCCACATACATCCAACTCCCTACCCAGGGAAACATCCCAGAAATGTAGATCACAAAAAATTCTCTGGGCAGGATCCTTTCCAGCCTCTCCAGGCCCCTGATGCAGATGGCAGAGTTCTGACAGTGGAATTAGAGGAGGTGTCCCCTCATGGTTCAGCTGGTTCATTTCCACTCCTCACCATACCTTGTAGTTGCCTGGGTCGTAGGTAAGTGCATTTCCAAGGTGCTCAAAAGCCTTCTGGTAATCCCCAGTCTGGGAAAAGAAATACATAAGCATCAGAAATTCAGGAATAAGGGGAGTTAAGAAGGAGAATACAGGGTTTGTGGGCACCAGAATTTCTGGTTGAGTTATACAGTCAGAAAAGTGAGTTTTACAGTGCTCCCATTACACACACATGTTCCTGTTTGATAATTCACAGAACAGACTCTAAGAATTTATTTGACTTGGCTGGATTCACTGCTCTGATCCAACCAAACATTTCCAGAGAGTTAGTGCCCTGACTTTTTCACACATAAATGTGCTCTGGGTTCACAGGTCTCTGCTCTATCTCTCTTCCAGAAAACAGGCTACAAACTGCTACTCTGCACATCCCCAATTCCCTCACCACAAATTCCTCACTCCCCAGGGCTCTCCTGTTCAGGTGACTTCCCTTCCCTTGTCTTCTCATGGACTGCAGGTGTTAGTGGGCATCACTGTGGCCATGTGTCAGCATGTGAGAGCTTGGAATCACTTAAGTCCTATGGACTGGAACCAGATAAGCTCTAAGGCCCCTTCCAAACCAAGCCATCCTGTGATTCTGTGGTTTCAACTAAATTCACCTAAAGCCCATCTCATTCCAGCCCCTGCCATGGACAGGGACACCTTCCACTACTCCAGGGTGCTCCAAGCCCCATCCAACCTGGCCTTGGGCACTGCCAGGGATCCAGGGGCAGCCACAGCTGCTCTGGGCACCCTGTGCCAGGGCCTCACCCCCCTCACAAGGAGGAATTCCTTCCCTATATCTCACCTACCCCTGCCCTCTGGCAGTGGGAAACCATTCCCTGTGTCCTGCCCCTCCATCCCTTGTCCCAAGTCCCTCTCCAGCTCTCCTGGAGCCCCTTCAGGCCCTGGCAGGGGCGCTGAGGTCTCCCTGGAGCCTTCTCTTCCCCAGGTGAGCACCCTCAGCTCCCCCACCCTGACTCCAGAGCAGAGGGGCTCCAGCCCTCAGAGCATCTCTGTGGCCTCCTCCTCCTTTCAGGTCCTGCTGCCAATTCTTTGCTTGTTCACTCTGGGAAGGCAACTTCTGGAATAATCCAGCCCTTCCCATCCATTTCACAGACACAAGGATAAACACACCTTTGTTATTTAAATTGATTCTGATTTTCCTTTATGGTGCATTAACACTCACAATTTCATGGCTGCTTTTTCAGGATAACTTGCAAGACTCCTGCTGTAGGAAAAAGGTAATGACTAGTCATGTTTTGTTATACTTGGAGGATTTATAACAGAGTTAGGGTGGTTGCCAAACAGAATTCCTGCTCTGGCTCTGGTCCAGGGTATCAGCTTGCTTTTAGCAGCAGTGAGAAGATACAGAAAAGCAAGTTCTGTCCTGTTAAATTCAGTCTGTAGAGAAGCATGTGCAAGCAATGGGAAGGTCAACAGAAATTAACTCTATAGAAAATCCAAATAATTGTTTGTAACAGGAACAGCATTTAGTACCTGCAGGTACAGTAGGCCCAGGGCTGTGAGGAGGTCTGTGTTTTCTGGAGAAAACCTGGAACACAAAAGCCAGAAGGCTGGGTTTGCTTCTCAGCCCTTCCAGAACAGGGTAAAAATAGAACATGGAATTCTGATGCTACATTACTGTGGCACCACACCAGGAAATTAAATTCTTCTTATTAAAAACAAATATTAGAACAACTGCCATCATGGGGACTTCCTTTGAATAACATCACACCTCAGCTTCCCAAATATCTTCTGGGTATCAGTGGGAAGGCACAAGGCTCTGTGAAATAGATCTGGATGCATAATAAGATAATGTGGTTTTGTTAAGCTTCAAAGTGAGTCTGAATCAGTGACCTGGAAATACAAAATGGGATTTTCCATCATCTCTCATAAACCACCTTGTAAATCCATCCATCCTAAGCCTCTTGGGCCATGTAGGACAGGCAATCCTCAGCATTCCTGATGGATCCTACACACTCCTCATCAGAATTTTAATTCACCTTATAAAAGATTACAAATAAATAAGATGGAAACCACAAGAAAAAAGGACAAAGCAGAGAGAGACACAATTTGTGGTCTCACTGACCTCAACAGGAGTCAGTTTTTAATTCCCTGCTACCAAGACTTCAAAAAATCTGATCTGCACACTCCCACTGGCACCTCTAAACTTCAACCAGAACAAAACCACCTGTGCCTGGTGGAATATAAACATGGAATAACAGACTATCCTGGAGCTGGAAACAGCAAGAAAAATGTAATAGGCAGACGAGAACAAAAAAAAACCCCAGGAATAAACAGGAATGAAGAAGAAAGGAGGGCAGGGGAGCAAAAGGATAAGAATATAAACCTGGTAAGATGCTTAGCAAGGATTATTTACGTAATAAACCTTCTAGATCAGTCCAAATGTCTGCCCAACCCCACCCACTGTCAGGCAGCAGCAAGGGCAGACATGTAAGGAAACACTACATCCCTAAGCCCATGGCTCCCAACATGCTCCTGATTTTCTTTCTAGTGTTGCTCTACATGGCAAAGCTACATTTGAAAGCACTGTCAATGCTTGGAAGTGCCCTAAAACAAGGATAGGTGGGCACTGAGGAGCAGTTATGGGGTGGGAGAAACTCCCTGTGCACCAGCACATCTCCCTCAGCTACCAACTGCTCTGAGGGAAAGCAGCAAGTGACACCCAGCCAGTGATTTTGGATGGACAGTCAGGGTTACATTGTTTTGGGAGATAAACCTTTGGGATGGATGAAGTCAGTTTTGGATCACTTTGCTCCCAGGCATCTCTGTTCGTTTGTTATTCCACTTTTTTTTCCTGGCAGCCCTTCCAACAGCTCTGTTCTTCCCTGCCACACTGTCAGCAGGAGCAGAGACAACTGAAGTGCTTCTAAGTGCCAGCTTTGCTCAGAGCCCCGTAATTACCATTAGCTTTTTAATCATGGCCTCAATTCAGATCTGGGACACCAATCAATTTTCTCCTGGCATAGGATGGGAATGGGCAGATGGAAAAAAGGGATATTTCTTACTCTACAGCTTTCTTATATACTTCAATGGCTTTATCCATCTCCCCCTCCAAGAGGTGAATTTTGCCCAGCATCATGTAGGTCAGATCATGTCTGTTGAGCTCCAGGGCATTGTTGAGCTGGTCTCGTGCCTAAAAACACAACCACAGAGAATTAAAAAAAAAAAAAAATTATTACAGAGCCCTCAGCAAAGCAACAGCCCATGAGTAATCCTCAACAGCCAGGGAAGGAGGACAGCCAACAAACCCTGAGCCTGGAAAACACAAACCCCAGCCCAGCTAATCCTTGGAACAGGCTCTGCACCAGCAGCCACCTGCTTTTTTAGGGGCAGCAAAAGGCAGCACCTTCAAGCCAGGCAAGAGGCAATGGCCTTCCAAGGAGGAGATGAGCAGGAGCCTGTTCCTGGATTTGAGTTTGTTTGGCTTGAGGGACGCTCTGGATTTGTTGGGTGAACTGATACTTTATAGCTTATTCTTCCTTAAAATGCTTATTCCAGCAGTGAGCAAGTGAAAAATCTCAGTGGAGGTGTGAGCAGGTCCCAGCTTGGAAGGTGTCAGTGCAGACAACAAATCCCAAGTGTGAACCCACACTCCAGAGGCTGATTTTTCACAGGGATGCCTTGAACAAGGAGCACAGCTGGGGTTTGCTGCAAAGGCCACAGCACCCCACCAGCAAGAGCAGCAGGGAGGAGCTCGGCCAAACTGGAAACAAAAAGGGTCTAAATGCCATTTATTCCTTTACAAAGTAGCTGGATCAGAGAGAGCTCAGTGCTCACCACCAGGACTCGGGGGATGGTTAAGGGAGGAACTGGGAGTGGCATGCTCAGACTTGGAAATAAAACTGCGTTTCAACCTCCAAAAGTCCTTTACTAACTCCAGGTTTAGTTCAAAAGGAGCTTCAGACACAGGAGCAAAACCTTCCTATGGAGGAAAAAAGGACCTGCTGCACCTCCAGCAAACAACCCTGTAGCTCTTGCCCTCTGAATGCTGCCAGACCCAGGGAGCTGAGGCTTCCTTCAGGAACTCTCTGCATCAGATGCAGCAGTTTGAGCTGGGAAAATGGTTTGGGGTTTTCCATCACCCTTTTCTTGCTTCGAGACGATGGACCTGGATTGCTGCTCCTACAAAGTCAGCAGTGCTCCTGGGTCTGGCTTTAAAGAGCTCAGACACAGAACCAGCTCTTGTTGGAGCATAGCCCATTTTCTGTCTAGTTTGAGGGTTCTCAAACATTCCCTTTAAAACCAAAAATGTTCTCTGAGAAATCTTAAATTTTAGAAAAAGCCTCTGGCCCTGCCACAGGCTGACCTCCCTCACTGACCTGCAGCTGACTCAAAGTATTCAACACATAAATGGAAACAGAGACAGCTCCCAAACCTTTGCTCCCAGAAATAAACACTAAAGCAAAAAACTTTCTTGATATCTCTTGCTGCAAATGATCCATTTCAAGCTACCAAAGACAGTGGAATTTCTGGGATGCTTCCAATTGGCATTACCTTGTTGAAGTGTTTCAGGTACATGTAGCAGACACCCAGGTTGTGGCTGATCTCCTGCATGAAAAAAAAAACAAAACAAACAACAAACAAAAAATCAAATCAGCACAAGGTATGAAATAAAATCTGACAACACTGACACAGAGCAGGAGAGCCCTGTGACTGCCCACACACTTCTTGCTTTGTAGAGCAAGTAAGCCTATAAATTCCAGTTACTTCAGGCACCTACAGAGCTTAAGTGGGGTTGTACACAAAACATTACAGTCCACTGAGACAAAAACCACAGAAATGACCAATCTCTTTTGAGGGATCAGACATGTCTCTTCAGAGAACAAGGAGCACAGACTTGTGCTTGTGGTTTTTCACTGTGGTGTCACTCTGTAAAACCAGGGAAGCTGCCCTCATGGGTGACTCAGTCTGGATGTACATCAGTAGGATACACACAGTGTCCAGCCCAGCTGGACAAAACTGGAAGATGTGCCTAATTTTCCAAAACACAACTTGAGCACTGGAATATCTGATATCCCTCTGGCATCCTAAACAATTTTTCACAGAGTAGGAAGATCCCTTAGGGATCCTAAACACTCTGGTGATTCTGTAGGGAGCATCCATGCCCCCAATTCCTCACCCACAGTTTAGCACGCAAGGCACCTTCCCCACCCCAGCACATCCCTGAAAAGCAAGGTCCTCCCATTCTTTATTTTATTCTGGTGAGCATTACACTGATTCATCATCTTAGACAGCCTTGACCTTTCACAGGAAACTCTCCTACTTCCCCATTAACCTGTTTTCCTCCATGCAGCCTCTCCAGCTGTGCAGAACTGAATCAGTGACTCTGCGTTGCTGAGGATTGTAGAACCAGGGAAGAGCACAGCCTGGTTCTGCTGCCAGTGCTGAGCCAGGAATGGGGAATAACTAATCAAAATACCCACTGGCATCTGCCTGCTGGGTTGTAAATAGGGTTACAGGCATGCCAAGCACTGGGAATATGCAGGTGGAAAAAAAACTCATGATACAAAAGGCTTCTGAGTTGTCTGGCACAGGGTAATTTGAATAACACCAAAGCTATCCTTGTATCCTGAATTTCAGATGTACTGAGAAACAAAGGAATGAGCTCTAATATTGCAAGCCTACTTTACAAACACTTCTGCAGGCAAAACAGGCACTTGCAGAAGGCTGCAAGGCATGGCCTCTCCCTCACCCACTGTCACACCTTTCCCTTTGCAATGCTCTCTCTCTTTTTGTCTTTTTATACAGAAGAGCTAATTTAATCACTGTTCCAGTATTTTCAACAGTGTTTTGCATTACAAAAGCTTTTCCAATTACTCAAGCAAGTTTTAATAATTGAGGTTTCCAAACTCTCCCCACACTTCCCCTTAAAGTACAGATGTGGTTATGTTAAAACTGATCCTTTGCAAAGCTCCAACACGTTGCTCGATTCTCTGTGCCCCAAGCCAGAGATTTGCCCCAATGGGTGGGATTTGGCTCCTGTGATCTAAACCAGGCTCAGACTACAGGCAGTGTGAGCTCACCTTGGCTTGGGACAAGTTTGCAGCTATTACAAGGATCTGCAACTCCCTGAACACTCACCCAGTCCTTCTCATCGAGTTTTGCTGCTTCATTGTACACTTCAATGGCTGCCTTGTGCTTCCCCAGGAGAAACCTGCAAAGGATTGCAATTCTTAGGTTTTTCCTGTTTTTGGACCCTGCTGTGTAGCCACTACCACTTTTGCCAGTGAGAAATAATCCTATTTGCTGCTTCTCCAGAGATCTGCAGGAGAAGTTTACAATTTCAGCACTGGTCCCTCTCAGGACCAAGGTCATCCATCCTGACACTACTGGGGATGTAAGGAATGAATGCCCAGGTTCTGCAGCCTGCTTTTGTCTCCAAGGAAAGAGACAGGTGCCCTAACACAACATTCAGCAAAATGAAAAGGGTCTGCAGGGCAAGTCTGCCCAGCTCAGGTCAGCACCTGTAGCTCTGGACCTTGAAATCAGTATCGCTTTTCTGCTTGAAGGCCAAAGAAAAAGAAAACACAACAGCAGCCAGGCAGATAACAGAGATTCTGCTTAAAGAACGACCCACACTTCTGGAAGCCAAGCCAAATGTTGATAAGAGGGAAACATGTCTGGAATTAAGCAGCCTCAGAGAAAAACAAAGAATGGAAGGTCCTGGGTGGCATATCTAAGAGAAACAACAAATGAAACACCACTCACAGGGATCGTGCCACCTGCTTGAGGTTGTCAGCGCTTCGAGGGTTCAGAATGGAACATGTCTGGAAAAGTTCAAGAGATTCTTGAATTTTCCCCTCCAAGCGAAATATTAAAGCTGTAAGACAACATACAGCAGGCAAATGAATCCATTCTCAGCAGGAAAAAAGTGTCTCTGACAGCAGGGAAAGAAGAGGGAGTACAGATATATCACACCAGCCCTCCTCTGGTGCTTGCCCATCCTGCAGGACCCACAGTTTGTGTCTGAGGGCAGGACTGTGTGCCTAGAGAAATTCAGGGGTCAGAATAAAAGCTTTAAGCTTTAAACCTTGGGCATTTGCTTGTACAGATGCAGTCTGGATTTATTTCCTTCCCAGCCTCTCCAGGCTGCAGTATGTCCCCACCAGCAAATCTCCACTGTTCCCCACCATGGCACTTGGAATTGGAATGCCACATTTTGGGAGACATTTTTTTAGGGGCCAGAGGGCAGGGCAGGAAGAGCAATACCATCCTTTGAGCAAGGAGTGAGACAACAATCACCCGGGGTGGGTAACGAACAGAAAACATGCAACTGTAACAGAATCAAACACACACTAACACACTGAAGGCCAGGAGCCTGTAACCCAAGGAGGAACTGATGACAAATACAGAGAAAACAGGACATTTAGTCTGCCCATTTCATGTGAAAATCCCAAACTTCAAAACTAAATAAAGCAAGCAGGGGGAAAAAAAAATATTTTTGACATAACAATTCTATGTTTCCCTCACCTATCCCCTGTATTGTTCTCTGTATCTCAAATTAGGGAAAAGATTTTTGGACATACCTTGAACATAGACAGCGTATTCACAGAGCCCTTGGGACTCCTGGAGCTGCTCTTTGATGACAGCCTGGAAGGACAAAAGTGTAAACTCACATCATTTTAACATTTAAGCT
This sequence comes from Chaetops frenatus, assembly GCA_013400775.1. NCBI lineage: Eukaryota > Metazoa > Chordata > Aves > Passeriformes > Picathartidae > Chaetops > Chaetops frenatus. The sequence continues at coordinate 89,504 of VZTR01021554.1, read as the reverse complement.
GATTCCAGAGATTTGGTTCCAGTCACAAAAACCACAACCCCACCTCTAACAAGGGCACTGGACCATGACTGGGACAACCACACAGTGCTCAGGACAGAGCTCTGTGCCAGGAACACTGTGGCCTTTCTAGTATTCCTCTGTTCATTCCTATTCCCAAAGATAATTAGATACTACCTGGGGAAAAGGCCACGAGGCTTCTCTGAAAGCATCCTCTGCTGATAAGGGCAGCTACTCCAGGCCCTTTGTGAAGAAATAAATTGAACTGGAGCAACTGCAGCTGAGTCAATGAAAGCCAAAAGAACAAACAAGGAGTGCACAGGGAAAAAAACCTGATGAAAATGTAAATTCTTGCTGGCTGCATCCATGCAGCTCCCAGCTCATGGTGGGGTAGCTGCAGCCTGGATATATTCCACAGTCACAACTGATCCCACTGTTGGGAGGATGAACATCCTGGATAGGAACCAAGAGCATAATTTCTGCTCTGAGACTCCTCTTTTGTGCAGAAGTGGAAGAGATACAGTGGGGTAAGAATAATTTCTGGATGAGCAGTGATCTGGTGCTCATCTGGCATTCCAGATGTGTATGGCCAGTACCAGCATCCCCTGCCTCTGAGAGGAATAGAAGTGAAGGGCCTGAAAACTGAATCTCAAATACAGCACATGGGAGGGAAACTACTGTTGAGAAAGTTATTCTTGAGAAGGTATTAATTGAGAAGTTATTATTGAGAAGGAAAGTTCTTAGTCACAATCCTCACTTGTAAAGAGAGGAAGAAAAAGGAAGAAAGGACTCACCTGTACCTGCTAATTTATCCATATAATTCTTTCTAAAGTGCATGATTATAAAACATTCTACTCAGAAATAACCATCATCTCCGCAATTCAGATACTCTGGATTGTTCCATCTACATAAGCCCAGATTCTCAGAGCAAGAGAGGGCAATAGAGAGCTATCTTTCAGAGAAAATCTGATTAATTTTATAAACCCTAAAAAGTCCCACAGCCAAAAGCCCTCAGCTGAGGAATATGATTTCTAATCCCAGATTTCCCCCCACAATTTATTTAAGGTGTTGATGACAGAATTTAGATACAACTGGCAGGAGACCAACCAGTCTCTGTGTCATCCCAGGGGATTCTGCAGCTGCAGACTCTCAGGAATTTCTGCCTGGCACCTTGCTCAAGTGGCATTGAAAGGGTCAAAATCACTTTAATGCTTTCACTTTGGGGAATTTATGTTAGTAAATAAACAGTTTTTAATGGCCTTTCAGTTCCTTGAAAACTACGGGAGATTTTAAAACTGTGCTAGAGAGGGAGCATTTAAAAGCACTGAGTAGGAAAGACCAAAATTAATTAACACAACAGGTCACTTGTTTCTTAGTGAGACTAAACTAATGGATTTTAACAACGCCCAAACTGTTGCGGTATCTTCCAGTTTTCCTGCAAAAACACTGTTTTGTGAGCTCTGAGTAAAAAAGAAAGCTGGCCTGCCAAGCAGGAGTATTTGTTAGCTGTCTTCTCTCGATTTTCCCCACTATTTCCTTGCATCCATGACTGATGAAGACATGGAGATGTCAGTGTTGCCCTTATACCATCCATTTGTTATTTTCTCTGGTTTCCTCAGCTGCACATACTTTTCTTTTCTGTACTCTGTGATTCCACATCCCATCACAGAAACAATCAATACACAGAATCCCACCAAAAAACTCCAGTCAGACAACAAAAAAGGGAAACAATCTTCTGTTTTGAGGGGTAGTCCAGCTTGTGTTTCTATCTATGCAAACCAAGATCTGAGGAGAAATTAATGATACAGCCCCTTGGCTCTGTTAATTAAGAGCTAAATGAAATTCCTCCAGCCTGCCCACTTCCTAAGCACCCAAGGACCTCTCTAGCAGAGGCAAGTCCTGACCAACCTGGTGTTTCAAAAGCCAAAAAGTCTTTTCAGATCTTTATTGAACATGCCAGAATCAGAACAGCAACTCTTGTCTCCTCCTCCTGCCCATGGGTGCACCATCATCTCACATTCATTTTATCAGGAAAACACACTGTGAAATAATAATTTGCCATTGCCTTAGTCCACTTACCATTAGAATATCAAACAACCAGTTCCAAACTGCTCACCAAGCCTAAGATGTATTCAAGTGTCTCATGGATTATGTGTAAAATGAAAGAATTTTGCTCAAGAGTAACCAGGATATTTTCTATTTACACTTGCTAGTAATGTTTCCCTCAACTGAAGTGTTTTCATAGCATCTCTGTAGCACCATCAAGAAACCTGCACCGTGGAACTGTGTTATTATCAGTTTGGAAAACTCCATCCATCACTTGGAATAACAGAGGTTTTCAGTTCTTTCCACTTTTCCCCTCCCAGTGACATCCTGAGCTCACAGATTGCTCCAGAGAGCTGCACCCTCAGATCCTGAAGGCAGCCAAGGACTGGAGAACACTGAAGTCATTTTACCTGTGTTTTCTCTTGGTCCCCTTATTCCAAAAGAACTCAGGAAAGAGGGTGGTTTGGAAATTGTCAAGAAAACTGTTTTTCCATGACATCAGTAAAATAATTCCCACATTCTAGAGGCAGCTCTTACCTTACACTCCTCATAGTCTCTGCGGACATAGAGCAGATAAATCAACCAGTTCTTCCTCTCTAGGACTGGCAGCTCCGGTGCTGTACATGGAAAATATTCACAGAACACAGGGAATCAGACCAAGCAGCAGAGAGAACCTGGCAGAGATATTCCCAAGCACCCCAACTGCCTGCACAAGGCAAGCAATTCAAGAACTGCAATTGCAATTAATGATTTGACTTGAAGGCTGGAGTGCAGACTTCTAACCAGGGTCTGGTTTTACTCTGCTTCTCAAACTGGTGGATAAAACACCTTGTTCAGGATAGACACTAAATAAAAGCTCTAAGCAGAAAACTTCCACTTCTGGAAGGTCTACTGGAAGGTGTCCCTGCCCACAGCAGGGGGTTGGAACAAGATGGGTTTTAAGGTTCCTTCCAACTCAAACCAGACTGGGATTCTGTAAGACTTGAGGCATCAGCTCCTCCTGGAGCAGATCCTGGAGTAAACAGCTCCACACACACATATTTTAATTCAACACCAACACTGGTTGAAGGAACTGGATTTTTTCAGATACACAAGAAGCAGCTTGGAGGAAATGAGTTGAATTCACATTTTGAAACTAGGACAGAAGAACCAAAGGTCTTTAAGATAAATTTCTGGGACTGAATGAGCAGGAAACAAGTGATACACACAAAAGGAGATTGGAGAGATGGGGGTCTGAAGGCGTGAATAATTTAAAAAGGTCAAACTTAGTTATTTGAAACTGTGAAGGGACTAGGAAACATCACACAGGTCTCAGAGACAGCGAAGCTACTGCAGAAAAACATTTGATGCAGTGGAGGAGGAAGCCTTGTGCTCCAGCATTTCCATGGTGCAGAGCTCGCAGCAGTAATTATGGCAAATCACGGATGGATGTTGCTTAGCGATATCCACGTCTCGGGTTTACAAGTTGAACACACTGCTGTGCATTTCATTAAGGCTGGGAATGTATTGCCTGGGACTGGAGCATCCATTTCGAGGGGTAACCATAGCAACTGGCCCAAAAGCTCCGTGTTTGCAAGTCAATATTGTGACACGAGTGCAGGGGCAAAGCCAGGCGAGGGCTGGGGCAGAGCTGGGGGGGGGGACACAGCCCAGGGACACCTTCTCGAGGCAGCCACGGACACACGGGCTCGGCTCCAGCAGCACAGAGCAGAAGGTGAGACTGGGGAGCCCGTGGGCCCCTCTGCCATCAGAGGGGAGGAAGAAGAAACCCTGCAGGGGGAAAGGCTGGATCACGTCGGGAGGCAGGTGCCAAGTGTAATTATCTTTTGGAACGGCTGAGCTTTAATCGCCTCTGGAGCGCACCAGGCTCTCCCACACAACCCACATCAAGTCCAGTTTCACTGAGAGCTCCTAAAACCAACATCCTTCAGCTGTTGAATTTGGAAAACATTTCACAAAGCCATTCTCATTTTCTTGGTTTTTCTTTCTTAAATTCCAGAATATCCATCTAGATTTATATTAGAGCTGAGAATTGTGTGTGCACACTAGCAATTTAAGGTCGAATACCTTCTAAAGAAGGTTCAACTACCCTAAAACAAATAGAAAGCTCCCAGTCCAAACAAAATAGTAATCCAAACAAACAAAAGAGTAATCCAAACAAAGAAGTAATCCAAACAAAAGAGTAATGCAAACAGGCTAAGCTTACAGAAATGCACAGATCAGGAATCCAAATGTTCCCGAATTCTGCTCTGCTGTTGAGTATCTAGATCTTTTTAAGTAAGGCATTTTAATAAGCGTGTTCCGAGATCAGATTAATTGATTTCTGATGGTTTTATGTTTCCCATTTGTCCTTAGAGTGAAAGGATGAAGGGAAGAGCCAAGAGGCTGCCTAAATAGCCACAAATGGGTTCAAACCCAACCATTTCACATCTGAAGCCCATTCAGGGGCTACCTAATTCATTGACACTCTGTAATCACTTCCCTGTGTAGGTTATTACTGGTGCCAGGGTGTGACAGAAACATGGCACTTGAGGATGCTGGAAATGCTCTGCCCCAGCCCTGGAAGTGTCTAAGGCCAGGCTGGATGGGGCTTGGAGCACCCTGGTCCAGTGGAACATGTCCCTGTCCATGGCAGGGGGTAGGATGAGATAGGTCCCTTCCAACCCAAACCAGTCCTAAGATTCTATAAAAGCAGCTGGACTTGTGTGCCCTTCCTGCCTGGCATCTCCTGGTGCCACTATCTGATATAAAACACCAAAGCTGACACACCTGGGCACTTCCCACCCTCTTTTGTAAGCATGGATTTAAGGACACTGCAAACTCTGTGTACCCATCAACATTCCACTAACAATCAGAACTAAAGTACCCTTCACTTTTGTGCCTATTAATGCAGCCTCAAATTAGAAAATCCTACAGCTGTCAGAAATAGGGAATAATCAGAAGATCTCCAGACACACCCCACCAGGTCTCCAACCATCTATTCATGCCTTACTGGGAAGGTAAAAAGTACTGTTAAAGGTTAAAATACACATCAATGTTGTGGACTAAGATAAGAGGCCTCTACACCAGAGAGGGGATGGTTGTTTAATTCCTGAAGGAAAGAGCTTTTTCACACTTCTGAGACAAGAAGGATGTTATAGTCCACTCCCACACCATGGAAATGCCTGCTCAGAACAGGGATGGGAAAGGAAGAAATGCTGAACTTCAGAACCGAGGGCTGAGCAGAGCATCAGGCTGCAAAGGGAAATGGGAAAACCCAAGGAGTTGCCTAAAAGTTCTGGGATGGAGAGAAAATGGAGAAATCAAAAGCAACCCTGAGCCCCAGGAGTGAGCACCATTCACATCTGCACATAAACCAGTTCTGCTTCCCCCAGTGATACCCTGAGCTAAGGATAACTCTGTGTGATTGGGAAAACACAGGGAGATTTTATTCTCCTAAAAGTCATTTGGAAATAGCAACAAGGCTGACTGAGGAGACATGAATCCATTTTTTTCTTCTTTCTCCCTAAAACAAGCAAATTGAAAGCAGGCAGACAATTCTGATGTTTTTCAAAATCTATGTCTAAATTCATGATTAAATTTGACAGAGGAACATATCCCCCCCCCAAAAAAAAATATGGCTGTGGGAAGTAAAGGATTATTACCAGGCTCTATGCTCTATTCAGATGCAGAAAGAATTAATGGAAATTATTTATACACCTCTTCAGAGCCACAACCATCTTGATCTGCATTTCTGATTTCCCACAAAGCAGTGGATACCTGCTCCTGGTGCATTTATCTCCCTCAGGTTTGCTCCCCCAGCCTGCTGCTAAGAGCTGTCACAGTGCAACGGGTCACTGCATTCTCCTGAAGAAAACTGAAATACAAATGCCTGGCTATTGGGGGTCTCTAGCTCCAGAGAAAGGGAATAAAACTCTTCTTCAATATATGGACATTCAGGAGTTTCTCCTATGTCACTGCTGTATGAAGACACCTCTAGCAATAATCCAGGCACTGCACAGGTACAGGTTGGAAAAGCACAGTTTAGAGCCTTCTAGCAGTGAAGGAACAAAAAGCCATTATTTGCTGTAAATCAATCTGCCCATGGGCCAGTGCAGGAAAACACAATGATCAAAGAACTTGGTATCTACATCAAAAAGAGTTTATAACTGGAATTAATTGTTTTTTGGCCTCTCTTTTGTGAGACTACAAAAGTCCTGTGCCAGGGAGTCAGGCACCAAATGTATGATTAAATGCCTTTGAAGTGTGTTTTGATTGAATTCAAAAGGGAATCCATCTGATCCCTTCACTGGCCAGTGATTGATTGCACGAGCCACTTCCAGCAATGTGATTTTTCTTTCTGACAATGCTCCTTTAAGGAAGCCACTGGAGCAGAAACCCTGACAGAATCGGAGTAGGATCATCAGGTTTGTATCTGTGCTGCTCTGTCATCGCTCTTCCCTTTATTCCTCCTCTTACAGATTTTCTCGAAGGCCTGAAAAAATAATAATGAGTTATTCCCTTTTGTGTAAACCTCCCTAGGAAATTATTTTGTGCTTGCATCTTCATATTGAGTAATTATAGCTTAGGGATGAACTATCGAACAGTGGGGTTTAGATTTAATAAAACGGCTTTTAATTGCTGTAAAAAGAAGAGGGGAGAAAAGGCCTCAGAAGCTTTTATGAGGTTTCCTGGGGGTTTCATTTGACTGCTAAAGCACCAGCAGTAAGAAGTGGCTCAAGAACACATTTTAGTAATCTCAGAGGGAAAAACCCAGTTCAGAGCCCAGCCCTCCTTCCAATCCAGATTATTGGAAAGGGTCCAAGCCTCAGTTCACCCCTTCCAACACTGTGCCCAACCTGCAGCAACCTGAGCAAGAAGAACAAAGGGGCAAAAGACTTAAGAAGACACAAAGAAGAACTTGTTATTGCCCAAAATCCCCAATATCCTAAAGAACATATAACATACAGCACAAGGAGAGGACAGAAAAGCTTTGGAAAGGCAGTTAAATAGAAGTATTTTTAATTTTTTTATTCTGCAGTAGCTTCACGAGCCACAGTCTGGATCCACCGTGGTAGGTACCACGTATGTGGGAAAGATTTTCCAAAAGGACTCAGCTGTCCCTTTCCAAATTCTAATTCAAAATTCCATGTTGCAAAACAGCATCATCCAAGCAAAGAGATATTTTCAAAACTAATGAACAGCCAGGCAGTGCCTCAAGTCTCTATTGTGACATTTTGATATTGAGGCAGCAGAAGCACGGAAGAATTTCATAAAGTGAATCTTAGAATCGCAGATGGTTTGCGTTGGAAGGATCTTAAAGATAATCAAGTCCCAGTCCCCTGCCGTGGGCAGGGACATCTTCCACTATCCCAAGTTGCTCCAAGCCCCATCCAACCTGGCCTTGGGCACTCCCAGGGATCCAGGGGCAGCCACAGCTTCTCTGGGCACCCTGTACCAGGGCCTTCCCACCCTCACAGCCAGGAATTTCTTCCCAATAGCCCATCTAACTCTACCCTCTGGCAGCTTAAAACCACTGCACCTTGCTCTGAAGAAATCAAAGCAGGAAGCTGGGCTGTGGCAAAGCTAGAGAGGTGCAAGTTATCAGCTCTCATCATCAGGCAAGGCTGGCTCAGACACACAGCACCAGGACTGGGTGGGTTTGGAGATTCAATCCCCATTTCTAAGTCATTCTGGTCGTTGCCTTAACAGCAAACTCCCAGTGGCAGAAAAGACAATCCACTTATCACTGCAGGAGAGCATCCACATCTGAGAGCAGCACATGGAATTCTCTACGGAGTGCTGCCCGCCCCGTCCCGCACTCCCAGCCCAGCCTCCTGTGGACGTGTGCTGACATTATTGCCAGGATTAGCATTCCTTCCACTCCCAGAGCTTGGGGAAGGTTCAGGCATAGCTGTGGTTACAGCCCAAATGCAGCTCCGTGCTCTCATATCCATGCTAAATAAACATGGGTAGGGAGGATGAGCCCATCTGTGCCTGTCTCCTTTTTGCCTTGAGCTTCACAAGCTGCCAATGCCAGGAATTCCGCTACCATTTGTAAATCCAGTGTCAGGGAGGGAGGGAATGAGCATCTTCTGGGCAAAAATGACATTAAAATAATAGGGCACACATTCAAACAGCTTCTACAGAACAACACAGCCCTGCAGGGAATTGGATTTTCCAAAGCAAGGTATGATACTGAATAGAAAGCATTTGTAAGCTCTAATATCAATCTTTTTATCAAGATTTAAAACTAACAGACTGCCTTGGTGTGAACGGAGCATCCTACAAATTTCTAGCAGAGCCAAATTTAACAAGAAATCCTCTTCCTTCCTCAGACTCTTTTACTGAGACTGTGGCAGTATAAATACATTAGAGCTTTGAAAAAAAAACTAGCACAGGAACATTGCTCTTCCTACGCCCAGATCCATCCTTGGAGTTTGAAAATGGAGCTGTTAATGTATTCAAAACTCAGTAATAATGAAAAACGACCCCAAACTCCAGCACTCAGAAGAGGCTCTACGAGCTGTGTTTCACTCACCATGTGTGAGTGAATATATGTGAGAATAGAGGTGTTTGTATGAACAAATCCCTCTAAAATGGATATAAACAACAACAACAAAAAAAGGACCAGCTTTGCACTGCATACATTCTCGGTTTAATCCTTTTTCCCTCTGTTTTCCCCTTTGCAAATTGTTGCTGGAACACCTTTAAATCAAGCCCTAAAGCCATGTGGTTGCTCGTTATTTACAGTCAGCTGGGGTTAATAAAACTCATCACACACAGCCCGGCGCTGGCGAGGAGCTGTAACTCATGCCCAGAGCTGCCTCCCGCGGCTTAATAGCTCCACGAGGTGCAGGAAAGCTGGAAGGAGGCTGGAAAACAGCGGTTTAAACAACAAAAAAAAGCAACGTTTCTGACTCTCCACCTCCCCCTGCAGGAAAATTAGCCAAGGATAGATGAAAGAGTTCAAAATTGTATCTTAAATCTGATTTATACTCTAGGGCATGGGGAAAAAAGGGCGTTTTCTCTTGCTACTTTGTACTGCATAAATCTCAGAGTTGCTTGCTCAGATTTGTGGGTTTTTTTCTGATTTAAGACATTTACAGTTCTTAGTTACTCCAAAGAAAGATCGTTTCACTTATGAAATAAATACACTGATTATTCAATTAACCTGTCATATAAATAGAATTAATTTATTAAATTATTTGTCTTCTACTATGTGCTGCTCAAGTTTCAACCTTAAGGTGAAGTGGGACGACCTGTAAATAAACACACATTTGTGATCCCCCTGGACCTCGCAGTGCCAGTGAGGTTCCCTGGGGCAGAACCAGTTTGGTCACTGGGAAATCTCTGTTAGCAGCAGGTGAGATACCACTGTGCAGTCCTGAATCCATCTGGGGGGGATGAGATTTACACACATTAACACAAGTACATGGTCCTGATCATTACTCCATAAAATGTTTAATTCAGTACATGGTCCTGATCATTACTCCATAAAATGTTTAATTCAGGCTTGAGAATGCTCAATTCAAGCCTACAATTTGATTCAAACAAATAACACTGGAGAGAAAATTAGTAACAAATGCCTTTAAAAGATATTTGAAAAAGTATGGTCGTTCTGGAAAATAAGAACTGAAAGTCTGCTTGCTCTGCACAAGCCAATTTCGACCATGGGCGCTGACTGCTGAGCAGAGATGTGCTCAGAACAGAGGAAAACCAAAAAACAGGGAAAAAACCCCCAAAACCAGGCTACTTTACATGTTAGTTCCTAAGTCCCTCAGGATGCAGACACAACACCTGGGAGATACTCAAAGATCCAAGCCCTGGCATGACATCCCAACTCTTATCTTCTCTGTTTAAACCATGTTCTGCTTGATGCCTTGTGCTCCTGTGGGCAAGGTGCAGTCTGAGCTCTCTCTGCGTGTGGCGTGGCAATAAAAAGCCCTATGAACAGCAGAGGGGGTCGGAGATGCTCACTGCTGGCTCCTCACTGTCTCCTCCCACAGCAACACTGGCATGGGAGATATTTCCCTCACGAAGTGGCTGCAGGCATTCCCAAAATAACCAGCTTCTCATTAATTCCAGCATCAGGAGCAAAGTCGTTTGGGGATTTCCAGTCTAATCCTTCCTTTGGCTTTAATTCCTGTGCTTAGTCTTTTTCTGTCTACAGTGTGAGGTATTTTACATGGAAATTGAAACTAAAATCGTTTTAAGGCGTTCGTAAGAAAAGCTTTTCCTTTAGAAAGCAAAATAAAATTCCAGCATGGAGAGGACCACAATCCAGCCACAACAGTCTTTGAAACTTCCCACTTCATAAGGAATAGCACCTAGAACCTGTCCTTGGTTCATCCACTGCCAAAGAATGCTATAGTGGAGGAATATTATAAGAACGTATATATATATACATATATNGGAATAGCACCTAGAACCTGTCCTTGGTTCATCCACTGCCAAAGAATGCTATAGTGGAGGAATATTATAAGAACGTATATATATATACATATATATATATATATATATACACACATATACACACAAAAAACCCATAGAAGCTGGTCTTGCAAACATTTCAATACTCCCTGCTACAAGACCCTATAATTTGAGTTCTTCCAGCCTCATTGCCTCAGGATGAAGTTTTCCAGGTGGGAAATCCCAGACTGTTCCAGGATGAACATGTGCCTGTGCACCTTCACTCTTCCCTACTGCACAAATGTGTTAATGATACAGTCTTTAATTACACAGTCACAGAAGCACACCCTGTCTCCTTCTAATTAGAAGTATAAAAATGAATCACAGTCAGGCAGGGAATGAAACTGTTGAGAATTATGAATAAACCAGTGACTAAACCCCAGGACTTGCAGCGTGTATAAAGCAGCTGGAAGCGTCAGCAGTGAAAGGGACAGGCCCTTCAAGGAGTGAGTGGAGATATTTTTTATTCAAGAAGCCCTCAGTGAGCTGCTCCTTGCTCAACATGCCCCATCATTCCTGTGCCACAGATGCTGCTGGAGAGCTGAGCTAAATGCAATGGGTGATTATCTCACTAAAGACTCAGATGCTCAAATTCCAGCTGCACAGACATCGGGGATTCTGACTCTACAGTGAGCTGCATCTCCTTCAAGTGTCTGAAAATGAAGATATGAGTGACGTGCCTTGGGCTGCCTCCAAGGTAAAGGAGAGGAACAGGCGTCCTTAGGAAGGGATTCATCCAAGCACAGGTGGCTGGGAGAGGTCAGGGAATGGCACAGATGCCCTTTCCACTGACTAAACATGGAGCACGGGGGATCTGCTGAGATTTGTTCTGCATCAGAGACATCTCAATGCAGAGAGATGAATCCCACCCTTCCTAAATTTGTCACTTACTATTTTTACAGAATTATTTTTAAATTCACACCGGGGGATGCCATTTTATCTGCACGCCGCATGCCAACAAACTGGAGCTGAAGGCTTTAAAATCGAAAGAAATTTGCCTGGCACCAAGGAGTTCCAAAGAAGCTTCAAAAAATGAATTTACCTGTTTTAAAAGCTGGCACTAAAATGTTCCCTGCTGTGCTGCCTGCAAAGGATTCCCTGCTCCCACCAGCACAGATAGTAATGTACACACACAAGAGGGCAGAGCTGTGCTAGCACATTCCAATTTAAATATTACCAGTTCTTTGCAGTGCAGGAATTACTGGGCTGTTATTTTGGGAAGAAGAGGATGAAGTGAAGGATATTATAGAATTTAATTACCCAGAAAAGATAATCCATTTTTTAATCTCACTACTCAAAACTAGCTCAGATCCTGAGCATCACACACAGCACTCACTGCTCCCCACTTACCGGCAAGATGGAAATACCCAAGTCTCTTACATAAAACAATGATGTAATTACCAACTAATCTACCTTATTTAGGAACCAATTTCTTCCCACAAGGTTGAGGGTTCAAATGGACTAAAAGATCTTGGCTTGCATGTGGCCAAATGGAAGCAAATGGGTATGGACAGATAAGGGCTGGATTGGCTCCCCCTGACCACGACATTCCCACAAAGGCCTTTTCTTTCTGACACACTTAGAAGCAATAATTAATTTAACTCAAGGGGGTTGTTTCTATCTGGATTTCTCAGGCAGCTTCACTCTTACAAGTTCAAAGGCAGCTTTGAAGCCAGCTCAAAGAATGGATTTACAGTGATTTAAGAAAATGCATCAGAAATTCAGAAATGATCAGCACTGCAAGTGCACGGAATCGACTCCTTGTGGTAGAGAGTTCCTGCTCTTCAGATTAAATACTCATAGAATCCCTTGAAACATCTGCAGGAGCAGGAGGGATCCCCACTGGTTCATCTGGGCAAGCAGGAGCCGCCCAGAAAGACAGGACAGCTCATCAAAAGCCACTTCCCTATTTCTGCATAATCTGAGCATTATTTATTACCTAAGAGCCACATTTTGAGATTGTTTATTGTCACTGGCACTTCCTAACCAGAGCCACCACCCAACAGGCCAAGCAGTGCATTGCAATATATCCATTTATATTATACTTTTCATTTCATGTCTCCAAGTGTTTTGTTAACCAAAAGCCTGCAGCATCCAAAACTTGTCACTGGATATCAGGCCAAGCTTGTGGTTGATAAATGGAAAGCAACAAAAGCCAGAGCACTCTGCCAAAGGTCACAGTTAATTCCTTGCTTCAAACCCTAGAAAAAACATACTTACAAAGCATCCAAAAAATAACCCAATGCCTGGACCTGGGAGAACACTTGATCTCTGCTAATAGTTTTACAGGGTTTTCATTTCGAAAATCACCTACCTGACCCTTCCTGTGGTAAGCCTAAAGGTGGTTGATGACAATTCAAAATTCTCATTCTTGACAGATTAATGGATTTTTAGGACAAGTTCCTTCCAGTGATTCAAGCGAAATCCATTTTGCTTCAGTGAATTTTTTATACTGTGTACATATTTAGGATTCTACCTTGTCATTTAAACACCATCAGTGCATCTCAGAAAGTCTGAGGTCTCATATTCATGTAGAAATCCAAATGCATTTAAAATTGTCCTATTAACCTCTGGACTGTTATTAGACAAACACAAGCTCAGACTTGCTTTCTAAACATTTTTCCACAATAAAGGGAAATAAATTCAAGTTATGCTCCATAAAAATCAACAATACAGGATGGTAAAAGCACTTCTCCACTCCCGTACTATCAGATCCTGTAGAATTATTTGATTTCCTTGTGTGGGAAAAAGAAAGTAGGGAGATGGGAGACAGCCTATCTCAATTCTGAACCAGTAAAGCATTTAGGAAAATATCTGATTAATTTAGAATGCAGGAGGGAGATTAAAACCCCACCTCAGCAGGCTGACATTAACTCCTTATCACTTCAAGGAACAGAGCTCCCTTTATTCCACCCTCATTTGCTTGGGGATCAACACAGGGAGAGTTACAGATCTTGATGGAGCAACAAAGGGAACTGATTTTAGGAGGAGCTTTCCCAACAGAAGGTAAGGGACAAAATAATGAATGCTCCTCTTGTGTCAGCTGCTGAGGGACGACTGTCACCAAGCGTGGCCACAAGATACTTGGAGGGAGTTGCCTCCACCCGTGCCATTAATTCAGATGGAGACATGGAGAGATTTCAAACCCGATTCCACCAGCACCATCTGCTCCAGAACCTTCACACCTCCTTCAGCCTCGCTGAACACTCATCCTCTTCCCCCAGGGCTTGCCAGCTAGACTCTCCCAAATCCCAACTTGCAGGCTTTGGCAGCCCAACAGCCACATGATGGATCAGCTACTTCACGAGCAAATTCTGCCTCCCAGCTCAACGTTATCGTTCTAAGAGCCACACAATCCAGTTGTAAGCACTGGCTGTAGGTTTGCACGTTTTCTTGGCTCACAGGCAGGATCACAGGAGGAAAGCATAGAACAGTGAGGGGAAGCTACTCAATTCAGGTTCAAAATACCCAATGTATTCACACCTGCACCGCTGAAAACATGGTCTTCTGGTTAAAGCTACAAACCTCACGTGTGTATTTTGTCATTCCGATGATTTTTGGCAAATTTGAGGCTCCATTCTCAGAAACACACATTTAATGCCTCACTCCTGCCCAGTGCAAAAACAGACAAGCTCTCATAGGCTGAATGCAGCACTGTGATGGTTAACACAGGGCCTCAGCAATGCCTTGGTCCCACTCTGCTACATCTGTGTGCAACCACACCATGCACTATTGCTCTATTTGGGCACGAATTTTGCCCACACCAAACTGTTCATATGGTCTCTGCATTTCACAGACCTGTCTGTGCTAATGCTGAATTCAGGATCTCACTTGCCAGAGAAAACACTGACACCGAAGCTTTATCCAGCTTGAAAACACAATGCAAATACAAAAAGGCAATTTGCTGCAACAGAAAGTGGCCATTCAATGTTTAAAATGTCAGTTTAAAATAAGTTTAGCAGCACTCTTCTGTTCAAACAGTGCTGATGTAGCCTGGCTCCTACAGTTCATCGTAATTCTTCTCAGCTAAACTAAAATGGGATGAGATATTTAATTAAGATGTTCTACAAATATCCTATTAAAAAACCCAGCTGTCCTGGGAAAAAAGATGCTGCTCTTTCCTGCCAAATTCCATAAAAACATATCCAACATCCCTTCGTTCTCCCTCCTCCTCTCTTCCATGCCCCCAGTCCCCCACCCACTCACAGAGGACACTGTTACATCACTCCAAGTACAAATATTTTTGCTGCCCTCATTTCCCAGAGATTAACGATCAGGCAGCTCAAATCAGCTTTCCCTGCTGCACTGAAGTCAAATATTAAATGGCAAAGCCCAAAGGCTTCGAAGGCATTTCAGTCAGAACGACCCGAGGTGTGCCAGGCGCTGGAGGTGCCTCAATTTACCTTACAGGACAGAAAAGAGAATTACAAAAGTCACAGGGTAGAGGATTTTTTTTTTTTTTTAAATCATCATAGTTTACTTGGAGTCAAGGGTTGTGTCAGTATAAAAGGGAGATCCAGAGCCACAAATAAATGGGACTTGCAAAGCCAGGCAGAGCAGGGTGGGGGTTATGGAGGATGAAGAGATGGGAGTCATAATCTTTATAGGAAAGGACAGAGATGAACCAGCTCACCAGGGAGCCCATCAATGCTTCCATGAAAGTCACACTAATTGCCTCAAAGTAACCAACTTTGAGTAATTTTAGAGCAATGCTTGCTCTGAAAGAGTTGAGGGTCAGGATGAAAGTAAATTTGGGAGTTATTTTTACTAGCATGCAGGCCTGAAGCAGTAGCAATCTTCTCAGCTCTGGGCGAGCTACCAAAGAGGCCTGGGCTTGTGCTGAGACCTCAAGCCCCATCTCTCCAGCACAGCCATACTCAGCTCAAGGGCTGGAATTCTCCTACTGGGAACTGGGACTATGGGAGGTTGGCCTGAGCTCCCCAAAAGCAAAGTAGCTTTTCCAGCTTCCCAAGGCCTTCATGCACGGCAAAGAACCCCAGTTAGGCAGAACATCACTGCAGTGCCCAGCTGCCAGTCAAACTCCTTTTTACTGCCAGCACTATCCCAAGGCAGTCTCCATCCCAAGGAACACTCTGACAGGCACATCAGGGCAGAAAATGGCCAAAGGACTGTGTTCAACCAGCTGAGGTTCCCTGAATGCAAGGGCAAGGGAAAAAGAGGACTGCTTCTGGCACTGGCAGTAAATACTCTTAATTAGAATCTGAACTGATGGGGCCCTCTGCACACTTGAGAAAGAAGAAACCATCAAAAACCATCCCAAAAGCTCAGCTCAGGTAGGCACAAAAGCTCTGCAGTTACCAGATCTGGGCTGGAAAGGGAGCAGTGCCACAGAGAAGGAAACACTCATCGTGTGTGTCAGGACAAGTCCTGCCTCAAAAATGATGGAAAGGGGGAAAGGAGAGGCTGAAGAATTTACCAGATCCTTCAAGAAACAGCAGGATTTGGTCAAACATTTTGAACCAACGACAGAAATTGAACCTTTTCCAATTCAGGTTCAACTAAGACTTCAAAACAACAATTTGCACTGAGTGAATTAACACATTTTCAGTATTAAAAATAAACAAGCAAAAGCAAAGAAACAGTGATTAAGCTCAGTCCAACCTGCTCGATTTGATATCACTTTTACTTCAAAAATTGGAATATGTGATGTAAAAAAACCCCATAAGACACAATGTTTGCATCCCAAGATTATTTCCAGAGCAAGACATCATTCTGAAGAACCCAAAAACAAACCCTGTAATTATTTGAGAGGATAAATGAGTACTGAACTCATTAGCAGCCCCATAAGTAAGTACACAATAAAATAAACAGTCTCACAGATTATAAGCAAACATGATACAGGCTGTGGCTACGATAAGTCAGCCAGGAACAGCACCGAGCTCACAGAGACCCTGGAAAAATACTGGTACTCAGCAAATTACAGTCTAGACAGTCTCCTCTTTTCCCAGAGGACGTTTATTTCCTCCTAGACAGCTGCAAACACTATAGAAGAAACCTTAAAACCAACCTGCCCAAGAAACACAATCGTACCTTCAAACAAACCTTTTTTAAGACGGGGTTTTGTTGGTTCTGTAGCCGCTGGCGATGAAGAAGCCTGAAAAGACAGAAACCAGGAGTAGTAAATATACCAGGCAAGGTTTCTTGAAGCTCTGTTCCAGAAAATAATCAGAAAGGACAACTGGCAAATCCCAGAGGAGGGCATAAAAATAGCAGCATTGCTGCTGGACAAACTCTGCCCTGCCAAGCAAGGCAGAGATTTCTGTTCCACAGCTCGGTTAAATAAACACCCTCATTGTGCAGTGCATCCCTGTTCGTGGGGTCACTTCTGATCACCAGCATCCTGGGAAGTCATCCTTACCTTGCAAAAAAAAAAACAACCCAATACTGGGGGCATTTAAGAAGCTAATTAGAGATCACGTGGAAAATCAGTCAAAAACATTTATTATAAAATATTTATGAAGTTAATTAGGGCAAAGCTGTTCCTGGGCGACCATCTGAGTCCGCAGGATGTGAGCACAGGGATGTCCCATCACATGGAGAGCAGGGAACCTCCCCCTGCAAACACTGTACAGAGCTCCCAGTTCGTGGAAAATAAATTAATTTTATATGATTTCCTTACTTTGCATCAACCAACAAACCTTCACGGAAGAGAAACGGGTTTGTACAGGGAAGTATTTTTATTTTTCACATTGCTTTTTGGGAAGACACAACACAGGATTTTATACACCTGTGTCACCCTCCCCCTCCTTAAGAAAGAATTTTAAAAATCAGAGATTCAGTCAGTCTTTGTTCCCTGCAATGTTTTGGGAACATTTTATAGTTCCATAGTTCCATCTTTTTTTTTACTAGAGATGGGGCGGATCAGAGATGCTGAGACATGAAAAATAACCCAGGAAAGGCTCTTCCTTTATTTCTTTTTTTTTTACTGTTTACTTTTTTGTTTCTTAACAAAGAAGTTTTTGTTTCTAAAATTTTACTGACTTTTCTGATTCCTATCGTGAAAAACTGAGTTGCTATTTTCATGGAATTACTCAACTCCGAGTGCTCCATCCTCAGCAGGAACAACCAGCACAAACACCTCTCATTTTTTTTAGATATTGCAGGTTTTTTTTTTCAATCTGCACACACATCATTCTGAGTCCTGTCACTCAGCTCCGTTATGACTTTCCTGGAGTTTCTCCTATTTCCTCCTCACCTGAGTAACCTCCTACTCATCCTTTTGTCATGATCATTTCTGAGTACACTGAGCCACCCAGGCCTGGTACTGATCCCTGCGGGGCTTCACAGCAACCACCCTCCACCACAAAAAACTTATGGAGTTATGGAATTGCTAGGATTGGAAGGGACCTTAGAGATCATCTCGTTCCAGTCCCACCTTCCACTGTCCCAGGCTGCTCCAAGCCCCAGGGTCCAGCCTGGCCTTGGGCACTTCCAGGGATCCAGGGGCAGCCACAGCTGCTCTGGACACCCTGTGCCAGGGCCTGCCCACCCTCACAGCCAGGAATTCCTTCCCGATATCCCATCTAACCCTGTCCTCTGGCAGTGGGAAGCCATTCCCTGTGTCCTGCCCCTCCAAGCCCTTGCCCAAAGCCCCTCTCGGAGCCCCTTCAGGCACTGGAAGGGGCTCTGAGGTCTCCCTAAGCCTCCTTTTCTCCAGGCTCCACATCCCCAACTTCCTCAGCCGCTCCTTGTGCTGCAGCCCCTTCCCAATCTCCATTACTCTTCCCCTGCTCCAGCACCTAATAATCGATTATTAACGTTAATTACTTCAGCAAAGGCTGAATTTCCCCTCACGTTTTCCACAGCAAGTGTGCGGATTAAAAACACGCTCTTCAAAAGGACTTCCCGCCGCCGCCGCCGCCGCCCCTCACTTCCCAACCTCCCCTCACCTTCACTTCCCTTCACCTGCCCTCCCGCCCCTCGCCCGTCCGGTCCCTCTCAGCCCCCTCAGCCCGGGCGGCTCTCGCCCCTCACCGTGGTGTCCCGCGGCTCCGCCATGGCCGAGGCGCCCGAGGTTGCCTTGGAGACCGGCCGCCACTTCCGGCGCGGCCATGGCGCGCGAGGCACGGCGGGAAGGTGGCGGTGGTGGCGGGAGGACCCCGCCCCGCTTCCCCCCGGCCCCCCGTTTAACTTGAAAAAAACACCCGAATAACCACAAAAATAATAAAATGCCCGGCTTTTGGAAGGTTTTATTGGGTACTCCGCGCTGTAGAGGGAAATGAGGCCGCCAGCGAGGAGGGACGGCCCGGGAAGCCGAGATGCCACGGTCCCGCTCCCTCCCCGCCCCACGGTAGCAGCAGGGAGGGAGGTTTGGGATGGCGGATTTTTGTTTATTTTCCTTTATATTTCCACAGTGTCTGTAGGAATGGCGTCCCGCCAGCCAGGTAGTTCAGCTGCGAGCGCCTGAAACCTGGAGGAAAGGAACAGCAGCAGGTTCTCGCACAGAACAGGGCTTTGTCATCGTCTTTAGGTTTGCCAACAGCCACCGGGATTGAGGACGCCACAGACCGGGTTTCCTTTGGAGTGGAGCGCCCACATCCTTGGCCTATTCCTTTCGGGGAACAGGGGCTGCAAACCCAACGCCTCTCTGCTTGCACCTGCCCAGTCCACCATGCTCCAGCTTCCAAGTGTTTCAAGGCGTTTTATTTTGGAGAATTCCCAGGGGGAATGGCAGGGACGGATAGGGGCTGGGCCGCTCCCGCGCAGCCCCTGCGCCATCCCACCCCTCCAGCAGCACCCGGAACAGCGCAGGGAAAGCGGCTGCACTCCCTCACGTTTCATTTCCAGGGCAAGTAAAGGGAAAAGCAGGCAGAGAGGGACAAGACCACAGCCGTGGAACGTCCGTAGGAGCGGTGAGGGAGCCGAAGTGACCCCGCTGCCAGCTGGAAACAGCATCCCGTGTTACAGCACTGCCTGGGATCTGACTTTTTTTTTTTTTTAATTATTTATTTGATCCCTTCACAACTTCCATCCCCTGGAAGCTGGCAGAGCTGCAGGAGGCTTGGAGGACACTTGCCTGGCGAAAAATACCACAGAAGGAATTCCTATACAGGAGTAAATTTAATAAAACCACCACCAATTGTTTACTTTAACATAGCTCTTGTTACAGAAATCATAAAAATGGACTCAGTAGCTAAACTCATTAGTTCTTTCCCCTTTTAATTGAAAAATACTCCGCTGATTTCAGCTTCTACTGCACTAGATGGAGTGTTAAATAGTTGCCAGGAAAGGACGCCCAGTGATTGAGCCCAAAACAAACACAAAGACAATTCCATCAGCTTTCCTTTGCAATGTTACGACTCGTTATAATGAAGTGAAAATTAAAACAGCAAGAAAGGGTCCATTTGACAGATGAAAGGGGGAGGGAGAGGAGATCCACAGCCGAAATCTCGCCGGAAGTCTTTGGAGAAGTGGTGCAAAATACCCCTCCTTGTCCTGCCTCGGGATCCAAAACAAACCTCTAAACACACACACACACACACACACACACAGANCAATTGTTTACTTTAACATAGCTCTTGTTACAGAAATCATAAAAATGGACTCAGTAGCTAAACTCATTAGTTCTTTCCCCTTTTAATTGAAAAATACTCCGCTGATTTCAGCTTCTACTGCACTAGATGGAGTGTTAAATAGTTGCCAGGAAAGGACGCCCAGTGATTGAGCCCAAAACAAACACAAAGACAATTCCATCAGCTTTCCTTTGCAATGTTACGACTCGTTATAATGAAGTGAAAATTAAAACAGCAAGAAAGGGTCCATTTGACAGATGAAAGGGGGAGGGAGAGGAGATCCACAGCCGAAATCTCGCCGGAAGTCTTTGGAGAAGTGGTGCAAAATACCCCTCCTTGTCCTGCCTCGGGATCCAAAACAAACCTCTAAACACACACACACACACACACACACACAGACACACACAAACAAACACACACACGCCTCCTCTGGGATCAGAGCACGTGTCCTGCGTGCACGAGTGGGAACAGAGAGCTGGATTTGGGCAGGTAAAGATCTGGGGCCCAAAATAAACCAAGAAAAAGGCAAGACATCCTAAACCAGAGCTCCAGGAGCTGCGAGGGGCCGCGTCCGTCGCCAGCAATGGATACACACACAGACCTGGGGGAGGCCCTGGACAGAAAGGAACTGCAGGAAGAGGAGAAACCCAACTGCTCTGGAAAAAGCCTTCCAAAAAGGAAAAAAATAAAATATATATATATATAGATATATTCACTACACCAGCACACGCTTCCCCCACCCCAGCCCAGGGAAAAAAAAAACAAAACCAAACCAAAGAATCAAACTGAAAGAAAATGCACAGCAAATAGACATAATCTTGAAGATTTTTAAAGAATAAATATTTTTTTGTAATTAAACATTATGCAAACACGTGCCACGCTTGCTCTTTGTCCATGCATATGCGCTATATACAACTTTGAAAAATACTGTGTTGTCCTCTTTTTGTTTTAAAAGTCATATACAAAGGTTGGGTTTTTTTTTTCCTTGCTGTGTACCCCCTCCTTCCCTCCCCAAAAATCATCTTTACAATGAGCCAATCCACATTCATCCATGTACTTGGGTGGCAGAGAGGAGGAGGGGGGGGCAGGAGAGCCACCCCCCTTACCAAAGTCCATCAAAATGGCTGGTTTGGACATGAAAAGCAGTGTCAAGAAACTGGTTTAAGTTTCATCTGTACTACACACAGGAAAAGAAAGAGAGAAAAGAAAAAGGAGTTGGCTTGGAGGATGAAGCTACGTTACAAGTTAAAGTTGGAGGGTTTTTTAGTGCGTCTGTCACACTCTTGGCCACCTAGAATACTGTTGTACAATGGTTTATCTACCTTTTTTTTTTTTTTTTATTACAATATAATTTACTTAATTTTTCTGTTAACAAAACAGAATCCCGGTACTACAGACCAGCGGTGTAAGAGGCGGAGCAGCGCCCTGGGTGGGTTTTATTGGAATTGCATGAGCACTCTAGGATGGGAAAGGGTTCAGAGTTCATTGCTGCGGGGCCGGGCTCAGTCCTCGATGTACTCCCACAGGTCCTTCTCGTAGCCTTCATGCACATGCTGCAACAAAACCCTCCGCCGGCTCTCGCAGTATCTGCAGGGGACAGGGACAGCATGGAAAAGGCACGTCAGGAATCACAAAGCATCCCTGGCACCGAGTTATCCAAACCTACAGCATGCCTCACTTCCCAAAGAGGTGATCCCCCGAGAAGGGAGTTTGTATTTACAGCCCGTTAACAGCGCTAATTAAGACTTTGGTTGCTCCAGTCACTCAGCTCCAGGTCCTTGGCTGAAAAACCAGTGTGCAAATTGGGAGTTTTTCAGGCAAAAGTATCCCCGGAGCCCCTACAGCTGAGAAACCTTCAGGAATAACTGGAAGAGGAGAAAGCAGCAGCTGTGGTTTGAAAAAGCCTGAGCACAGGCTGGTGGCGACACATGGAATGGGATGAGCTCTCCTCAAACGTGGGCTGGTGCCTGCTCTAAGCCCCATCAGGACAACAAAAAGCCATGAGTTAGCTGGGAAAAACTAGCTGGAAGTGTTCAGGGCCAGGTGGGATGGGGCCACTTGGTCTGGTGGAAAGTGTCCCTGCCCATAGCAGGAGGTGGAACAAGATTTACTTTAAGATCCCTTCCAACCCAAACCAGTCCATGATGAAAACCTCAGAAGTACTGCCAGAGTTTTATTTCCCAGTGGAGATGGAAGCAGTCCAAAGGGTTACTTGTCTGGCTGGAAAGCAAGTTTCACCTCACATCCCAGCATGTGGCTCTCAGAGGGACGCTACAGCCTCGGAGTATTCCCACCTACACTGACTGAAAACTGCTGCACATAAAACTGATCCCAGAGTCCAGTCCAGTCCTCCCAGGATCACTGATCCTGAGGAGAAGGGATATCACAGAACACATCAAAGGATGCCATGGTCGTTTCAGGTGTGTTAGAAGACAAAAAGCACAGAAACATTTAAAAAAATAGGGTTCCAAGAGCAAACTCTAAATAAGTATCTGAGATGCTCTGGCTGCTGGGAACCCGGCTTGCTCGGCAGTTGTCAGACACCCCTCAGGAGGAATTTCCCAGTGGGAAGCTATCCCTGACCACAACACACACTTACACCTGGCAGGAATTTCTCGACCACCGATCAGGACCTGATCAGAGTGACTGATTTATCCATCAGAGCAGTGTCTCCCCTCACTGCTCTCAGCTGGTGCAAGAGAAACCCCTGTACACAAAGCCCCACTGATTTTCAGGAGCGTGTGATGGCGAATGCACAGTCTCTGCTTTACAAACTTTAGTTATTTTTCTGCTGGTTGGGTATGGGGGGGTTTATCCTGTTTTCTAGAAATGTCTTTGCAAGCAAAGAGATCCAAACAGCTGAAACCAAACTAGCCTGAAGCACAGTTCCTGCAGCTTCCCAGAGCTCTTTAAACCCACCTCAATGATATCCTGCTCCCAGTCTGGCATCAAAGGGCACCGTGCAGGACATGATTAAGACATGACTGAACTGGTTAATTAGGGACCTGCACGGGCTTGACAGATACATTCCTCCTTCCCAGAAATGTGAAGGCACGTTTGGGATACTGTTTCCAAGCAATTCATGCCATATCAAGTTTTTGATTTTGTCCCTACAAAAGCATCCAGGTTCAGAGGACTGAAGTAAACAAGCAGCTTCATCTGAAATACCAAATTAATGGCGACCTTAAAGGGTAAATTAAAAAATGTCTTCAAAAAGATGGTCAGGAAAGTCTTGTTCAGCCCCAGCTGTCCTGCTGCAATTGGGCAGGATAAGCCACAAAAGCTTAACAGCTCCTGCCATGCCCCACAGTCCATTGAGTCCTACAGCTCACCCTACTTTGGATATTTTCTTCCCCCTAAGCCAGCCATAACAAATTCAGTGATTTTGGCAAAGTGCCTCAGAAATGCAAGCCCTAATCCTGTGACTCATCCGCATTTTCAGCTTTGTACTTTTCCACTGTGCAGAAATTATTCCCCTGGGACTGAACAAAGCACTGGCATCTGTGTCACCTGGACCCCAGTCCCCTGCTCCCCTTCCCAGCTGGGTAGGCTGCTCTCTCCTGCTTCCTTAGGGACAGCCTTCCTACACCCACGTTTTGCACAAACGGACCCAGCAGACAATTAAAAGAGCCAATTGCTCTCTGCTGGCAGCTCGTCCTAGGCCAAAGCTGGCAGCTTGGAACAACAAAGTCACTCCTTGTTCTTTGGCCCTCGCTCTGCAGATCCCATCCTGGTGCTGGCCATCCCCACATGCTCCTTCTGTGCAGGAACAGCAGTGTACCGAGAGCCTTTGCTTCTGGACACAGGATTTTTTCCATTCTGGGGTAATTTCACTTCCACCTTCCAGCTCCTGCTCTGCAGAGCAGATGGAAGACAGAGCTGAGAGCCTCTCCTCCCAGGCTGTCACCTCCCCTGAGAGCTGGTCCCAGCAGGGACACAAAAACACACTGGCAGCATCTGCGTGAGGGCTTCTCTGGGAGGATTCAGGGCTGGCACACAGGACAGCGCTGCTGCTCTCGGATATCCAGGGCCTGGCTGATCACAATGGGTGGCACAAAGCCAAGAGCAAACAGCTTCCCAGGGATGTGGCTCTGGAGAAACTGGAACTTGGCAAGTGCTCAGGTCACTACCTGACACAGGGCAGCTTTGAGAGAAAGGAGTATTGCAACACAAACCTGTACTTATCCTGTACTTTCTGCTTTATGTCTTGCAGCGAATCTTGGGATATATCTCGCTCCAGGTACCCAGAAAGCACCTCTGTAGCATTCTCTAAGTCTGCTTGGTTATTCTGTAAAGACAAAAGAAAAAAAGTGTTTGAGGGGGGTTAAAGGAAAGGAGGAGATTTTTATTTCAGCACAATTGGAATCAGTACCAAAATAAAAAAGGAAGATTAGATACCACCAAATCACAGACTGATTTTGGGTGGGAAGGGACATTGAAACTCATCCAGTTCCACCCCCTGCCATGGATCACATTCCACTAGACCAGGTTTCTCCAAGCCCCATCCAACACAGCCTTGAACACTTCCAGGGATGGGGCAGCCATAGCTTTGTGACTCTGTGACTCCTCCAGCAGATAATCCTACACAATGCCCAGAGAGCCTCCAACTCTTGCACAACAGAATATTAAACCAGACTAACAAGGATAGAAGTGGGGACTAGAGGCATCCAAACATTAAATTTTATTTCCTCAGCTTTGCAATCTGAATTCCTGACAACCCCATTTTTCTCCTACCTCAAAGATAATGGACTGATTATTCTTTTTGAGGTAGAAGGCAAAGACGTAAGTGTACATGAGTGTGGCACGACACTGGCAGAGGACGTCGACTGCTTTCTTCAGGAACTGCACCTCGATCCACGACATGTTGTGCTGCTGCATCTCCTCCATCTTCTGCTTCACCTGAGCATAGAGCTTGTGCTCGAAGCGCAGGCTCTGCATGTGGTTCATGTAGCGGTTGCAGTAGAACAGGTACCTCTGCAGGGCTGCTCGGGATCGCTGTGTTAATTCCCATTAGGGAGAAAGAAAACAAATAGTTAAAATAAAGTAATGACCGCAAGAGAAGTAAACCCTTCACAAGGCTCTTCCTGATCCAGAGAATGAGCTTCCTTTCCAAAGGAGCCTCCTCTCCCGTCACGTTGGGCAGACGGCTCCGCGCGGCCCCACTGACCCAGGGAAGCGCCCCGGGCACTTCCCAGCACAGCTCTGACATCCTCACTCGCAGCCTTGGAAGCAATTACAATCACACTGCTCAAGCCTCACCACTTTTGTA
Source organism: Chaetops frenatus (assembly GCA_013400775.1). Lineage (NCBI taxonomy): Eukaryota > Metazoa > Chordata > Aves > Passeriformes > Picathartidae > Chaetops > Chaetops frenatus. The sequence goes on along the minus strand of VZTR01021554.1, from coordinate 64,208 downwards.
TTTCAGTCTCTCAGCTCAAGGCACAGCACTCAAATGCTTCCCAGTGTCATGACAAAAGTGAGAAGAGGATGTTTTGTTGGGGTTTATTTTTTTGCTTATAAGGAATTCTAATTACTGTGCTCATGCTAAGAGGGCAATGTCAGGTTGATTACAGAGCAGAGGAAAGGCACCGTGTGCTAAATAGTGCAAGAGAACCAAGATGACTCAATACACAGTCATTAATCTTATTTTCTTCACACTGACAGACCAACTGTAGAAAAATAACACCATGGGCACGGTTCAACTTGTGTGCTGTGGATGTACAAAGGTAGCACACACACCAGGCAAAACCATCCCTATCTTAAAAGTCAAAAGATTTAACTGTCCCTTGGATTTGTGCCCAAATCCATGAATTCCTTCAGAGCAGATGTGTAGGTTTACAGAAAGCACACCACAGGGCCGATGATCTCCCTCATCACCAAAGGTTATGGACTCACCTCCTGTGCATCCCTTGCTGCCTTTGCATCATCCTCATTGTAGCGATTACAGTTGTACCTGTAACAGGGACACCGATTCCACAGATTTCAGTCCAAATCCGTGCCGTTTGCACCACGACCTCCTCGCCTTCCAGCAAGGCACGCTCCCGAACTCACCAGGCAGATCCGTGGGGCTCCCAGGGGCCCAGACACACCCAGCAGAACTCCGCCTTGCAGTTCTGGTTCCGACAGACCATGTGGTTGCAGCCCCCGTCCTTCTCGATGGTGACGTGGCATTTCGGGCATTCCTGTCCACAGGACAGAGAGCACCGTTAGCAGGGCAAGCACGGAACCCCAACAGCCTGGGGAACTTGGAAGGGTTCCCACGGCAGTCAGACAGAGCACGTCAAGTGAAATACATGATTTAATTCTTCCCTTTGGACATCGAGATCCTCTTCAGTCAGGCCTTAAAATACTTCCAAACCCGGAGCAGTTAGATAGAAAAAAACTTAATGAATAACACATTTTATCTATGCTGCTCTCACAGAGGGACACTGGGTGAGTCACTTCATGACCTTCCCCAAAATCCCAGCAGAGGCGTGGTCTAGAGCCTGGGAAGCATGTGGCTTTCCTCACCACCGAGTGTCTGGTCCACTCTGGGACTGAGACCGAGCCAGAATCACGCTGTTACCAATCCAAGACACCTGCAGCAGTAACATGCCATCCAAAAAGCAGCTGAAAGCATGCAGCAAGACTCTAGTGTGCTTCAAAGAAGCTGCTGTCAGCTAAAAAGACGCTTCTCTTCCTGAGGTGTTTCCATCTTTCCCATCAGGCCTCTTTTTTCCCTTCATGTGACACCTCACTGAAGACTTTTCCATAAAAGCTCACGTGGGGTTTCCCTTTCAGGAGTAAGGCTTATGACTTCTGAGGAGTCATAGTATGAGTATCTCAAAGGGCAGCTCTGCACAGGGAAATATCTGGGGAATATAACACCAATATTGTGGTCTCCATGAGCTTAAAAATCAACAAATCAACAAGGCAGCAAGTACAGAGAAAAAAACTGCATAAATAAAATCAAAACCATTTTAGGCTTTAATCGGCTCCTCATCCAGCTCATCCCACACCAGCCTTCATGGAGTTTCTGCACAAGTCAGTTTTTGTATATAAGACAATAACAAACATATCCAAACCAGTGATACATACACCTGTAAAATCAGCTGCAGCTTTTGGGTCAGAACCATGTGAAATCCCCTCCCCAGTCTGAAGCATGTCTTTGCCAACCAAAGCAAGCAGTTTCTACCCTGGCATTCATATAAACTCTCAGTAAAGGAAGAAACCAACATGCACAATCACTCCATAATAGCTACTTGTATATAGGACACAATCCAACAGGTTCTTGTACACCCACTCTGAGTGTCCCAACTGCATTTTATGAGTTTGCCAGTTTGTATTGTCACGGACAGGAGAATTTGCACATCAAACCAATGGGATCAAGAAGCAACCAAGCACAAAAGAGGAATTTTCCAGACCTGCCTTCTTCCCAGTCACCTGTGTTTGTCTTTGAAACTCACTAAGTGTACTACAGAGTAAGTGAAGCACAGTAGCTCCTGTGCTGGTCTCCTCAGGGGCACAACACCAAGATGTCTCCTAGGACCGTCCACAGGTTGGATACACAGCCAGGGAAGCTTGTTCCCAGTTAGTCAGTGCAGTTCTGTGAACTTCAGAACCAGAAATGGTCTCTCTCCTTCGAGCAAAGCACTCAGTGCAGCCTCTATTTCCCTTTTCCAGGCAGCACTCCTCCCTCTTCCAATCCTGCACCAACAAGTCAAGACTCAAATTTAGGTTTATGCCAGCAATGTCCTGCCCGATCGTGCAGATCCCTGCTCAGTCTGCTCATCAGCCAGGGTAGCTCTAACTACAGACAGTGGCCCTGTCCCTGCCACACCACGATGACACCGGGGCACACAGCCAGAGTGGTTTTTCACAGGAGGTCGTGGAGCTGTGCAGTTCTTCCAGACACATCTCCCATCAGGTGCCGACATCACTCGTGGGAGACGCAGCCGATCCACGCAGCTGCCGTGATCCCTCCTGCTGAGCAAAATCCTACAGCTGCAAGAGAGGGAGAACAGTTCCCAAAGGGAGAACAGTTCCCAGGTGACCTGCCAAGCTGGAGAGGAACCACAGGCACATCCACTGCACAGGGATGTGGGGCCATCTCACCCTCAGCGAGGAGCATGGAAACTCTGTCCTCCTGTCTTTGAGGTGGGACCAAGCTTTCCAGTGTGTCCACAGTGCTTAGGGCTTTGAGCTCTGGGATGCAAACCAGGACAAAAAGACCCTTCCAGTGCCTGAAGGGGCTCCAGGAGAGCTGGAGAGGGACTTGGGACAAGGGGAATGGCTTCCCACTGCCAGACAGCACGGTTAGATGGGATATTGGGAAGAAATTCTCCCCTGTGAGGGTGGGGTGGCCCTGGCACAGGTTGCCCAGAGCAGCTGTAGCTGCCTCTGGTTCCCTGGAAGTGTCCAAAGCCAGGCTGGACAGGGCTTGGAGAAACCTGGGATAGTGGAAGGGGTCTCTACCCATGGCAGGGGTGGAACTTGATTATCTTTAAGGTCCTTCCAACCCAAACCATTCCATGATTCTATGATCTCATTACAGCCCTTTTCTCAGAGGGAATGCCATCCTTTCCAAGCCTTCACGCTTCTGTCTAGCAAAGCACAAGGAAGAGGTGACGCAGTATCTGTGCTGAGCCCTAAAGTTGTGTAAAAGTGTAAAGTTGAATATTATTAAAAATTAAAGCCATGAAAAGCACATACTAAGGAAATGCTGGACACAAGCAGAAAAAGAAGTAGTAACTACTCAAGTCACCAACAGAGCAAGTGGGAGAGATTTATAGATTAATGAGGATAGGGCAGGAAGATCTCACTGAGAATTACAGCTACGCAACAACCCAACAGGCAGCAAATCAAGTCACTAAACCTGCAGATTATTGTGCACATTATCAGTCACAGCACAACACAGAAGTGACCTCATTAACATTGTTCCACTCCAAACAATTCCGTGCTGGGCTTGGAAACAAAAGCCTCGACAAACCTGGCAAAGGAAAACAATCCTGATTTTGTTGTAAAAGTCTATGGATACATAAAGCAGCATAAACCTCAGCTGCTCTTTTATGAACAGGACGCTAAATAGAAACATGTTTCTTATTTCAGGGCAGGTGAAAGAGATTAGTCCTTTCCAGAACTCCCAGAGGAACTTGAGGACATCAGTCTCCCACAGCCACATTTACAGCAACGTCTTCACCCCTAACCCATCCTATAAAAAGAATCCTCAAAAACCATGGGGATTTCTTAATGAATTTCAACAAAACCTGAAAACTTCATTATGCCTAGCACAAAACAGTACACCGTTCTAACACCTAGAGCCACAGAGCAAACCTTTTTTAAACATATTTTAAATATCAGTTCATCTGAGAAAGGGAGATGGCACTTGGGCACCTTTAGGAAAAACACAGATCACAGCTCTGGCACGGTGGGAAATGAAGGAGCACAGTTTGGTGCTGGTGCCCAGGAGGATCCCATGTCCTGCCAGAATGTCCACACATTAGAACAAATGCAGGATCTCCAGAAAGTACAGAGGGAGCACTTGTCCAGCCATTAAAAAGTGACCTGAAAAGGGAGAGATGTGGGCTTATGCCATTTTATCTTCTGCAGGGGAGAAAAACAGCCAATGGTATTTTTGGAGAAGAAAACGTGCCTGGTTCATCCATGAGTCCCTTCAAGCTCTGTCTGGCCTGGAACGGAAGGATGGGGATGTGCCAGGAGCCAGAAGAAGCAAGGCTGGGGTGTTTTTTAGTATCAGATGAACAACTTTCATTACAGCAATTTAAGTTCCAAAATAAAAAGCAGTGCCTTGTGTGAAGGCCGGCACCATTACCGGCTTTGTTCTTTTCCCTTTGGTATTGCAAGAGGCAGAGATTTACATTGCTGACACTCAGGTTCCAAACAAATTTCCCCTCCTCCTTTTAGACCACTTTCAGAGAGTCTTGATACACCTTAAGAGCCCAAAATAAATGCACAAATCCAAGCCTTCTCTATTTTTCACTGCTTTGAATGTCCACTTAACAGAAGTAATGGGTCTCTGTGGTTTCTTTATTCCCAAATAGCCGAAACCTGCCTACTTTAACTCAAGAAAGGAGCTACTGAAGAACCAAGGTTGTCAAACAAACTGAAAAAGGAAGAAATGTGCAAATCCTTGGACTATTCAACCCCATTCCTCAAGAAGACTGAGAATTACAGGCTTGATAAAGAACTTGTATTGCCTTATCTCAACTTTAAATTAATCTAGTTAAGCTGAACTCATGTGAAAATAGCTTATTTTAAGAAAAAAGCCATCTACTCCAGCACACTCTGCTGCAAGAGCTGTATCTTTTGTAGAAGGAATTTAGGTCTCCTAAGTGCAAGTAAGTGAATGCAGAAGAATTAAAAAATCATATCAGAAACCACAGAACTCACTACTCCAATATCCTCATTTTTCATTCAGACCACTCTACATAATTCATCAAAAAATGCATCACATGATTCCAGTTTGGGAACAGAACCCAATTCAGCTGGGTTTCACTTTTCTATTCTCTCACACAATTGCCTAATTTTCCTTTCCAACTCCATCTCCCAGGACAAGCTGGAACAAATGTATCTCACATTCTCTCCTTGCAAAGGATTATCCAGATTTCAAGCCCACATTCCAGAGGATTGGTATTTTGCTTTTACACCTTCATCTTGGTATGGCAGGAAGTCTCCTTCCCTGAGAGGAGCCCACATGGGACTCACGCCTGGCTGGCTCCAGAAAGCTCTTTCCAAAAGCCAGAAACACCAACGGAGTCTGTACTCACAAGTGAATTCCTTGGAGAGCTGTTCCCACTGATAACGGGAGATTTTTGCATCTGATGGTACCTGACTCTTTTCTAGGTTCTTCAAAATGAAATTCAACACAGAATTTTGACTGTGAAGCCAACAGTGCAGGCACAAGTTGTGCCTCGCCAAACACGGCTGCCCTGCTTTCCTGGTAGGAACAGTACAGAGAGAAAGGAGGGAAGGATACACCCTCCAACTGCACAATTCCCATCCCAGTCTATTGCTACAGCCCCACACCCAGACAGCACTTGGGTTTCTCCTTGCCTCTGGTCAGGGCCCAGCAGGGAACTGAGGCAGGAGGGAGGTGGCTGCAGCCCCACAACCCCGGGCTGACCTGGATCTCTGGAGGCTGCAGAGCTCTCAGGGCACACATCCCAGCAGCCAAAGCTGGACATTCCCACCTTCCCCAAGGCAGAGATCAGCATGAGGGTGGGTTACTCTTCCTGCCAACTTTCCCCTCAATTGAATCCAGCATCAGCTCGGAGAGAAGAATGCCATATTGTCCTTCAGCTAATTCAACGGATATGGATGCCATAAGACTCCAGGACAGTTGGCTTGCTCAAATTTCTGGAGTAATTACTCTGATGGCAATTTTTCTCCCTGTTGCAGTCTGGGCTCCTAAGTATTCCCATGTAGGAATATCTGGGACAGTATTAGAGGAAGTAGCATAGACAGTGATGTCCAAGGACAGCTCTGCTGCTCACACCAGACTTCTTCAAGAAGCAGGGCTGGTGCCAGGTGCCACCCTCCAGATGGGTGTTCTTCACCCCCAAGGCAGGGGCAGGCACAAGATTGGGAATCCCAAGATCAGCCTCCTGAACAGGCAAAACAGGGCTGTGGCTGTTCCAACGTCCCAAACGTGTGAGGCCCCAGGCTAGCAGTGCTTACAATCTGCCTTTTCCAAGGTATTGGCTGCTCTTCCTCAGGTTTAATAGAAGCAGTCCCTGAAGACCCAGCAAACTCTGAACACACCTGGTTCAGTCCCTGAGCCATGCTGGAACACACTGAGACAAAGCCCAAACTCTCTCTGGTGACACTGTGAGCTCCAAGCAGGGCCCACATGGCCCCACTCCAGAGCCTGATCTGAGCTGCTCCACAGGGTTTCTCTGCCACCATAACACAACATTCCAGCTCGATGAAAACCAGGCAGCCAGCCCTGGAAAGCAGCGAGGCTGCTGCAAACAATGCCATTAACCAGTTACACAACAGAGCTAAGAAAACAAAGCAGCCATTTCCTCACTCTCTCCCCACCTTCCTCCTTCAGCCGGGAGCCTCAGGCCTGCTCCTCACCCCCCATGGGATCTGTTGCTTTTGTGTCCTTGCCACCAAGACAATCTTGGTTTTAATTTGTCCCAAAATGATCAAATGCTAAAGTTTCAGGCAAAGTTGGGCTAAGTAGAAGGAAGACCTTTACATAATGAAATCCCAAACAGCTGTTCTGCCAGTCTCCACCTGGAATGCTGCCCAGCGGAAATGAAGGCTCCTCCGGAGGCCAATCCCAGGGATTTGAAGGCAGATGTAAATGATCCCAGCCAAACTGAGCCATGGGTGGTGGTAACATGCTCCACACTCAAGACGGGACATGGATTTGCTTAGGGTGCCAGACAGGAGCCCAAAGACTTAAATCTTGAGCTTCCTTTTGAGTCTCCAATTAATTATTTCTTCCAAGCACTTTCCTTCACTGAACTTGAAGAAACTCACCTGATTCCAGGCATTAACACCTGTTTGCTCTTCAAACGAGGATTTTAAGGCTTGTTCTTAACATGGAGCAGAAAAAACAATCCTAGTGCAAGGAATTAGATTTATGTCCTTTTCACCTGGCAAATCTCTATATAAAATAGGAGAAAACCTCTCACCTTTGTGTTGGCTGCAATCCAATTGGAGGTTTCACTGTCATCATCACACTTCTTAATCCATTTTTTTAACCACTGTCAGAAAAATAATGGAAGAAGAGCATTAAATCTAACTGGAGGAACTGCAAATGTTCCCAAGACACCTGCTCACATTAAGGAAAGGTACACCCAGCCACATGGGAATAGGAGGGTGTTAGTGCTGGAAAACTGAGCAAACAGCCACTAATTTAGTGGCAGACAGTTCCTGTAGCTCCATCCTGATCCAGCAAGCACAAGCACCCAGCACAAACACTCCTGCCACGAGTTTGCAGCTCTTAAGCTCAATCAACACAAACTTCATGTTGGACTAGTAAATAATGAGGACGTTTTGGCTCTGGGGTGACTAATTGTGGCCTTCCAGTACCTGAAAGGAGCCTACAAGAAAGATGGAGAGAGACTGTTTACGAGGACCTGGAGTGACAGGACAAGGGGGAATGGCTTCCCACTACAAGAGAGCAGGGATAGATGTGATATTGGAAAGGAATTGTTCCCTCTGAGGGTGGTGAGGCCCTGGCACAGGTTGCCCAGAGAAACTGTGCCCGCCCCATCCCTGGAAGTGTTCAAGGATGGGGCTTGGAGCAACCTGGGCTAGTGTATCCCTGCCCATGGGCAGGCTGTGGGACTAGATCATCTTTAAGATCTCTTCCAACTCAAACCAGCAAAACTGAATTAGTTCCTCCAGTAGAATGGGTAACGCCTGACAAAGCACCAAACACCTACAGGAACAACTCATACAGGAATGCTCCTTGTCCAAAAAGCACCTTCACTCCTCTGCAGGGGGTCACAGGTCTAACAACCTCCCCTTCCAGACTATTCCCACCTGGGTGAGGGACTGTTCCCCTCACAAGGTCCAACTGTGAGGCAGCCAGTAAAGGCAGCCAAGTAGGATTTCACTGCTGGTTCTCACCCTGTGATTTAAGCAGGTGAGCAGCTGCTCCCTGGTGGGAACAACCGGGCTCAATGATCTCTGGGAGTCCCTTCCAGCTCAGGATCATCTATGATTCTATGGACAGCCACAAAAACTTGGGCTTCATTGCTAAGTCTTGCCCATAAAGTTATTATAAAATTTTTCAAAACACAGATTTGGACAAGAACCTTGATGTGCTCACCTTGCATTTAACAGGATCATGCCAGTTTTCACCACAGTTAAAGCTGTAAGGGAAAGAAAGGGAATATAAGCAAACAGGGCAGATGACTGTACTTGTAATTAAACAGTCTAAGTTTTCTTCTGAGTTGTTCCAAGCCAGTCCTAAGGAAACTCAAGCCACCCCTCTTCAACACTGAAATCCCTCAAAGGCCACTTCAAAACAGTGACAGAACAAGGGAGAATGATTTCCCACTGCCAGAAGATAGGGTTAAATGGGATTATTAGGGAGAAATTCTTTACTTTTAGAGTTGTGAGACACTGAAACTGGTTATAGACAAGCCACCCCATCCCTGGAAGTGTCAAAGGCCAGGCTAGAGGGGGCTTGGAGCAGCCTGGGATAGTGAAAGGTGCCCCTGCTCGTGGCAGGCAGTGAAACTCCATCACCTTTAAGGTCCCTCCCAAGCCAAAGCAGCCTGGGACTCCATGAACACACACTAACACACTTCCAGGGCAGTGAGTACAAAGCAGTTTCAGCACATTTTCCCTGATGGCTCTTACCAGAACTGACGGCCACATTTGCAGCGCACGGGTTTCGCATCCGGGTATTGGACTTTAACGACATGGTGGCAGTCGGGGGCAGGACACCACTTTAACAGTCGATTACACTGCAAAACAAAGCACAGATCCCACATCACAGAGGAAGGATGTGCTCAAGGACAGCTCCTGCCCTGCATCCCTCTGTCGTGGCTGCAAAGAGCCAAGGAATTAAAACCAAACCCACTGCAGCCATCACTTCTGGCAAGGACTGAAAGCTTGATCCCGTAACAACTTCCTCCCTGAGCTCTTCAGGACAGCTGAACCCACACAACTGGGAAACTGGGACAGTGCAAACATCTTGCAAAGCACCTTTCTCCAAGTTTATTTTAAGGCTACAAAACTGTTTTGCTAAAGCACTTCTACAGTTTTACTTCAACTGGCAAGATGTTTAAGGCATGTTCTCATACACGGCATTTCCTGGCTTTCGATGTGAAGTATCTCAGGTAACATTCAAGAGTCATAAATACCACATAACTAATACAACTATGTAATTCTGCTTCTCAGAACCCAGATATTAAGCAACAGCTCTTACATTCTCTTTAGGTCTTTTGTCCTAAAGTTTTTTCCTACAACCACCCCTGTAAGGCAAAGGACCATAAAACAACCCCTGCATTCACACTTGATTAGAGACTATGCAAAGAATCTGCTCTGCAGTTCTAAATGAGCCTCCAGCCTCTGGCTGGGTACATGTGTGAGACAAAAGCAAACTATAAGCCATTAAAAATTTCAAATAAAAACTCACCTCTACAAAACTATTGGTTATTAAATGCTGGTACTTTAATTTAACCTTGGAATCTGTGATCAGACGCCTGTGGGAAGAGAAGAAACAAAAATTGTAGTAGAAATCTTATGTCTCCCATACACTGCCAGTAAGTTAAGACATATAGATTTGATTCATCCTTCTACACTTGCAGGTACTTATTGTACTTACCTGTTCTCTATTTATTTGTTAGATCATTTATTATTATGAAAACTAAATTCATTCTATTAAATATATAAATATATATATAAATATATTAGTTTCAGAAACAGAAAGCTCACGCAGTTCAAAAGAACTGGACCTCTTGGTGTGAGGATTTTTATTTAAAAACACTTTCCTGAAGAGCCCAAGAAACAAGGCAAGTAATTTAATCAGTTAATTTACATAAACCATGCACATTTTGTGGCAAATCCCTTAAAAAAGCTCCAGAACTATTCTTATGTGGCTAATAACTTTGGGAAGATGGGTTTCAGTGGAATGCTACAGCTTCAGCTTAAAAATTAAGTGTTTTAATCTATTTACCATAAAAACAAGGCTGATTTGAATTCAACACCACCAGAGGTGTACACAACACGGACTTTAAGTCAATTCCAGTCTGCTTGGAACTGGGAGAGCAGAGGAAAACTGACTGATGGGAATCCTTGAAAAGCATGGTGACCCCTTTTCTCCTGGGCACACCATCCCAGCTGCCATCTGCAGACTGCCCAGCCTAAATGCATCCAAAATAACTTAATTATGGATTGTGAGCACTTCTAAAGATGTCTTTTAGCTATGACTGAAGTGTCTTCCCAATATAGCTAAATATAAAGCTGCACTAACACAGCCTTTGTGGCATTCCTGGTTTAAATCCTACTGTGGAATACAGCTTTATACCGGTCATACCATGGATAAATATTGGAATTAATGGATTTTCCTTTCCAGCTGCAGCCAAAACTAAGTGTACTCCTGCATGTTATCCACACAACACTCCCTGAGGAGCGGTGTGTGCCCATGGGATGTGCACAAATCCCAGCCCTGGGCAGCTCCTCACCCAAGCACATGCTGGTTATTACATAAATCACAGCACGTGGCAGCTCAATTCCCAGGGCTAAAATAAAACAAATCAGCTGACAAAGCATCTCTCCCGCAATTCTGGAGTCAAACTTACTGAAGAATGAGAAAATAATTTTAATTAAGTACTAATTATAAATTTCATTTTATTTACCCCATACCTGGGCTTCAAGACATACTAAATACCACTTTGAAAATGTATTGTATTTTAACAATGTATCAGGTACTGGAATTTAAATTAATAGTCATACCATGACTAACCAGAGCACATAATCCACTGGATTTTTGCTTATCAACATGCTTTGATTGCCCCAATCAACATCACCAGATCAAGATCTTCAAGTATTTTGCTTTGAGTATTATTGCCTTTTGACAAGTCATAAATGAAACCATACAAATTAAGAGATTAAACCCATAAATCATATTAATTTTGTGTTCGTATCACTTGGAAACTAAGAGCTGGAGACTTCATAAACAGGAAACTACCTAAAAAGTAATTATTAAGGAGACAGAAGTGGGTGCAGGTTCCAGTTGAGATAATTTACATTTCTGCCATATCTATTGACTTATCCTAAAATTGCCACAGTTGTCCATCTTGGCTTTTAAAGGAAAGAGTTTTTCAAAAAATGCACCTTCCTGCCCACAGAAATCCAGGTAAGATCAAGGAAAGGTGGATTTTTACCTCTAGAAACAGTTTCTAGTTTTACTCAGACAAATGGGACTTGTTTGCTTTAGCACCCAGCTGCCACTGCCCTATCCCAAGCCTCATCCCTGCCCTCTCCAGCCAAGAGGAATCCCACAGCACTGCCCTCCTTTCCTTCCATCCTTTCCTTGCTGCTGCTGCCACTGCAGCCTCCAATGGTTTCAGCTACTCAATTTCCCATGCAGTGTTTGAACAGCTCATTCCAACTACTGCAAACAAAGAAAACACTCCAAAAAGTCCTGCTGCGAGCATTCGACACCACAAATTGAAGCTCAGCCTCTGGCAAACAAAAATCTCAGTCAAGTTACTCAAGATATGCCAACTTCAGCTCAGTTTCCACCCACTGGGCTCTACAAACCACTCCTCAACAGGCAGGAAAGCATTTCAGCTACTTCCACTTCCATCCAGCCTACACTCCATGAGTAACCAAGAGCCAAAACTGGGAAAATCGCTACTCTGAAAGCAACTGATAATAAAAACCACCAAATTAATATCAATGAATGAGTCAGGCTTCAGGAAGGAAAGAATAAGGTAACAGAATAAGCCTCTACTGAGATGCTTTTTAGCAGGAACAATTAAAATGAACTTGAACAAAGGTCAGAACTATGAAGGATATTGCTCATACAGCAACCTCCCCCAGTATAAAAGGAAGCTCATGGAATTCACTGCTCCACCATGAACTAACAGTCATTCTACAGCTAGACAACTTACTAACTCCAAGGACACAGGATGACACACCAACTTAATCAAATCTTGTGTTTGAGGGTCAACTGCCTCCTATCAGAGGGCAAAAAACACTCTGCATCAGCCCTTAGGACTCCTGTCCTCTGACTCACCTATTAACTACACCTATAGGGCTTGGGGAACCAGTGGGTTGACCTGGGTAGAAGTCCTAAATTGCTATGTAAATCAAAGCAAACAAAATGCACAAAGCAGTAAAACAGGGTTTGGAAACCCTGGTGTCACACTGACCAAACTGGTCAGGGAGCCTTTCCTCCCAGTGCTGCCCCATGTCACAATTTGCACACCTAGACAGGAAGTTAGGAGGCATTCTGGTGTCAAAACAGACAGTTCAAGACAGGTTTCTCTGCTGCCTGCAAGCCTCTGTGCAGTTTGTTATAAGCATTTGAATAGATTTGAATAGCATGTGAGTAACACAATGGAAAGAGAGAGCAAAGCCAAGAGCATTACTTACATAACTGTATTGTCGTCCACTAAGATATCACAGCCATGGGCAGGGCAAGAAATGGTCTGAAAAACACAAAAAGGTCATAGGAGGAACAGTGGTTATCCTGGTTTTGCATCACAAGGAATTCCAAGGCAACAGACTTCACTACAATCAATAGGCAAAGGAGTGCCCTGCCTCTCCCACCACATCCCAGGTGTGCCACTGGTTCCTCCTTCCCCAGCCCAGATACCTGCACCAACTCCCCAGGATTCTCTCCAGATTCCCCTTAGCAGAGCCTGCAGCCTCCAAACCTCTGGGGTTTGGTTTTCCTCTGTTGTTCTTTTAGGTTTTTTTTAAACTTTAGCAGGAAGACTCTCCCCTGTCTCTCCAACAAACACACAGAATTTCCAAAAATGAGTCATGAGGTGAGTTGTGATTTTACCTGTCCCATGCCTTCCTCCATTATTTTGGTAGTTAAATATTCACTCCAGCACTGCATACAGAATTTGTGTCCACACTCTAGGCCAGTGAAGTACTGCAATGACAAAGAACACAAGACATGGCCTCATTTTATCACATGGATTCACTCCATAATTTCATCCTTCTTGGTGCTGTGCAGTTCCTCCATCCCATCCCTCATTCCTCACACCAAACTTGAGACACTGCTATTCATTTTCCTCCACCACCCCTACAGAACATTGCCAAAGCAGCCTCAGTCACTCTTCCAAAGCCAGACTTTAATCCCCATTCCCAGCAGCAAGGAAAGGTGTGGTCCATGTTCCATCCTGCCAGTTTAAATTTACCCTTGTTTTAGGAGTGTATATGGAGCACAGCATGGCTCTCTCCCATTTTACTCTGGAAATCCACCAAATAAATACAATACCAAACAGGTCACAGTCATAAGGAGAGAGAACCTTCATTCCTGCTATTTTTTTCTCCTTGGCACATGTGGGTGCTGCCCAAAAGTCCCAGACCTCCTCGGGGAAGTTCCCTCTGAAACCCAGATGCTCATTAGATGAGGACACTTAAAATCCTAATTGGCAGGTGTAAATTGCTAAATAAAATTCAGTAACTATCTGCTGTCACAGACAGCAACAGGGACAACTCCATCCTTGTCTGCATCATCTGCACAGAGCTGATATCATCTGGGACTGAGTGGTTACACAAGGGGTGGAGAAGCAAACACTGCTGAGAGAAAGACTGGAATTAAAGTACTTTTCTCTGGTCAGCTTTAAGTAATTTTATACCCAGAGTCAGCACCAAGGAAAACTGTATTTAAAACACTTCATTTGTACCACTATAAAGGTAATATTTACTGGCTCAGCTTTTCAGACCAGCTTCTCAGCCAGTGAGATAAAAACAGAACTCTACCCTCAGATACCATAAAACTATGGAGCTCCACAGAGGGAAGAACTCGAAATCCTCTGTGGAACAGACCAAAAGAACAGCAGGATGGTGGTAACTGAGGAAAAGAGAATCCACTTGAGGCAAACATTCTTCCCAAACCACCTTCTCAGCCATGACAGATTCATTCTGTCCATCCCACAGAGGTGTAGCAGCTGTGCTGTGCCATCTCTGGATGCTGGGATTGCCCAGGGAAGGTGCCTGCCAGCACCCCCTTCCCACAGACTGGCAAGCTGTGATCACACTGCTCTGACACTCCTGCCACCAGCACAGGCTGCAACGTGAGCACCAACACGGCTGAATGAATCTGACCTGAGCATCTGACTTGGTTCCAGGTAAAAAGAGAGACACCCACCCCCAAAAAACCAACAAAGAGATCAGAGAGGTGGCTGACACCTATGTGGTGCCAAGTACACCAGCTCCAACAGTGCAAGAAGACACCCTCCAAAATCTGAACCCTTACTGAGCCAGCTAACAAAGTATGTGAAGCTCCACAGATGCTGCTGTGGCCAAGTGACATATCTTGGAGATGCAGAGTTAGAGTAAAAAAACTTTAACATCTGTAACTTTTGGGATGCCACAGCATGAAACCATCCCAAAGATGGCACTGGCTTTTCCATGAATTTTGCCTTCTCCATATGTGATGGGAGGCAAACATAAACAAGGGAATCATCCCTTACTGAACCCAAATACTCCTGCAGCAGGCACACATGAGGAACCATCACAGGACACATCTTCATGTGAGACCTGTTTTGGTTATTTCAGGCAGGGAAATGCTTTGCTAAATGCCCACAGAAAGGCACCACACTTCCTCCCAGGCTGCAAGGAATGCAGAGAATCTCTCAGCTCTTTTCTTTACTTTGAGGGAGTTCCCAATTATTTTTGGCTCAGCTGACAGCAGATGTCAAGGGAGCAAGTAAAAAGGCCAACATAAAACCACCAAGGATGGGAGGAGCAGTAACTCCTTAAGCAGCTCAGTAGCCCAGGGGACAGCTCTGCTGTCAGCACATCTGTGCTCAATATCTACAGCCTGGACAAAGCAGGATGTTCCCAAAAACACCCCCAAGCCCACTCTCCTGAGGGAGAGGGGCAAGAGAAGAGGAAGGCAAAGCCATGACCCTCCCAATTCCTGTCTTACCAGAAAAGGTGTCACCCAAAATAACTGCTGGGACCTGACAGTGCTTGGAACACAAAGCAGGTGAAACATCTCCCTTAAGTCCTTAAACTTGCAGGGTGAGAGCTTCAAATGCCTTGTTTGGCAGGTGCTTCCCAAAACCTCAAACCACAGTTCTTTGAAGGTGACTGAAGACCTACAGAGACTTCATAGATAGGAGGGAGGGAATACTCAAGACTAACATTCCTGCAACAACTGTACACTGTAAAACTTCTTAACACCTCCAAACCCTCAGCTTTCCATAGGCTGAAAGGGGCTCACAGGACAACCCTCTTGCCCAGTTTTCATGTGGAAAAATAATTAGCTGATCACTGCAAGAGGATTTTCAAAGCTGAGATTTTAGGTTGGGCATTGAACATAAAAATAATCTTAGAATTTATAATTCACATCTGCTAAAACAGCTTCAAAACAGATTTCAATCACCTTAGACACAGACACTATAGACTTTTACAGAAACAATAATAAATACTAATTTTCCTATAGGCTCCAGCTTTTTTTGTAGGGCAAAGAAACAAGAGTCTCCTCCGAGACAACAGAGACAGCCCTGCTCACCCTGCAACATCTCTCTGCTCTGGCTAAAAATCTGCTCTTCTAACAATTGGGCCACTGCTATTTGAGCTACAAAATCAGAAAGTGCTAGTGTGTTTTGTGGTGTTCTTTCCAGTTTCAATTTCAGTTACTCTAGACAATGATGGGGTGTGATTTTGGGGATTGTCCTGTGCAGGGCCAGGGGTTGGACTCGATGCTCCTTATGGGCCTGTTCTGTGATTCTGTGATTCTGCTTCCCAGGCAGCACAGTACCCCCAGCCAGAGGTCAGGCCTGTCACTTGTGAGCTGTACCCCCACCCAGCACAGCCATTACACTGGAAAGGGGAGAACAATATATTAGGATATACTGCCCTTCTTTTTCAAAGCACCTCATTGTACAAAGCAGGAATTTGCCTTTCCAGCTACTCTCCAAGAAGGAAGTCAGGGCACACAAAGGCTGAAGAGAAGACACATGAAGCCTTGTGGTTCCTGGCTCAAGAGCAACAGGGACCTTAGTGCTGAGAATGGGAGGCCTGAAGCTGGGCTTTGCTCAGCTCTGCCCATTCCAGGGAAAAAGATCCAGAGCAAGGGAGAGGCCACAACCAAGGAACTTCACCCCAGGCTACTCCTGAACCCCAAAGCTCATCATGGTTCCTTGCTGAAAACACACCCAGAGGAAGAGCAAAGCTTTATGTCAGGGCAGCTTTGCCTGGAAAGGCCCAGCACACATTTTAGGGTGTTCTGGAGGGGCAGCTCCCCAACAAAGAGCAGGTTCCAATAAAAGAAGAATTCCTTACTATCAGCACTTTGCCTTCTGATGAACTCTCCTCTTGGAGCTTTTCCACTCATCTCCTTTTCTTCCAGATCTCCCAACAGTATGTCCTGCCTCTGGGAGGCCCAGCACAGCCTGGACCTCTGAGCAGTGTATGGGAATGCTTCAGTTTGCCCAACACCGACAAAAAAATGCAGCACTATCACCCAGGACATTGATGCAGAGCTCCAGCAAGCACTGAGTAGCACTTCCTCATGTCTGACCAAGAGGGTATTGTCCAAACATGATAATGATCCAAAGATATCCACATTTTACTTCTACTACTTTTATTCTAGACTTCCTAGTCTGACTAATTTTTAGCATTACTTACTGCTTTTAAAAGCTGTTTCCTACCTTGTCTTTCTATTTAAGTAAATCCCTTTGCTCATCATGCTTTTCACAGATTTTTAATTTCACATATCATTTATCTGTACATCTCAGTTGGTATCTGACCTTTGCAAACATCACCTGCTTGCTTTTTCCTGGACTTTACTACACCACTGCCCAGGCCTCAGCACCCTCAGAGGTGTTCTGCAGAAAAATGTCAAGTTTCAGGTAGGAAATCTGGGGACTTGCTGGTCAGGTAGCACTGAGGCCACTGGGTACTCACCGAGTTTGGGTAGTTCAGATAGCAGATCTGACAGGACATGTCCTGGGCTGATGACCTGGTGTTCATCTGGCGCGTTCGCGACTTTTTACTTGGATTTATTACGTGACACTCTGCAAAGAGCTTCTCCAAATTGCCATCAAAGTACCTGCACAACACAGGACAGAATGAAAATTTAACCACCTTCCAAATCATTTTTCCATTCTATGTGGCAGTTAAATGTACAAAGATGCTTTTTATATTTCAAAACTCACACATCGACTACTTCCAGCAAACTCTTCACTAACACAACACAGAGGTGGATATTAGACAACTACATCATTTCAGAGACTCGCTTGAGCTACACACTCCTGAAATTCAGGCACTTTCAATTCTTCAGCTGCATTTCAAGTGATTTGTGATTCTCCCCAGTGATTGCTTTGCATTAGAATTCCAGGACAGGAAACTAGAGCAGGAACACCTGAGTTTGCAGTCCAGGCATTGGAACACCTTCCTAAAGCACAGGTTTGATGCCTCCAAGCTCAATTCTTTTCAACTGAAGCCTTCTATTTTTCCTAATATTCTGATCATTAGCCAGTTGAGCATCTTTTCTCTTCAGTCAACCTGGGGTAATTTAAAAACCTCCTTAAAAATACAGTTCTAGGTTTACAATGCTTCTGAAGATTAGGTACCTATTGGAAAGAAGGATGCAAAATTTCTATTTCCTATTCCCTTTAAAGGGTTATAAAAAGCTCTTGCTTGGAGAGGAGGACCAAACTGGAGAGAATCACTAACAGAAAGCTCAGACTCTTCCCAGAATCCTTCACACACCTTTCTCCAGCCTGAAGCAGCTGCAAAGAACTAATTAAACCAGACAATTAACCAGCCCCATCACCTGCACACATCCCCCAGCCAAACCGGGTAAGTCACTCCCCCACTCCTTTATAGCTCAACCGAACAAGGAGGCTTGATTTATAATTGAAAAAAATATCAATTTTCCTGCTGTTTTGTATGTTTCTGAATGCAATTCACATATTTTAGAATTTAAATTTCAAGACACTGAATCTGGAAGGAAGTGGTAAATTCTGGCATCACAGCATCTATCAGGCTTTGCCACTGTTCTTCCATGCTAGCTCAGGATTTTACTCAACCAAGTTCTTTTGTTTGCTTAGAGGATTGTATTTAGAAATCTGTATGTTATATTTAAATATAAATATATAAAATTATATATTTAGAAAAATTTAGCAAGTGAATTCAGTGCAGTCCCATTATAGTCAGTTATTTGTTTATTAAGAATCATGGATATATATTAAGTCCACAAAAGTTTTCCAGCCTTCCAACTGCTCTTAAGAGGCAGCAGGAGCAGCACAGGACATGCTCTGAGGAGAGCAGACACACAGCTGGGTGTGACGTTTGCAAGGAAAATAGTTTTGTATATAAATGCTATGATACAACTTGAACCCTGATACTCATGGCCAGCTAAATGCTTATGGAAACACCAGAGGATTTTGTTGTGGTGGGCTGGTTTTAAGGGTGAATATCCATGTCAGGAACTTGACTTTTTTCACCTAGAATTACCTATCCCCTTTAGATACCTATGGATAGTATTCCTGCTCTTCCATGCTGTTTCCTTTTCATGCATTTTGTTTCTGAATAAGTAATTTCCCCGTTTATTTTCATGTATGTCTCCCAGACTCAAACTCCTGCTGCCACTGGGCCATAGGAGCTCCAGAAAATGCAGGGGAAAACATGGATCTCCCTGAAAACATGCAGTTTCAGTGGATACTCCAAAGTCCAACAGCTCTCTAACTGCTCCACCACTCCTTACACAAACATGCCAAGGGCTCAAGAGAAGACTCTTGCAGTTCCTTCAATAGTTAGGAACAACTCCCAATTCCAGCCACGATCCCTTTTCCCCACTTGTTCCAGCATCACCACAGCAGCCCATGTAAGCAGATCTCCCTTTGCCCTTCCCATGTTCTTTGGGCAAAGGATTCCCAGGCAGCAGCTCTAATACCTTTCCCTCCCACAGCAGTTGAGCTCCATGTGATATCTGCCAACTTCCCTGGCCAGCAAACCTTCTCCACCACCAATATCCACTTCCACTCATCCTCCTTGAATCCAAGGAAGCCAAAACACATGTAATCCCAGTCCAGATCTGATCCTGATGTCATGTAATTTCACTTAGATTTCTCCTGCAAATCTCACCTAATGCATTGCAAAAGACGGCTACATTTCTCCAGAGCTCCTCCATGTCAGCATCCCTCCTCACTTCCTTCACAACTCCAAAAATTCTGATTTTTGCTCAAATACTCACTATTAAAGGGTTGGTTCTTGGTACCTCCATCCTTATTTTCATCCTAGGGAGGAGCACAGCACTTTTAAAAGACCTTTAAATCCTCTGCACTCCTTTCCCTTCACAATGCAGATATTTAATAACTCCAGCACTTCTGGCACATGAGAATTTCCTCTATTAATTCTTCAAAGTCCATTTGCTTCATCACAAAGCTGGGGGTTTTTCTGCTATTTTAAAATGAATGGACAAACCACTGTCTGTCCCTTATTTTCAAGTGTTTCTACTTACCAAGACCAAACCTATAACAATACCAAGTCTTTTTGGCAGAGGGATCAAGCTGTCAGCCCCTTTATCTCCTCAAACTTCCCTCCTGCTGTTTGTAACTGCCTAATCGCTATTTTCCAGACATAATCAAATCCTACCCATGGGAGTATCAAAGATAAAAAGCCTTTTCACTGAAAAAAATTGCTTCTAGTACACATTTTGGGATATTTACTTCCATGGAAGAGCATTTTTGAGTGTCAGTGCATCAATATACTTGCAGTAAAAGATATCTGCACATCAAAACACCTGCCACGCACCATTTTTCACCTGTTCAGCCTCTGCTGCAGAGTGTATTTATTTGTTCCAAGGAAAGCAGGCAGCCAGGTTCTGGAGGAGAGGCAATCTGGGCATTCCTGACATCCCTTCTCTGCTCAGAGGGAACAGGGACATGTGGCCACCAAGATAAGCAGCTATAAGGGACTGCTCTATCTCTGGCTGTGCCTCCAAGGATTAAATTGGGCCTTGGGAACTGGCTGAAACACTTTTCTTTTAATGAAATGACCAGAGGAAGGCACATAAAGCAGGAGAGCTGCATTTTAACCTCTTCATCACACAGAGGTTCCTCCCCAAACTTCCCTAAGGAAAAGACACCATCAGCCACAGTAAAATTGGAAGGTAATCGATATAAGGTTCAAGCTAAAGCACTTTCTTCACTTGTTTCTGAGGTGATGTGGTCATTCTGCACCTGCTGCTCTCCTGTCCCAATGAATCAAGCTTGCAAGACCCAGGAAAATAATATTTGGCATCTTTATTCTCCTAAACACATACAGCATATCAAAGGCTGAACTAGTATTTCCTCCACTCCCCACTTCCATCCTACAAACAAACCCACCCCAAACCCCCAGTTTTGCTTTTGCACACAAACAATTAGTGTTTCACCAGTGGGACAGGGCAGTTTTTCAATTTTGGCCCCTATTACTTTACTGTAAGTGCAATTAATACCTGTAGCACATTTGGCCTCTGAACACCACCATGCAATTACTCCATGACAAAGCTGGCACAGACAGTAACAACCTGCTCGTTAAAGACAGGTGTAACAAGGCTAAATAAAAGTGGGAAAACAGAAATTTTCATGTCAGACCTCCCCATTTATAAAAAAAAAAAAGAGAAGCCACTTGGTTAAAGTGCTTTCCTCCAGGCCAGGTCTGATAAGGCTGCTGGGAGGTCATGCTGACTCACCATGAGCTAAGGGAAAACAGGCACTGATTAGGAACTGCAAATACACACCATCAAACAACAGGAACTTTCAAGCAAAATGTATATTTTGGGGGTTTTTCCCTCTTAATCCTCACCTATATCACCACAGCAATGACCACAGCAACGGGGGTTTTTCCCTCTTAATCCTCACCTATATCACCTGAACACTAAGAGCCTGCTCTCAGCCTCCTACTCCTGCTTTAACACAGCTGAGCACTCCAAAATACTTCATGGAAGTTATCTGGTGCAGAAGTGACAGAAGGCAGCACCAGGCACTCAAGGCATCATGTTTTGGTGTTTTTCTAATACAACAGGACATCTATAAGCACCAAAACTGAGACTAGTGTGCAGTAGGTCCTCCTAAGCAAGTCATGTATTCTATTACTCACAGGGATAATCCTCCTGAGTTAAGTATTTTAATGAATATGTTTACCTGTGGATTTGTAAATATAACATGTACTTAAATTGTAAAAGCCTTAACAATAATACCTCATACTGACCTAGCTTGCACCTCCCTTTAAAAAAAAAAAAAAAACAACACAAAAACAAAACCACAGCCCAATTTTTATTTTTTAATTGATGGCAGCCCTAAACAAGTTTTCAACAATGGGGACAAAACCACTGTACAAAGGGGTGGCTTTTCAGTGCACTTGTGTAGAGGTATCTCACAGCCAAGGAGAGTGAACTTTACCCTGACCAAGAGAACCAACCCAAGAAACTCAAACACCAAGTGAACAGACATGTTGCAGAGCAGGAATTAAATCAAAATTCTTAACAGCGGCAGTCAAGAGTTAAATAGTGGATATATTTGTAACACAAAGGTTTCAGACTTCCAACATTTACTAAAAGAGGTCGATCTCAGGAAAACAAGAACTAGAAAGCTGTAAAAAATACAATCACTTCAGAAAAAAAAAATCTAGGTTAAACAAAACATAAGAGATACCTGAGCACCATCACTAACCAAAAATATTACACAAAGGGGGCTAAAAATGTCCTAAATCCATTAGCCAAGGATAGCAGAAATATTTGTACTCCAAAATAATTACTAACAAAGGTGCAAACCTTTGCTCCCCTTTCCCTGGGTGACAGAGTACCAAACTACAGGGGCTCAGCCCAGGGTTCAGTGAAGGGACATTTATTAATTCACAGGAGAACCAGCAACTGCTCCTGGTTTACCAAGCACATCTCATCTTCTCAGACACTGATCATCAGGCAAAGGAAATGGTAATTAAGAGAAAAGTCAAAATAATGATCCTACCAGGCCCTCCACACCCACCCACTGGTCACTCCACACCCACCCACTGGTCACTCCACACCCACCAAGACCAGCAGAGACCACAACAACCAGCAAGTCCCTGTACAGCTTTTACTGCTCCTTTTGGTCCAGATGAATTCTCCTCCCACTTTCTAAAATAAATTAAGTTTTCCAGTTCCCTCAACTCTCTTCAACACCAACACTGGCACCGGAATGAACCAAATGCAGCTGGATTTTGTCTCCACTATATAACAACAAACTGAAAAATACCTTTATCAAGCAACATTCCAAGAGCTGGGAATCAAAGATGGGAAAGAAAACACTCTGCCCTGAGGGGGAGGGAGAGGCAAAATTCAAGCCATTATTTACACACACTGAAGAAAACCTGGAGCTGTGAAGATTAAGACAAGGCAGGAGCATTATCAGCCAGGAACAATTTAGCCTTGGCCAGACCAGCAAATAAACATGTCAGGAATACACATGCCAGCATGACAGGCAAGAACAGCTAAACCCAAACCCAAAACAGTTGCTAGATAACAAGAACCTGTTCCTGCTTGCTTTTTTCCAAAGCCTGCCCAAATGCTGTGACTGTACATCAGTTTGCTGTTCAAACTGGAAATCCCTCTTTCCAATGAGCAACTTAACTTCCACAACTTCTGAGTCTAACCAGGCATCAATAATACTAAAACAAGGAGTCACGAGTCACCCTCAGCTGGGAAAGGGAGAACATTTAGAGCTTACACAGAAGATTCTCCTGCCACACACTGTGCATTCATCCATCCTCAATTAATCCTGGAACAAAATTTTTTTTCCAGCTCTGTGGCACAAGGTGGTTGCATGCTAAGGTGGCTGCTTACCTCTCCATCAGCTTCTCCTTATCCCAGTTGAAATGGCTAAGCAGTATTCGAGTGATAGTTGCTGGATTCTGGAGAAAGAAGAGAAAAACAATCAATAATTGAGTAACCAAGTAGAGTGAGAACAGCAAGCAGAGCTTTGAATAGGCAAAGGGAAAATCAGGGTGTTTGATAACATCACCTGTTCACACAATACATGTTTACTGGCATGGACTGGACTTGACAGACAGACAAATTTAAAAGGAAAAAAACCCCCAACTCTAAGAATCTATATAAAATGAGAATTTGGTTGAAGATTTAAGGACCAGATTAATTACACCTACCACAGTGCCAACATCTCCACATCCAGCATGCCCACACAATGCAATTCCAAGAGGTCTGTAAAATGCAGGAAGGGCTGATTTCCACCCATTTCCATACCCATTTTTGTCACAATCTCCACACTACTTGCAGACCATCAAAACACTTGGGCTGAAAACTCTCCCTGCCAGTGTAAGATGACAAAGACCATGGAAGAGCCCAGATGTTCCTGAAGCACCATGAAATCCAAAAAAACCTCACGGACAGCTAATGAAAGAAATACAGGCTAGAAAGGTCAGAAAGAAGGTGGAACATAAGAGCTGATTTTCACTTGTGTACACGTTTTTATTCCAACTAAATCTGAATCATCAGCCAAGAGTTTGATTATATGAGAAACACACCAGACCATATGGCTTCTGTTACACCCCAGAACCGTGTTTTAGCTCCCTAAACCCACCCTCAGTTTTAGGACCATTTACATGCAAAGGAGACAAGAGCAGGGCCCTGAGAGCAGCTCTGTGTACTTTGCCATTTGACACCAAAATGGAAGTTTGCCTCAGGGCCAATGTTCAATGGACACTCTGAAGCTGTTGAAAAGTAGGACATAAACCAGCAATGTGATTTCCTGAGCCCTGGAGCTACAGCCACAACCTGATGCTGCCAAAAGCCAATGCTGTCACCCACAGCAGCAATCCCACCCCATCCCTGCATGTCCTGCTCTCACCACTCCATACCACTACACCCATTTTATGCTGCAAATAATGGCTCAGACACTGATCTTCTCTTTTCCTTTAGGTTGTTTTTCTCACAGAATCAGTTCTCCAATCTATTTGATTGCCTGACCACACAAACAGCTGCATTAGCACAAGGGGAAAGCAGGACAGCCTCCTTCACCACCAACACCAACAAAACCTTCACTGAAATAAAGCCCTTGGGTGACAGTGTAATAAGCACACAGAACCAGTCTTGTGGTTCATACTATAAAAAGTGACACTCCTCCCCTTCTACAGCATGTTCTGACTCTTATTAATGCCAGCACAGATTGTTTAAGGCCAAATTAAGATATTTTTGTTCCAGCTTAAAAAGCCCACGTGAACCAAAGCAGCTTTAGAACGGTTTGACCAGATCCCTGATGTAGTCCCTGTGGAACCTCATCAACAGCTGGGACAGCAGATCTACACAGTATGGGGCAGGAGATACCAGAAATGGGTATTGCCTAACGCTGCAAGGTGACAGTGTGGTCCACATCTGAACCAGTCTCCCAGGTGACAGGGATCCAAGCTCTTCCCTGCAGCAACCTGAGGTGCCTGGCTGACAACCACACCAGCTCTCCAACACATCCAGCCCTGCAGAGGGGAGCAAGCAGCTCAACTCTTTCAAGTCAGCCCTACCAACAAGAAGGTCTATGGGAATTTAAGGGTCTCCTTCACCAAAAGGCTCCTCCAGAAGCCTGTTCCACGGTTTAGTTTCTGATTTTTCCAGGTTATTTTGTATTTGGGTCTCCACAACATCCTTTTTTGTAACTCTATGTATACTATGTAGCAGTACCTAAAGGAGTTCTTAAAAGCTCACTTAAACACAATTCCTGGAGCAATTCAATCAAAGATGAAAATATACCTTAGTAAATAAACCAACCTTATCTCCAGATTATCTTGGTTATGATACCAGCCCCTGTAATTCCCCAGTTACGAATTTCAGACAGCAAAGCACACAGCCCTTCAACATAAGGAGTCTTCACTCAGCCCAGAGATGTGCCAGATGTACAGAGAAACACCATTTTCTCCATTTCTCAAGCAAAGGCATTGAGAGAGCTTTAATTAAAATCAGCCTGAAGTCTTGTCCTACCTTTGGCCACTTATTAAGGCTTCTGGGAATACCTATTAATCACTTAATAGGCCAAAAGGCAGCTGAGGCAGTGGTCTCTGGCTGACTTTGAAAAAGACAGGTTTCCCCTGCACTGAAGGAAAAGTTATAGTACATGGATAAGAAACTCAAACAATCTGCAGTGATTATTAAGTAGAACAAGGCTGATCCAGCAAATACCACTCCCCAAAGGACATGTGGTTGAAAAGGAAAAGAGGGTTTCATCTGTGGCTTTTCAATTTTCCCAACACACAGGCACTGCAGCTTTTCAAAAGTTTCCCTAGGTCAGAGCTCCCAGGTATCCCAGCACTGCAAGGTCAGGGTACAAAACTGGACATTATTTAGGATTATACTCTTGTCTCGGTCTCCTGGCTTGCTGGGCTCCAGCTTCCTCCAGCAGTGCTGGTTGAACATTTAAAAAAGAAAGGAAACGCCAGCAGCATGACAAGCTCCCACCAGAAATAGCTGGGCTGCCTGCTTTCACTGCCTGCCACATCCCAGATGTAGCATTCAAACCTCCCCTGGCTGTTTCCCAGATACAGAAGGCAAGGATTAACACAGCCCTGTCCTTGCTCATCCCTGGACAGGGATACAATCTGGGCTGGCAGCGCACCAGGAGCACAGAAGACTGGGAGGGAGGAAGCTAAAGGGCAAACCAGAGTTAAATACAAATGCCAAAAGTTCTGGCATGAAGGATTGTTCCAGCCTAAGACCAGGCACACCATCATGGACCAGTTGCTCCATGGGAATAGCTCCCATGCACACACTTCCCTCACAGTTATTCTGGAGCAGGGCTGGAGGAGTCAACCACAGCACCCACCCCAGTGAGAGCTGTGTCCTGTACTTTGGGCACACAGGGTTAAAACACCACCAAAATAATGTGGTATTTCAAAACCAGTTCTACTCCAGCCTTCCACCAACTCTCAGCCATTGCTCTGGACACTCATGCTGTAAAAGTTAATGGATGTCCAAATACTGGGTTACACAGCACTGGGAAGTCACAGGCTCTGTTCTGCCTCCTCGTTTGGCACACAGGATTATTTCCTATGACTGACACCACGCAGATTACTTATGAACAGGCTCCTCTGCCGCTCAGACGGGATTACTCCCCAGGCTGCAAGAGCAGACTCCTACTAAGGCTATTTTTCTGTTTACAAAGATGAATTTTCCTACAGAAAGCAGTCAGGGACGGACAAAGAGCAAGGGAATAGCCAACACGTTCTCCTCCAAACATGGTCTGATGAAAGCTGAAACAGCAGATCTCACTTACAGCAGCCTCCTATTAAATTTTACATGTCAGAGCCGAGGCAGATTGCCTGGAGCCAAGGGCAGCAAGCCTGTTGATATCCAGATAGGAACAAACCCGAGGAAAGCAGCCATTTTGTTGAAATTCTCCGGGCACTTCAAAAGATTCCCTAACAAAACATTCCGAATAAAGCTCTGCCCAGAGAGAAACACCCTCAGTCCTTCAGCAGGGAATTTTTTTTTTTTTTTTGAGCTAACAAAGCAACGAAGTCCCACATATGCTTCAAACAAATTCCACTCCACCACAGCTTTTCACTGGAGGTATTTACATTTACTGTCCTTATCTGTGTTGCCATGCTCCAGCACACCAAAGCAAGCAGGAGATACAGCAATAGGAAGCCCTACAAAGGTCTGGACTTCACCAAAGAAGCATTATTAATTCAAATAAAACTCCTTAATTTAATAGAATTTAATTCAACTGGAAGCTTCATCAGTGATAAGAGTTAGAATTCTTTTTGCTGTCAAAATAAGAAAGTATGAATCGGAAGGAAGGATCTGCATGCACTTAAATGCATAAATGAATTATAAATTAAATATTATTAGAACATTAGCTTGAATCAGAATTTCCAAGCAGCACAATTTGCTGAATGACAGTTGGGAGCACTTGATCCATTCATGTTTCCATCCATCAAGACAAGCTGCATGGTTAATTCTTGATGTTTTTACCAAGAAAAGCACATTTTACAGTTCAGTTTCTCCTCACATGCTGGAAGTCAGCTCCTGGTTCACTTTCAGCATTTGCTGCAAATAAAAACCATTTAAGAACAATTTAAGTTCAGTTCTCCAGCAAAATCCTTTCCCACCTCCTGGAGACATAATACTGATAAATTCTTTGGTTTTTTTCTTTCCATGTCATGGCTGGTTTTGTTTTCTACCTATGGCAGCTTCTGCATTCCAACAGTTTTCACCCCAACTGTAGCACCTCCATCCCAAAACCAGAGGCTTTTACAGCAATAAGGAATTGATGCCGCTTCCAGTTGGGTTTTCTACACAATTGTTTCGCACTTGTGAATCCAAGCAGATGCTCCAGAAACCCTGGCTTTGCCCAAGCCTCAGAACTCTGTACAGGGTTCAAACCTCAGCAATGTCCACTGCTGTATTCCATGGGGACACAAGACTGGGTTTACATTTCCAACAGAAGGAAAACAATGGTTTCACATCAGCTGACAACACTGAGGGTTTGTCTTGGTGGAGGAGCAAAGAGCCGTCACAAGCTAATGCCGGTCTGAAGCCACACAGCACAAACATCTGCTCCAGACAAGTGGCACGTGGGGACAGCCATCACATCACCACTGTAAATATTTAACCAGCCAAACCCCCAGTGTCTGCAACAGTAGAGCACCAAGTGGAAATTCCCGCTGCCCAGCATCTCCAAGGCTTGTCACGTGCACACCGCGCCATGGAAGAAGCGCTGATAAATAACCCAGAGGTCACATTTAACGGCAGTGGGGAGAGGAGGAGCAACTCCACCACGAGAGACTCTGACCAACACCATACATCAGGCACCAAAGAGTTGCTTCATCACATAATAACCAAGGGGCACCAGCCAAAAATTCTGCAGTAACCTGGTATCTGCTCCACTTGGACCCTCTGCTCTTCACCTGCACCTCTCCCAGCCCCACACAGATAATCTCAGATATTGATACAGCTAGAATGTGTCTTAAATCAGCTTTTAACCTGCTAAAACACATCACAGGACAACTATCAGCAAAAGGTTTGCACTGTTCTGCAAGTGCACTAAGTGACCTTCATTTGTGGAGATCCATTCACATCCATTCTTCCAGGAGACAATTACAGGAAATCTTACATGCACAAAACCTCATTTCTAGCGGCTTAATAAAATTCCCAGGAAGCCAGCACAGAAGATGAGATCCAAGTGTTGAGTACTTCCAGGACGTGATCTCAAACTTGCTAGTTTTTAATCACCACCAATTGAGCACTCCGAGAAGCTGCTGGAAAACTTCCGTGTAATCTAATATTCCCTGGCTCGATTACAGCCAGAACATGAGAGGGCTGCTGTGAGAAGAGGACAGCAGCTAAACAGCTCAAGCTGCCAACCCATGCGTGCTCTCTCCCTCTGCCATGCCCCTGGGTCTGGGAGAGAATCACACCAGGGGATGTTTCTGCCATTGCCCATCTCAGGGTTCGCAGCGGGACAGCACAACACGTGCTGGTGGACCTCAGATCCACTTCTCATCTTCCCCCTAGAGAGAGTAATAACATCAGTACTGCTCATTCTCTGTATCCCACTGAGGGGATGGGCTTTGCATCTTACACACTACTGAAGCCACATCACAAGACTTGAGTTAGAACTCTAAACCACCTGAAACTGTACCAGTTTGCTGCCATTTCCACACAACTCCACAAGAATCCAGGCTACTCCCTGTGACTGCTGTCATCTGCTGTCTTCCATATAGCATTTGCCATCTCACTATAACTTCCTATTAACACATACAGAGCCTCCAACTTCGACACAGATCATCTCCTCAGCTCCCTACATCTTTCTTCATCTCATTAACTTTCCTTCACACATCATCTCTTAATTCTGAAAATTAAGTTTTACAGAGTTACTGAATTAGTATGACACATGATGACACCAAGTGGTAGCTTCATCTGATGATCTCAGTTTGTAGTAACTTACCTGCACTTTACTGACTGTTTCCAGCTCTGATGAACATAGGTTCTTCTAGCAGGGGAAGATAATAAAAAGCAACTTTGGCAAAAACCCTATTACTTCAGTTAATTGGTTCAAGAGACAGGAATGAAGCAGTCAGCTGCTTTACATTTTCTCAGAGCCTTTTGGAAAGCTTTCAGGTTAATGATTAGGAGCTGCAATGAAGAGCCATTGTCTAACAGAGCTTTTAAAATCACCAAAAAAATATTAAAGCAACAATTCCAGGATGAATTAGCAAATTTAGAATTGCAAAAACTGAATTCACACTGTAATACTTCTAAATAAAAGAAGATGGCATGGATTCACCCTGCTGCTCTCAGATGACTGCAGAAGCTCCACCACCAACTCAACACAAATTAAAAACGACCAGGGAAGGCCTCTTCCAGCATTTCAGCTATGCTCGCTTCCATAGCAGGAGAGCTAGGGTTTGATGACAGGACACAGAGAGATGTTAACCCTTATTTTATACATTTAATCTCAAAAACACTTGGATTTCTACTTCCTTTTGCTATAGTTCTTCCTTTTATAGTTCTAAAGTCCATCCTTTAAAGGGGAAGGACCCACAGCTCCTGAGCTGATGTAGTAATTGCCCACAACACCCAAAGAATTTCTCTCTTCTTGGTGTCTCCCAGCACAAAAAATTCCAACATATGAACAAAAGCTCAGCAGAGCTGGGTAGACAACATGAGCCCCAGCTCTGGTTTCCGGAGTCTCCGCTGAGCAACTGCAGCTGCAATGCTGAGCACCAGAGTGGGAGCACATGGGTGCCAGAGTACGCTGCACAACAGCTTTATTCAATCCAAAGCCTCCCACTCAAGGATTTGCAAAGACTTGCCTTAAAAGAGTAGGAGAAGGTGATGGCATCATTTCCATATAATTCTCAAAGTTTACTATTTCAGCAGCTCTGTAATATCTCCCCTCCCGCTGTGGAGGAAGCAAACAGCCCCCAGCACTGCAGCCAGGCTGGGCATGAGGTGAGAGCAAAAACCCTGCAAGTTTTGGCTACCATGGATGTAAAGGGTCTGTGGGTTCATTCAGGTAAACTCCAAGTCCCTGGTAATCTCCAATTTCCCCCTCAAGTCAAACCTTCAGTCAATATCCAGTGCCACAGAGTTGCTCTGACAGGATGAGAGTCCATGAAATAGAAATGGATATTTAGGAGATCAATAACAGACCTCTGTGTCCCCATCATAAATGACACACAGTCACCTTCCCTGTTTGTCAGTAGAACACCACTCCCACAACCAGTGTTCACAAAGCATATCTGAGCCCACTTCCCTCTTGACACCACTACTCTTCCAGACCCCCAGGTTCCATTTTTCCTCTTCTATCCAACATGACCCCAATCCTATTGAAATTCTCACCCCATCACACTTAGTTTGGACCCACCACATAGTTACTGCATTGATCTTATACATGGATCACAAACACGTCCAGCACTACCAGACAGAAAAACTTGGGTATTCTCCACAGCACAAGCATGCCTAAGGCAGAAAGAACATCATTAGATACTTTCAGTTCTATACAGTCTCTAGAAGACTACACTCAGGGAGTGTTTCAATTGTTTTCTCAGACCAATGTAACAACTCACTAATGCCTGGCTTCAATAAAATACACTGAGTTGCTTCAAGAAGAAAGCAAAAGCACTTTTCACCACAGAAAAAAACGATACTGAATGAAGGCAGTAACTGACAGCAAGTACCAAAACACCATGGCTTGACCCAAGAGCAC
Source organism: Chaetops frenatus (assembly GCA_013400775.1). NCBI lineage: Eukaryota > Metazoa > Chordata > Aves > Passeriformes > Picathartidae > Chaetops > Chaetops frenatus. Next base: position 33,280 of record VZTR01021554.1, on the reverse strand, counting down.
AGGTCAGAAATCTCTCCCCCTGCACAAGATTCCAGAGAGGCTGAGGAAGACTCTAGACACTCTGAACGGCTTAGCTGTGCACCAGCTCTATTTTTGCCTAGGAGATGAAGTGACAGCTACTTATTTTAATCTGAAACATGGCAGTAACTGGGCAAGACCAGACCAGCTCAGAAAATATTTATTCAGCAGCAACACAAGCTCACACAAGCACTGGCTCCTGGACTTGCCACCAGAGTCAGTGATGGGAGCACAAGTGACCAGACACAGGAACTGACTGGGGTCGCTGGTTTATTTTAATACAGGTGGGATCACTGTGTCACCAGACAGCTGAGCTGGCACAACCTCGACAACAGGGACTTGCTTCCAAGAAATCTGTTTGTCTCAGTCTGCCAAGAGTCATGTGTCAAGCATGTTAAAGCTGGGTCTTCCCATATCAACAGACCCCCAAATCTTCTTGTCCTAAAGACTATAAAGCATATTGGGGTATACATTGATGCCAGGTACAGCCAAACATCATGCTTTTTTTCTCCATTATCCCACCAGCTATGAAGAGCAGGCCCTCACCCTCTTCATCCCAGTGTCTGGGGGCTGTATTCACCTGGCTCCCCCAAGTAGCAGATCTTGATAGTAAACGGTGGGAATACTGCCAGTATCTACTACCAAGTGTCCTCAACAACGTGAGCCTGACAGAAATGCTTCTAAGGTCTTTTATTGTTGGAAATTTTGCAAAGACTAGAAGTGGCATATGTCAGGCCAGCTACCCATCAAGCTGATAAAAGGAAACAACCCAAAGCACATTTGGGTTTCATGGGAATGCTGTCTTCAGTGACTCAACTCCTGAATGAACTGTGTATTTCTGGGAAAGTACAGGTCTGCTGATGTGAGCTCTAGAAATTGTCCTGTTTGCAGGCAGAAATGGGTGTTAAAGGAAGAAAGCTGGAAGATGAACTGTACATCTGCCTTCTTCCCTTAAATCATTTTGTACAAGTCTTCTGGAGTCTCAAAAAAGCTTTCCCTGCTCTCTTCCCCAACTCCAATATGTATTGGTACATTAACTCGGCTCTTTAACCACAGTGTGCACTGCCAGCACCTGGCCCAGAGCCAGAGGCACCCAAAGGGCTGTATCTGCATGCTGGGATTTATAAATCTGTAGGAGACTGGCACTGTTCCTCCACACCAGGGAGGAAAACTGCTGGCTCTGCTGGCTCCTGCTTCCAGCAGCTCATGCAGCATAAGAACAGGCACCTCAGCTCTGGCCAGTGAATGATTTCTCAGTTAACAGTACCCAGCACTTCATGGATTTTGCACATCTTTACGACAACAGAACTTTGTTTTTTGCTGCTTTAAGCACATTCAGAGGCACCACCCAGTCCAGGGCAGTGTTAGGAGGCTGCTATAAGCAGATCAGTGGAGGAAGTACCAGAAGCAACTTGAAGAAATAATGATACCATGGCATACTTGAAATGTTTAGAAGAAATCAGACAAACTCTGGGAGGATGAAGGTATTTTTCTAATACTCAGCATCACAGTTATACTGGTAATGGTAAATTCCCAATAATTTGTGGATTTTTTCCACAGCCTATTTCCATGGCAGATCTGTCTGAAGGCTCAAATGTGTGCCATGAAAACAACTAATTCATTTTCTGGGTTAACTTTTGTAAGTTTTCAAAGGGCTCTCAAATTGTCCTTCCAGATGATGATTTGAGGGTGTCCCCTCTTTCTGTGTGCAAGCAGAGGATCAGTCCCCAAGGATGTTCAGCATGAATGTGTCTCTCAAACACTGCTGGTTATGTCTCAGGTTTTGGGTGATCTGCCTCCCACCTACTTTTGTTACTGGGCACTGCTGGAGAACACGTATCTCACAGGGTGCTTGGGCACAAAGACACATGAGTTGCTTAATACAGATGATATAATCCAGCCAAACTCTATCACCTCAAGACAACCACTGCTGATTCCAAAAAAACCACAGGATAACCTGGCTGTGAACAGAGCTTTATCCCCAGAAATTAGAGTCCTCAGACTCACAGGTACTTGGGGGAACTAACTCACTATGCAAAAATTTCACAGTAACATGCCTGTGCAGCCTGTCCTGAATCCTGACTTCCAGTTCAGAACATTATAATCAACATTTTCCAACAAATATACAGACAGGAAGAAGAAAATGGTAAGGGATGACAACCTCTTCCATGAGCACAATGAGGTGGCACCTACAAACCCCTGCAAGTTAAAGATCTACCATGGTAAGTAAACAAAACCCATTCCAATGAATAACTTCTTTCATGGCAATGGCCAGGTTACTTCAAAAATATTTGGATACACAGTTACTGGTGACATGCAAGTGTTAACCCCTTCAGCGACAGCATGACTGATGAGAAAAATGGGCTTAGCACAAGAATTTTTAGCCAGGGGCGATTTACATGAGCGTTTTTGGAGAAAAAAAAAATCCCCAAAACTTTAACATTCTTGTATCTTCTCTTTCTCCTCCAGGCTCCAGTGAGGTGAGCACTTGGTACTTTTCTCCAGTTCTCTGTCCCTCATTGCTTCTGATTTTGTCCCTTCTTCAATGGAATACCCACTTTTATGATCCATTCCCTTTTCACTGGGGCAAAGAGCAAACTTTCCCATCACAGTGAAGCATCACCACATTCCACAATATTTTAGGAAAGAAAAAAACCACATTCCTTAGGGTGATTCCATCTTCCCATCACATGCAAAACACGTTTTAAACACCCCATGTCACCTGGACAAACAGGCAGGAAAATCCATTCTGGTGGTGCCTATGCCTTAGTCTACAACTCTCAAGCAAAAAGAAAAAATTAGCCATCTCTTTAGGCCCAGGAAACCATTGCCAATGCAGCAGTGGCTTAGAGATGTAATCTTTGGCAACATCTTGACGCTGGCAGCAGCCCCAGCACAGATGTGGTTGTGGCTTGTACCACTTCCCTGCAAAAAGCAGCTTTACCTGCAAAAGCACTTTGTTCTGCTGGCACAACCTGCATGTGCACTAAGAAAACCTGCCAGCATCCTTTTCCCAACAAGCCTCTTCTAGCTCGGATCATTTTTTAATGATGACTTCGCAGTTTATTTACCACGCTCTGCTCATTTATTCTTACTTAGTTTTACAGCCAACAAAACACAGCCCTGGCAACACGTTATTTTATAAGCCAGCATTTCCACTACCAGAAGTAATTTTGCCTGTTTACACCCCAAAACGTTTTCCTCCGAGGGCTCTGCAGAAGCCACCTTTGAAGAAAGGATATTCTGGAAGCATGAGGAGTTTAGCAATCACTTGTTCACTCTTGTTCTCAACAACACCTCAAAGTCTAACTGCAGCCTCTAATTGCTGCAGGTATTTTTAACCAGCTACCTGAGCTCCCTCGAGTTAAGAGAAAATAGTCTGGTGGGATCTGATACAGAAATAGCAGAATACAAGTCATACAACAGCGGGGGAGAATGGAAAGCCTCCAGTGTTTTCACCATTTTCTAGTTTAAGGGCTTTGAAGACTTGCCTCTACACAGACTTGCACTCATTTAATCAGAAGTGTTTCTACAGCTGTTGAGTCAAAGCAGCAAGTAGGTGCAGATTCCCTATCTCTATTCTGTTATAGTAAAGAATGGGAAACAAACCTGGATGTGCAATTTTTTATTTGATGGACTGTGCACCAGCTGACAAGGATATCCCTTGTTCCTCTCCCATTAAAGTATTACTGTCATCAAGACACAGGGCTTCTGCAAGAGGAAAAACCCACCTCATCAGCCCTGCCTTGTAACTGCTGTGCAGGGCAAGAGGAATAATTACACTAATGACTGGTGAATAATTGAGTGTACTGAACAGGCTGGCACCCAGCCTCCTCCAAATCCCAGTGCTGCCTGCAGAGACACCCTGGCAAAGGACAGCAGGGAATTACACCCCGACACACGAGAGTGACACAGATCCCAAACACCGTCCCTTCAGAGAGTTTCAGTATCCCTCATCCCTGAAGAGAACTCCTCCAAGTCCTTGCACTGTTCCCCTCCTGGAAGTTATCAACCCAGCCAGAAATGGTTTTGTACACATTTTCAAGCATCAATTTCAGCTCTATTAACAGTACAAATAAGGACATTTCAAGCATGTCATATTATCAAGTAAAATAAAGAGACTGGTTATTATAGAACAACCTAATGCATATCTAAAATGTGTATAAATCAAAGAGTATCTCCTCAATTTGCTCAGATGGCCTTTCAATCATTGCAGAAGTATTACAAACTATCAAAACAAAGACATCCAACACATTATTTCATCAGCTCTTCACAGTGTACAGAAATTGTTAGGTTTCTTATTGAATTGTTATTTTATATTATGGTTATTTTCCTCTACGTACACTACGTGAGATTCTACTCCAGGGACCTTCCACTTTACTCTGTTGCTCCCAGACAAAAAATTATGCTGCTAACTAAGAGCTGGAATGTTGCTCTTCCTCCCTTTTTATTAAAAAGCTGCTGTTCAGCCTAGTTTTAATACACATTGATCAATAAAGATCTGTCACTTCCAAGCTCCTGCTCTGGAATTCAACCTCAAGACGTGGCTCTCCCACACCACTCCTTTCGCTCCCTATTTCTCAGACCCTGGATGACTAGGATAAAGATAACTAGGAGTTAACTTAGTCTTAAGATTTTCTTCCCACACAGGAAAGCTCATTGCAAAGGAGAATGTTTATTCATGTGAGTCCTCCTGGTTTCCTCTAATCCCTCTCCACATTTCTATCTGCCAGACAAAGGAATGCTGATTGCACTTGTGTTTTGTTGCACAAGAACACACCAAGCGCACAGTTACCAGCTGCGGGGGGGATCAAAATTTTGAAAAACTCCCCAGAGCTCTTTCCAAAGTTAAATATGCACCTCTAACTAGATGTGCACACAAAACAGGCCACAGAAATGTTGAGGTGTGGATGCACATCCATTTGTTTTGCTGACAGAGTTGACCAATTCAAACACCATCACTTCTGGCACCTGGAACAAAGCAGCTGCTCATGGGGCCAGAGGGCTGTGCAAAAAGAGCAGAGAGGAGACACTTTTAGCTGGAGAGTTCCCTGATCCTCTGCATTCTATGGCCCTGCAAACAGCTGTATCCAGGCACTCAGGGAATGGGAACTGCCCAAGAGCAATACCCATTTCACCATGGCTCTGTTGTGGGTGCACATGTATATCCCAAAAAGCATCACTGGGGATGAGTGTCACACTCAAACACCAGAATGGTTTAAGTGCATTGGTGTTTCAAGCCAACCAAGCCCATCCTAAGTGCTCCAACTCAGAAAACCAAAGGCAAACCCCAAAGAAGTGACCTGGAGCAAAGCACTGCACTGTCACTACTGTACCAGGTCCACACACCCATCAGAGCAAGCACAGGATGGTAAAAACAGCCATGTCCTGCTGTGATTTTTACACAAGCGTGTTCTTCAAATACCAGCTCCTTCCTCTGTGACTCTGGAAGAGTTTTGCTGAAAAAAAAAAACCAACTAAAAAACATCCATTGCAGGGCAGCACCAAACACACTCCTTCAGAGGCTGACCAAGTCACAAACACCAGGCAGGAAATGGGAACTTTCAGAACCACTTGAAATTTTCATTTCTTTACCTTGGAAGAAAGTCTCTTCAGGCTGCCTCCCTAACAAGAATAGTAAATATTAGTTTAAAAATAAAATGTTTGAACTAACACTCAAAGTCGTCAGTTATTTTGGCATATAACTACTTTCAGGTGCAATTACACAGATTCTTCCGGTTCTACTAAGTTTTTACTGTGTGTTCCGCACTTTGAGAGGACTTTAACTGTGCCCAAGTAGAATCCTTTTTAGCAGGAACTCCTACTCTATCCTGATTATCTGCTGGGAAACAGAGTTTACAGTCTGCATCCCTCGTCTGGTGAAATTACTGCAACAATCACAGACAACTTTTCTGAAGGGCTGCAAAGGTAATAAGCAAATATCCAAGCTTTTAATTTCAAACATTGGGATTATCTCCCTCCAGCTCCCAAATTCCTCAAATCACAAAGCAATGAAAGCTTCATCTCTTGTGAATTAAAATGCACAAAAAAAGGCCTATTTGTGGTGCCACAGAACACAGAGAGTCCCTCCCCTCAGACCAGGAAGCCTTTCACACCTTCATGTTTCAGACACAAATACTCTCCCACAAGACCTAATTTTGAAGCAGATGGCCAAGACATGATCCTTGCACTGCTCATCCCTGGAAACAAGAGGTGCCACGTGGTGCTCTAGCACCTAAGTTTTTAACCAAGGAAGATACAAAACCAGAAATGTTTTAGAAAGACTGGGAAGAAGGACCTAATGTGCCAGCAGCAGTAAGTGGGCACCAGTGGAAACCACCAGGAGAAGACCAAGTCCAGTTTTAGGTACGCTGTATGCTCAATTACTACCAGATTACAGCCACAAGCCACCTGCTCACAGGGCTCTCAGCTACTGCCCTTCCCCAGCAGCTGCATTTGGCTCCTCTCCCAAATACACCCTCAGAGGACTGTAACCTTTTGCTGTCACACAGACGTGCCACAGCCTGGCAACAAGGGCAGGCACTGTAACACGGCCACAGAGAAGCTGTGCTCTCCTCTCCAACTGTCTGGGCTCTACCCTTCTCCACAGGGAGGACACCAAGGAGGGACACATGTCCCTCCAAAGCCAGTTCTTTGCTTCTCCCTTTTTACTAGGCAGTGGCAATGCCTACCAGCTTGGTGCTCCACCAGCTCCCAAAAGTTGCCCGAAACGCAAGGCAAGACTGCTGGCAATGCCAAAATGCACCACAACCACCCAAGACACTTTAATAAGGGCTTACTCACTTCTTCCAAGTGACTTTGATGCTGTCAAAACCTATCTACACCGGGTTTTGGATCTGAAATGATTCCCAACATCTGGAAAAAGTTGCCAGTCTCTAAAAACAAGGGAAAGACTTCATGTTGATAGTTCTGTTTGAGTGTTGTGTATGTACAGTGGTTCAAACCTTCACCACAGTGAGCTGCTCTAAGTACCAGAGATAATGACCTGGCATTGCTACACCACCTAAACAAGGGGACTGATCCGGCAAAAGCCTCTGCACTTACAGGGGCATTCCAAATTCGGGAAAGGAACAGACCTCTGAAGTTTATACTCAGTTACACCTGAAACAACTCCCGAGGGAAGCCCTGGACAGCAGTTTTCAAAGCATTTATTTAAACAGTGTTTCCATCACAGCTCAAGATCAAAAGCTAAGAGCAAGGCAAGGAATTCTATACAGGCCAAGCTCAGGGTTTCCAACACTCCCAACACCAAACACCTGGGATGGTGAAGGTACTTAAGTATTATCAGCGCTTCCATTATCAAATTACAAATTATTTTTCTCCAGCTGACTGCCTCGTCCCCTCAGAGCCTCCTGCACCAACATCCCACACAAAGCCAGCAGCCCTCTCCCAAAACTCAGGCATCTGCATTCTGGGCTGTGCTCAAATGCACCATTTGGCATTACTGAGCAGCTACAAACCCTCCCAAGGTGTTTTACAATAAACGAGGCTGCAATTCCCTTGCAGTTGCTGCAGCTACTAAATGACTTTATGAAATCCAGCAGCATTATGTGCTTGTGTGCACCCAACAGCCTCTAAAGATGCTTTGTGGCTGTCAGGGATCCAGCGCAGCCAGCCACAAAGAGAAAACATCACTTACAATACTCAGATCCCGGTAATTCCAGAAGTACCAGAAATCTGGAGGACCCTGAACTCGTGAGTTCGGGACTGAGCTATGTGGAGAGAGGACTTCCAGCCTTCACAGTTACTGACAAATTCCAGATTCTTTTCCCAGTTAACCAGCTTTCCTAAGCAGAGAAACGAGTTGCTACCTTCTCCAGGACAAAAAAAAAAGGCTCCTACAAAGAAATTCTTGACGAAAATGTTGGCTCACTGGTAAAACAAGCACAGTGTGGAGACCAACCATCACACCTGACACCAACAGCAGAACCACATTCTTGTCTTGTCTCATCCATGGAGTAAAGTGGAAGAGAAATTAGTTTCAAAATAGAAAACAGAAAATCATTCAACAGGTGCCAAAGACACAGGACTGCTCTACATTACCAAAGAGCATTGGAACTTTGGGGTTTATTTGCTATTAGGAACCTGAACTTGCGCAAGGCTAAAACTAGGGAGTCAGAGTTTGGGACAAGTATAAAAGGGGAATCCACGTTTTAATTTTTAATGATGCTTTAACACCTAGAAATAGGTCTTATTTTGCCTCAACTGCAGTCTCAACTCTGACTTCTCCGTGGCACAGCTTCCAATTTATAGCAGAAACAACCCTTCTACTTTGCACAGCAGGAATGGTCCTGCCCACTGAAATTAAACCCACAGGGAATAGCAACAACTGTATTTACTACTAAGTTTTAGCTTTCCAGAAACAAACATTTAAACATTAAAAAACAACGAGTTTCACTTTGAAAACATCCCAAAACACATGGGTCCCCATCTGCACCCCAAGGCCTCTGAGAAAAAGGCTGCCTTGCTGTGATTTTGGGAAAACTACATTGAGACAAAAGCAACCAGCATCAAGTGTTTTCACACATGGCCAACCATGAAATTTGCATTTGGCCTAACAGAAACATAAAGCACAAAGCAAATGGGTCATATTTAAGTACAAAGTTGAAATTCCTCTGGAGACTTAACAGGACTTTTCTACCTGGTAGTGCCGAAATTTAAAGCAATATTTTTTTAAAAAGTCAATTATACTCAGAATTACACGTCTTGGCAGTCAGGAACAAACACCATGTCATTTCCAAAAGCTTTGGAGTGATTGCTTATACAAGATTACAGGAATGCTATGTCACAATGAAGTTTATTCCATTCCTTGGAAATATTAAATGCATTCCTACTATAATGAAACACCTTATAAACACTGCGTGACAGAAACATGGGGTTTAACAAAGCATTTCCTTCTAGCATCATAACATTTAGAGCCACGACATGAATTTTATTATCAAATAAGTAACCACACAGGAAGGTTTGCAAATGCACCTCGCACTGTGACAGGACCTGGATGGAAGCAGCACCAGCCTCAAGTACTTCCACCCACAGACTCCCACCTAATGCTTGTCAGGCAGCTCCAAGCACTCCAAATTTCCAAGATGTCATCTCTAGCATTAAATACAGTTTTAAGCACTATCCTGTGCAACAAGCAGCAATTCCTGCTGCTCACTGGCAAGTCATCCCTGTTTTGGACAATACCTTTGGAACGTACTGCCCACAGTATGCTGAATTACACAAGTATTGGGAAGATTTCCTAAGTTCTGCCTGGAAATCAGGATGTTTTGTTCAAGCAAGTGAAACCACTGTTTAACAAGACCCCTCCTGTAACAATGGGTTTACACTTGCCACAACAGAGCTCTATTTAACCAGGGCTGTGGAACTCCAGGGGCCTCTGGGAAAAGCCGTTCCTCAACAAACATGGCTCCTTAACTTTGGAGTGGTCTGGGGTTTGGGCTTATTTTAACAGTAAAACTTCTACCAGCAAGGACCTAACCTTGCTTCCAAAGAAGTCATCCAGCTCCATCATGTAAATGAGAAACCTGTACTTGCTGCGAATGATCTGGTCTGCTCTAAAAAAAATCTAATTTAAAGCCTTTAATCAAAAGAAAAGGTATTTTTGAGCTAGACTAAGTTTTGTTGGATCGAGGAATGCCACGTCCTACCAGAGAAAGCTCAGGTTTGAAGCTCAACATGCTCACAATCACAGAGCAGGCCAGGCACAACACCCAGCCACATCTAGGATCCTGATCCCTGCTGTGGGGTGGGGAAAGAAAACAAGAGGCTCAACTCCTTTTTCTGCCATCTCAGAGCTTCATCACAGTATTTTCAACACCTTGCCACTACAAAGTCCAGGAAGAATGAATATGGTCAGTGACATCACAACGTCACTGGAATGCTCCAGAAAAAGGCAGGCAAAAAGGGGAAATTAATCCCACCTGGAAATACTGGAACTGCACAAGGTTGCAACAAGGCAAGGAGAACACTGGGCCAAGGCAGGCTAGAGAGACACATCATGTGCTCTACTCAGAGCAGAAATAAATATGCCATTCTAAACATTTTTCAAGTTTATTTTCAGAAAAAAATCTAGAACAAAAATGGAAATAGCAATCTGATATTATTTAAAAAAAAAATAAGAAGAAGTGGCAGTGAATTATTTGGACAAAAGTTCAGAGAGGAAGAATATGGGGAAGACATTCAACTGTGGGAAAATGCCTTTGGGAGGAGGAAGCCTTTTGTTCCACAGCACCTCTATGTCTAGGTTTTTACAGTCCTTTGCTAACTTACTCTGCCAGCGGCTGGAAAACCACCAGAAATCCGCCTGTTTACTTAGACAACTAAAATTCCAAATACCATGGCAAACGGCTGCCTGCTCCACCTAATCACAGGGCGAGGATGGGAGGAATACTCTGAGGTTTACAAGTCTCAGCCAACCAACAGTGCAAGGTTAAGGGGTTATTCATACCCCTATTTTTGCATTTGGAGAGCAAGGGGAATTCTTGTCGTGCGACACACGGAGACAAATCAGATTATGAGCATAAGTGCCAAATACGGCACAAAACACACCATTAAACACCTGAAATCCTGCTTATGCTCAGACAAGAAAGAGCAAGTGTAAAATATTCTGAATATTTGAGACATTCTGAAACCTGCCTGGTTCACTGCAGGTTCAGTGGTCTCAGGGAGGCCAAGTGATTTTGGCAGTGAGCAGATGTCTCCAAGAGCCCATTCCACGAGGTGAATCACAGGCTCTGTGAGAAGCAACTTAGCCACAAGTTAGCTCCTACTTCTGCAAAGTCTCCATCAGATCAAATCCCTGCCCTGAAAAGTTCATGTTTTTTCTCACACAGCTTGTATTTGGAAACGACCAAATGGATGGGAGAAAAAATTCGATTTAGTCCCTTCAACTATAACTCTGTCAACTAATAACTGCTCAAATGGAGTGTTTTAATATAGAGTTACACCTGCCATGGCTCAGATGCCTCCTTGCAAATAAGCTATGGCTCCCTGTTCCATTTCCCTTTTGCTGCAGGTGCAAAACAAAACCCCATTAATACCTTACACTTGATCATCAAAAAAATCACTCATTAGAGAGCACAAGACCTACAGCTGAAGTTTTCAGGCTGCACATTTTATCTCCCTTGAATAAGTAAGTTCAAAGCACTCAAAAACATAACCACAACCATCACTATTTGCTAGCAAGAACCCCCAGCAGAGACACACAGGGACCAAAGCCATCCAGTACTTGACTGGAACAAGTGAATCACAGCTCAGCAGCCGAGGATCTGCAGCAGGATCCCGAGCCAATGTGACTCCAGAAAAGGTTTACTGAACCAGAAAAGCAGCAGCAGCAATCCTGGTTGGGTGCCAAACACAAGGAAATAAACAGAACAGAGCGCTGGAAGATTTCACAGGAGGGAGGATGAGCAAATCCTGAAGCATCAGCCGAAGTCGGGCCACTTACCTCAGAACAGCCCAGAAATGTGGTGGCAGGAAGCTGGCACTTAACAGCAATCCACGGCAACTGAGTGTTTTCCTACCCTTTTCTGATGCATTCCAGGGCCTAAGTTGGTTTTGGGTCCCGAGTTTACACATGACATTCTGAACAGACAGACTTTGTGTACCCTGCTCTGTTAAACCAGGAGGAACTACTGCAAACTCCAGGCAGCAACTGGAGCAGGAGAGCAGCCACGGGAAGGTCGGGGGGGGTGGTTCTACAGAGCCCAGCACAGTCAGGCCTCCCGCTGGGCTCCTCACCTAAATCCATTTCTCTCCACTAGCTCTGCAACTCACAGGTCGAGCACACAAGTCAAACAGCTTCAGGGCAGTGTAAGAGGGGGGCAAATCTGCTCAGACCAGCAATCAGGACCTTCTCTAATAAATTAGTTCATGAAGAACATGCAGGTGAGTCCACCAGCCAAGTCTTGAAAATGCAGGAGCAGGAGCACTCACAACTCCTCGCTGGCGGCAACTTTTCCACCACTCGCCTTATGCAAAAATAAGGAGTATGGCAGAATCTGTTCAATACAAACAGAATGGGCCACGACTTTTGCAGTCTTAATCATTAAACACACACTCACCATTTTAACGGCTATGTGAAAGAGTAAAAACCTGAAGTTCCCAACTGTTTGCATGTCTGCCTGCCAATTGTTTCCCTCCCTACATCAGGATCAATAACTGGGAGCAAAGAAACATCCCTATTTAACCATAAGATCTTCTTTAACTGCAGGGTAATCAGCTAATCCGGGCAGACTCCTTTATTCAGCTTTACATGGGCAATGCTATAATTAAAGTTATAAATTTTAATTTTACCCAAGGAATGCCATTTACTAATTTAGCATACAAATATTTTTACAGCTGTTTGCATCAAGCTCCATATAAACTACAGAGGATTTATAGCACATAAAGCAACATTTTAAAGCTGCTCTTACAGCCACTGCAGAGCACAGAACAACTGGAGAAAAAACATTCACTGAGGCGTCTCGTGTTTAAAGAGATGTGCCAACACACATAACCAGCAAAACAACTGCTTTCTGGGCACCGGATCCCTCTATATAAAATATCCACAGATTTCTCACGCTATTTCTGTTGGCCTACTGGAAAAGGGTAGCACTTCCTATTGACTCTGAATAATGGTAAGTAAACGGGAACTAAAGAAAAACCATCACCTGAAAAAAAGTGAACTGCATCAGAAACTTGTTGGTGGGCTGGATCCAAACCCTGCCACGAACATTTAGAAGGGGATGCTAAATTGCTTCAGCGGCTTGAAGTTTTTTCTTCAAAAACTCAGGAACCAAGAGATAAGACTTAGATACTTTGATCTAAAGAAGGTAAATGTTATTTCAAACTCTCTTTCAGTTTTAAAGAGACCCGCTTAAAAACTGAAAGTAAAAAAAGTTACGGTTGTGAAGGGATTGCTCGTACCCCTCCTGGTCTGTGCTGGAAATAAACACAAGGTTCAACCTCTGTGTGTGGCGGGGGGAAGGGAAGGGAGAAGGCAACAAAACCAGAGCGGTGCCTCTCCTGGAATTCCAGGGCTTGCCATGGACTCCGCGGGTTACCGAAGGAGCTGGAGAAACTACACTCCGCTAAACACCATGAGGACGGAGGGAAATAAAGAAAAAAACATAGATTACGGCTCCCAGCTCGCAACCACACAAAGAAAGAGCAGCCCTTTCAGTGCCAAAGGCCTCGTTCCCGACGTTTCCACAGCAGGAAGCGAGATCCTGGCAGGGCCCGAGGGGCCTCCCGGGAGAAGGGGGTGACGAGGAGCCCTCACCACCCCCACCCCAGAGTGTACCTAGAGGACTCGTCCCCCCCGCCCCTCCAGCGTTGGGGGATACCGAGTTGAGA
>VZTR01021554.1:0-10833 GCA_013400775.1 Chaetops frenatus | reverse complement strand
GGCTCGGCCGTGGGGCCGAGCTGCGCCGTGCTGGACGCCGCCTTCCAGCGGTACTGGCCGCTGATCTTCGGCCGTCCCACCGGTGAGGGCCGCGGCGGGCGCTGACCCTTCCCTCCGTGGCTTTGAGCTTAACAGCCCCCCACACGCTTGCTAATTTTGGGATCAAACCACGGGGTTTGGTGGCCGTCTGCCTCCCCTCAGTTCTGCGGCGGCAGGTGGGGTGGGAGTTGTGGCTTGGATGGAGTCTGGTGGCGAGGGCATCGATGGGTTGGGATTTGGAGGGCAATGCCTATGGCATGTATAGAAGAAATCTGATCGAGTTTGGCACAGCACTTGTTGTGTTCCTGCCAGGATTTAGGCTCTTACTGTCAAGGGTTTCCTCAGTCTCATTTTTTACTTCCTACGGACAGTGTTACAGCTCTCCATTACTTCATTTCGCTACCTTCTCTTGTGGCTGCAGGGAGAGCTGTTCCCGGTCTTGCAACCGTTCTTGCTTCAGGGTTATTGCTAAGTCTTGGCTGTTCCTATTCCTAGCAGCTCTCGGTGTCCTGTGTGAGGTCTCACCTTGAGCAAAGACTTGCTGCTTTGCGTGTGTTCTTCCAAGTACGTACTTGTGCCACGGAACACCTCTGCCAACGTGGAGCTGCTAAAAGTCCCGAGGCAGCATGGCCTTTCTGCCAGGGAGTGATTAACTCCTGGATTCTTCCTGAAATTGTGGGGTAAGATGAGGAAAGGTGAAAGCTTTGAGAGTCTGGGTTTGCTTTGGGGCAGGCTGTAAAGGTTTCTTGAACCCAGACTTCTTCATGATAGCACCCATTGCTTGTCTGGGATGAGCTGCAGGCAATCTCTTGGCTGTGGAGCTGACATGCAGGGATGCTCAGTAGCTGCGTGGGTCTGCTGCAGCCTGAAGTGCTATATCCAGGGAATATGAAGCACTTCATTCATCAAAAAGAGCTAGTAACTCTGCTCCCGAGTGTTTTAAATGTCAGTGTGAACTCTGTCGCTGCTGATCAAAGCGGAGAAGGGTGGCAGTGTCGGAAGCAGCTTAGCTTTGTCTTGAGTACATCATACTTTGAAAAAAGCAGGTTTGAAACAGAGAACTCTTTGGCATATTTTATTTCTTCAACTCTTGTGAGTAGCAGTAGAAATACATGTTGGTTTGGGAGCCAAGAAGACTCCTCTTGGTTCTCTTTTGCTGCTAGGAACTAAAAACAGCTGATCTAATTATTCACGCTCTCCTGTTCCACTCAGAGGGGAAATGTGACCATCAAATCACTTGGAGCAACGTTGTGATCACAAGATCCAGCTCACACTCATCACTTTCCATATGCCCTGTTTTATGATGCTCAAACTACACAAATTATTTTAAGGCTTTTTTTGCCTCTTTGCCTTCGTTTTGTTTTGGTCTTTTTTTTCCACATGGGTGGTTCGTAAGAACAGGCAGTGGAAACCCTGGATGAAAGGAAATAATTTGTATTAATAGAGGAAATAAGTGGCAGAAATAATTTTCTGGCTGCTCTGCCTTGCAGGTGTGGTGTAATGGTGCCTGCCTGCACCTTGGCCTAGGAGGCCATGTTTGGGTTGGGGAGCATCTCCCTGGGCAGGCTCAAATGCGGTGTGTGGTGGTGGGATCAATTCTGCCGAGGCTCCTCAGCAGGATGAGTGTTCCCCGTGTCCCCAGGCCTGAGAGCGGCTGTTCCCGGTGAACTGCCGCCTTCCTGAGCGGAGGGAGCAGGTCTTGCTGTGCTGCTTGCACATCTGCGAGGTTGCCTTGGCTACCAGATTGTCTGCAACCGAGAGGAAAGCTCAAAACAGGGCTGGCTTCAAGCTGTTTTCCTTCTCTCCGCAGAGGTTTCGTCATCCCTTCATGAGAAATAGGAATTTCTGTGAGCTCCTGTGAGCTGTGGAGCAGGGGCTCTCTGCATTTGTCTGAAATGCTGACAGTGCCATACTATCTCTGCAAACTTCTTGGTGCTCTTGACTTGCTCAAAGCCAAGCTCTATTTGCAGTGACCACCTTGAGGATTGGCTGTTCCTGGGAATACTGTGGGGGTGTAGGCATGGACCTTGGCTGGGATGAGCAGGGTCCCACCTTGCTACCCCATGGTCCTCCTGGCAACTGACTGCTGTGAGTAAGTCCGTTGCATTCCAGCAAAGGTTGAATATCCCCTTGGAATGGGAGAGTGACTCAAGTGGGGATTCAGGCTTGTGCATCCTTGGAAATGCTTTTCAGTTAGGGAAGTGTGCCCAGAGCTCCTACTTGAGGTCTAAATGTGACTGGGTTCATTTCTGTCTGCTACACCTGGGACCTGCTCTGCAGAAGGAGAAGTCAGTCGGGAGCTTTTCTGAGCTGGGTGAGACCTTTGGATTGCCTCTCATACAGCCCAGTTTAGCAGATTCATTCTCCACCCTTTTTTACAGGTTTTCTTTGCCCTTTCCAAGAAGTGTGGGTAGGGCAGAGCTCTTGGGTTTGTACTTCTTTCCAGTCCTGGGAGAGCTTGGAAACAAGCAGCTCTTCACCCTCATGGAGAAGCTTTGACTGGTCATGGCTGTAGCTTAAGAGCCAGGGCTGGTGTCGAGGAAGCTTTAGGGGCTGCTGCTAGTCCATATTCTGATGTCTCTCCTCTCTTGTGTGCTCCTTTAAGCTTCCCTGGGTGCTTCCTCACAGGCTGGGATCAGCTCATGTTCTCCTGGTTGGCTGTGTTGAAATTAGCCCCTCCTGAACACTGTGGTGTCTGTTTTGGGGTGCAGGAAGGGGTACCTGTTTCTGCCTCCATCCCTGGCTGGGCTGGGAGGATGGTGGTGGGCTTGGAAGCAGGGAAGAGAGCTGGGACAGGATTGATGTGCATGGTCTGTGTCCTTTGCAGACAACGAGCCGTCCTGGGAAACACCCTGCACCAAGCTTCTCGTCTATGTTTCCACTCCGGGCTGTGATGGGTTTCCCAGCCTGGACTCCAAGGAGAGCTGTAAGTGTTGGGGTTGGGAGCAGGAGGGAATGTGGCTGTTTCTGTGCCTGTCACTGGGAAGTAGCACTGTGCAGTTACCCTTGGTTTTGGGGAGGCCACCAACCTCTTATTGAGACACTGGGGCAGGGCACTAGGGACTTTATCAGTACCTGAGGGTACTGATAAAGCGTTGGGAAGAGGTTTAAAGCAGCAAGGGAGGGCCAAATTTCAGTTCTGCGAGGTCCCGGGGTGTAGTTGTGTACCTGAGCCCTGCCCAGTGCTGTGGTGGCCGTGTGGGACAGCCCCCTGATGCTGTGTTTCAGATAAGCTGTCCGTCTCCAAAGGCTCCATGCTGCTCTCAGCAGAGACCGTCTGGGGAGCTCTCCGAGGTGAGCTGTGCTTCCCACAGGGCATTCCCGCTCTCCCTGCCTCAGGCCTGTGGGAATGTCTCGCGGTGCCTCTCTCTTGCCATAGACTTCTTTGTTAATTGAGCTCTGCTCCTTTGGGGGTGTCTGTGCTGAGAAAGGGGCTGTGTTTTCCTGCAGGCCTGGAAACATTCAGCCAGCTTGTTGGGAGAGATGAGAATGGCACGGTGAGTCCTGGCCTCATCTCCTGGGAGCAGGCAGCTCTCCGTAGTGCCCCTGCCTCCATGGGGACGGCCTGAGGGTTGCTGGGATGCTTGGGATCCGTGGGCACAGCTTTGCAAAGGGCCAAGTGGAGATTAATGGATCCAGCCAGATCCCTGCCTTCTGAGTGGGTAAAGAAATGCTGCAGCTCTTTCTGGCCAGTTTGCACTCTGGGCAGCGAGGGCACCCCTGTCCTGCCAGCCCTGGGGTCCTCAACGTCTCTTGCTAATGGCCATTTGCCCAATGTCCTGCTCATGTCTTCCTCGTGTCTTCTGTGTGCAGTACTACATCAATGAGACAGAAATTGTGGACTTTCCCCGCTTCCCTCACCGGGGACTGTTGCTGGACACCTCTCGTCACTACCTGCCTCTGAGAGCCATCCTGGAAACTCTGGTAGGGCTCCCGTGCTGGAAGATGAGATGGTTTAATTGGGTGTCCCTTCTCCAGTGACGACTGAGCTCCCTTGTTTGGGTGATTTCTCAGCTGCCTTTGTTAAAAAGAAAACCCTGAGGTATTTTGGATTCCTGCAGTCCAGGTTACTCTCCAAGGCTGTGTTGTTTCTAAGGCGAGGGAAAACACTGTCAAAGGTGGGTGGTGGTTCTGTGCTCATCCCAAGCATAATTAAACTTCCAGGTCTCTACCAGTGGCTCAGTTACAGGGAGAACAGAGATTTTACTGAGCAGAAGTATTCCTGGCCCTTTGCAGCTTTTTGTGTTTAGAGAGAGGTGTCTGAAACCCTCTTGAATCCTGGGAAGCATTTAAGGACTCTGCCTTGTCCTTCTGGAGCTGGAGAACCTTGTCCCCTTATCTGTGGCAAGCTGGATGACCTTTCATAAGGGATGGGGCATGTTCATCTTTGTCCCTGCTCCTTTCCAGGATGTCATGGCTTACAACAAGTTCAACGTGTTTCACTGGCACATTGTGGATGACCCATCTTTCCCCTATGAGAGCTCCACGTTCCCAGAGCTCAGCAAGCAGGTAATGATGACCATGTAGTGCCCAACTCAGGTGAGTAGATCCCTGCCTCTGCTCCTGAGCAAGGCACTGAGCTTTCCCCTGTTCCCAGGGAGCCTTCAATGCCATGACCCACGTGTACACGGCCAGCGACGTGCGCACTGTGATCGAGTACGCCCGGCTGCGCGGCATCAGAGTCATCGCTGAGTTCGACACCCCCGGCCACACCCTCTCCTGGGGGCCAGGTGAGAAGCAGATCCTGCCTGCTGCTGCTCTGAGTTCAAGTTGTCCCAGGGGCAGGAATGGGTGCTGCAGTCCGGACCCTAAAGGCTGGGTGTGGGCAGCAGTGCCTCACAGCTTTGACGAGGAGCAAACCATTATTTGGGGCATGTGGGACCCAATGGTGCAGCTTCTAGAGCAAAATCCAAAGGGAAACATTTCCATCTTTTCTTGGGTCCAAGCTTGGGTGATTTTTTTGTGGGAATATCTGCTCTGCCAGAACTAACATCATGGCTGTTGCAAGGATCTTATGTTTAAGTGAGGGTACAGCTGGCCAAGGTTCCTTGTTCTGCTCAGCTGTGTCCCAGTCCTGACACACTACTCTCTGCTCCAGAGACTGTATCTCCTCTTCTATGTCTAGAAGTGCAAGAAGCTCCAGTAAAACATGTCATTGTCTTTTTCTCCCCTTCCACTGCCTCCTAATGCCAAGGCCTGTGTTAGAATTCACCGTGTGTGTGGTCATAGCTGGAACTGTGGCTCTCCCTCCTTCCCTGTCCCCTGACATGCCCTGAGTTGTGCTGAGGGGCACTGTAGAGGATGACATGGTCACCCTTTGCCCCTTCCTCACTATCCTGCATTTGTTATCATCAGGTGCTCCAGGCCTCCTGACTCCCTGCTATATGGGCAAGGCTCCTTCTGGAGTCTATGGGCCCATCAACCCCATTGTGAACAGCACCTACCAGTTTGTGACCAGTTTGTTCCAAGAGGTCAGCACTGTGTTCCCAGACTTCTTTATCCACCTTGGTGGCGATGAGGTAGATTTCACGTGCTGGTGAGTCTGAGATCAGTCTGGATGGGGACTGGGGTTAAAGTATTTGGGATTGGAGTCCCAGCCCATGGCTTCTTGGTCATGATCTTTGGTGTCCTGCTCTCCCAGGCCGGGGGTAGTGGTGGTGCTTGGGATCTTTGAGGTTTCTGTGCTCATGGCGATGCTGGATGTAGGGAGCTGCTGTTGCTAGTCCAGCCACAGCTCTGGAATACCTGGGCAAACGTTGGACTGATGTGGGAAGGACTTGACCGTGCCTTGGCCTTACTCCAGAGCTCAGGTTGTGATGGTTTTATTCCTTCTCTTTGGTGCACAGGAAATCCAATCCAGAAATCCGTGCTTTCATGACAGAGAAAGGCTTTGGTGAAGATTACAAAAAACTAGAGTCTTTCTACATCCAGAGGTAAGGACAGGGTATCCAGGGCCTGCAGCTGCTCTGTGTGACCAGCACAAATATCTTCTGTCTTGGGGACACCAGATTTCCTTTTCAGGAGCATCCCCATTGGTCATGTCTCCCTGATCCTAAAAGGGAGCATTTTAATGGGAGATTGACCACAAAAATGCTTGGGACTGAGGAGAAGGAAGCCCCATAAGGGGCTGTGATCTCTCCCTTCTCCTTAAGAAGCATCTCCACATCCCGCTGAGGATGTGGGGAATATCTGTGCTGCTCCTTTGGCTGTATGTAACCACCAAAGAGGGGATCAATGGGATCACCCAAAACTCAGTACTTTTCCTACCCCCAGGCTCCTGGACATCGTCTCTTCCCTTGGCAAAGGTTATATTGTGTGGCAGGAGGTGTTTGACAACGACGTGAAGGTGAGAACTGCCTGTGCTGGGGTGAACAGTGCCAGCACCCCAGCCTGACACCCTGGTGTGCACAGAGAGGGCCGTGCTGGGTCTGGTGGGGGTTACTCTGTAATGGGCCTGGGGTTGATGTCAAGATGGTGCTGCCAATGAGCTGCCCTCATCGTGGCTTTGTCACACTGCTGCCAGTGCTCTGCTCCCTCTGGATTCTTGTATATTCACCTGCAAGGTGCAGGTTTTAACCTTGCCCAGTACAATCTGCAAATGGCCTTATCCTTCCTTCTGTTGTTCCTGCAAACCAGATGGGAAGTGGCTCAAAAATCGAGCTCAAGTCTGCCTCAGCTTCCTTTTGGGGGTGGAGGGGTCAGGGCACTCTGCTCGAGGGAGCAGGTAACACTTCTGTCACTGCTCTGATCCCCTGCCCCATGTTCACCTGTGCACCTCAGCTGAGGCCTGACACCATCATCCACGTGTGGAAGGAGAACACCATGCAGTACCTGAATGAGATGGCCAATGTCACCAGGGCTGGCTACCAGGCTCTGCTCTCTGCACCCTGGTACCTCAACCGCATCTCCTATGGGCAGGACTGGATAGAAGCCTATAAGGTGGAGCCCTTGAACTTTGAAGGTCTGTTCCTTGTGTCCCCTTCCCGCATGGCAGCTGGCTTGGCACTCAGACATAGTGCCAGAACTGGCTGTCTTGCTGTCCCCTCTGCAGGCAGCCCTGAGCAGAAGGCCCTGGTGATGGGTGGCGAGGCCTGCATGTGGGGTGAATATGTGGATGTCACCAACCTGACCCCCAGGCTCTGGTAAGAGAGGCCACAGGGCGGTCACTTGGGTCACGTGGGGCCGGGCTTGTGTCCCTTTGCCACCGAGTGTCATGTGCTGAACTCGTGGGTTTGGTCTGCATGTGACGCCTGTCCCTGTCCACTCTGTGCTGGTAACAGCTTCACTGAGGCTGAAGTGGGGGTTTGCAAGGCTGTAACAACCTGCTGCTGCAACCAGGTTGTGTTTAACACCCGTCTGTCCTGTCACTGTTGTCTGCTCCTGATGGGCATGTGTCCAGGAATGGATCTTGGGATACTCTGAAGCCTTTGTGTGTAGAAGGATGCTGGTCAGGAAAGTGTTTGGGAGTTCAGGGCTTCATGTGAGAAGCTTTTGAGCAACCCCCTTGTCCTGACTACCTGTCCCTCGTCTTCAAGGCCAAGAGGTGGGGCCGTAGCTGAAAGACTCTGGAGCAATGAGACCGTCAGGGACGTGGGAGATGCGTACGCCCGGCTGGCGGAGTTCCGCTGCACCCTGCTTGGGTAACTGTCCTGGGACAACTCCCCCTGGCACAACTGCTCTGGGCTCAACCCTGGGAGGGCAGCAAGGAAGAAGGGCTTGCCCTGCTGCAAAATGACCCTTGTTCCTCTGGAAAGCCCTGGTTTTACTGCTGGCTGTGCGTGGGCAGAGCTTGCTTTGTGCAGCGCTGGAAGAGCGCTCCTGCTGCTGGCGTGGGCTGGTGGCTCTGGCAAGGAGAGGGCTTTGTGCTGAGGAAGGAGGGGACTTGCCAGCTCTTGCCACTCTTCCTGCAGCACCAGCTTCCTGAGGAAACCTGCCCTCACCCTGTGTTCCCGCACATGAGCAAAAAACTTGAGTTTATAAGCACAGGATGAAAATCACTCCCCGTTTTCAGGGCACCCATGGCCACCCTGTGCCACTGGAAGCCCTCAAATCTGGTGGTGGCTCTACCTGTGCCCTCTCCCTGATGCCATCCTTCTGTTCTCTTCCCAGACGTGGTGTCCAGGCACAGCCTCTCTACGTTGGATACTGTGACCATGAATTTGGCAGGGTTTGAAGGGAGAGCCCCATTGCCCTCAGTCTCTGTGCACGCAGGAGGAATGTCCCCCCCTCAGAAGGGCAGAGGGACCCCTTCCCACCCCACCTTCTGCTCTGGCTTCATTTCAATGAACATTTCTTTTGCATCGGCATGCACTCGTTGCCTCTTTTTTTATTTCTTTAAATCTATAAATAAATGACCCCAAAGAGGAAAAAGGCACCTATTCCTGCTCAGCTGGGGCTTGGGAGACCAAGGGTTAGCAGGAGAGGGGTAAGGCCTGCTGCAGAGATGCTGGTGGAGAAGCATCATCCTGGCAGCCCTGGAGCTTGCAGGGTGCCTGCTCAGCTGGATAAACTGTGCTTAGCCTCTGCTGCTGTCCCAGGGTTTGCTTCTGCAGTCATGTTGTGCTGTGGAGTCCTGTCCTTGTCCCTCCTCTCTCCTCTGATGGCCAGGCCTGCAAGCCACCACGTCTGCTGCCCTAAACCCTGGCTGCTGCCACCTCCTTTGACACCTCCTTAGCAGATGACACCCTGGAGCCTCTTTGAGGAGCCCTTGCAAATCTGCTGAGAGATGCTCGGGTATTATGAAATCTCTGCTCAGCTCTTTAGGCTGTCACCTCTGCCTGGGATTTGGCCAACAAACCCGTCCTCCTGCTCTGTCATTCTCAGGGTGAGGAGCTCAGTTCCAGGTCTCCTCCATCCAGAGGGGTTGGTTTCGATGGTGTTTTCCTTGGGGAAGAAACCAGTGGTGCTGCTGTCCCACAGAAATGGGACAGGTGTGCTTGTTGTCCTTTGATGGCTGGGGTTGCCGTGCTGGAAACGGCCTTCAGCTGAAAGCAGGGAATCTCTCAGGGAGAAATCCTGGCTGGGTGGGACTGTTGTATGTGTGTCTTGGTCTTAAGTGAGTGAGATGCGCTGTTATGGCTGGAAACCTTTTATGATTGAACTTTAAATTAAAAATAGTGAATTAACAGCTATTACTGCCTCCTATTTTTAAAAGTCGGCTTTTTTTCCTTTTTTTTCCTCCCGAATGTGCTGTAAAGTGGTACCTTGGCTGAGTGCTTTTGTCAGTGCAGGGAGCTGCTCCCAGCAAAGCTGGGGCAAGAAGGACCCTGGCCCTGGGAAGGGTGCTCTGTTCCCACAGATGATTCTCTTCAAGACAGGCTCTTCACCGCCCTATCCCAGGTCCCTGTCCTCATTCCACCTGCCCTTCTGCCTTGCTGGGCTCCCTTTCCCCCACAGCCAGGTGTGAGAGCTTCCAGGCCTTGGGATGCCCCTGGAGGACCCCCCGGCATAGGCACCTTGCACTGTAGCTTGGTATTGTGATCCAGGTTAAACATCACCCATGATCCCATTTTCCAGGGTGTCTGCACCAGCATCTTCCCAAAGCCACCACCATGCGAGTGACTCAGTGACGTTTCCACCCTTGGAAGGGCCGGGATCCCGGGAGCACCCCGCTTTCCCCGCCGCAGCTTTGCCGGGTGGCCCGTTCCTTCCAGAACATCTATTTTGGTAGTGTAAAACTTGCCGGGGAGCAGAGAACAGGGAACAGGCAGCGTGTGAATCACTCGGGGCCAACGGGTTTAAAAATAAACCCAAGCGGCGGCGAGGAGCAGCCGACGAGCCCCCGGATTCCGGCAGGATTGTGCTCCACACGTCTCAAACCCACCCGCGGGCACTGGCACCAGCCAGGGGAGTTTATTGGGACACGCTTAGGCAGCGAAGGGCACCCGGTGCGCATGGCGCGTGTGCGTCGGGCGTGCGCCGCTGAGCAGGCGTGCAACGTGCACGTGCTCGTAAGTGCTTGCGTGGGCATCATCTGCGCGCTCGTAAACCCGCGTGCCTCGCGCGGGCGCGATTGTGAGCGCTCGCACGCGGGCGGTTGTGGGCCCTCGCTCACATCCACTCGTGCGCGGACGTGCGTCAAGGGCCCTTGCACGCGTGCGCTCGTGCACACGCTTGGCGCTCACGCGTACGCGCGCTTGTGCTCACGAGCTGGGGGGGGTTGTCCTTGCACACCCGTGCCTACAGCCCGTACGTTTCCTGGAAAGGCTCGCGCACAGGTGCGGACGCCCCTTACACATCACAGGGCCCGAGGCCACCCGTGCCGTGCGTGCCCTTGCGCGTTACCCGCGCACACGCGCGCGCTCCTGCAGCACCCGTGTGCGCTCGCACACGCTTGAACGCGCGCTTTTGCATAGGCTTGCACATGCTTGCACACACGCTCACACACGCTCACACACACACACCCCGTCCCACGCTCACACGCCCCTGCACGCACGAGACAGCGCGTGGGGGAAGCCAGGCCGCTCCCCCCCACACCCNCCCCCCCCCCCCCCCCCCGGCTGCTGCTTTGGGAGTAATTAATTAATTAACGACAACACCAGGTATTAAAGCTGCTCGGTCTAATTACAGATCTTTCAGGGTGATGCAGGATGCAGGAGGGAGGCACTCCCCTCCTCCCCCTTCTGGGGCAACCCCAGGGTAGCAACAGGGGCAGCGTGGGGCTCATGGCGGTGAAAAACTCAACCAAGTGTCCAAACTGATCTTTTTTGAGCCTCTTCTGCGTGTTTTAACCCTGCTCTGAGGTGGGGAACAGAGAGGGGCTATGTCTGGAGGCTACTACAGGGCTGCAGGGGG
>VZTR01021530.1:11681-47818 GCA_013400775.1 Chaetops frenatus | reverse complement strand
GGATTCCTCCCACAGGAGACAGTGCTTCATTAACTTCTCCAACGTTAAGTCCAAGCCACAGATACAGTTCTTCATGAACTGCTGCAACATGTGTTACTCTTCCGTGGGGTGCAGTAGTTCAAGGACAGCCTGCTCCAGCATGGGTTTATTTCTATGGGGTGCAGTCCTTCAGGCACAGCCTGCTCCAGTGTGGGTCCCCTAGAGTGTCACAAGTCCTACCAGGACCCTGCTCCAGCATGGGCTCCTCTCTCCATGAGTCGCAGGTCCCTGCCAGGAGCCTGTTCCAGCACAGGCCTCCCAAAACATCACAGCCCCCTCCCAGGCATCCACCTGCTCTGGCCTGGGTCCCCTGCAGGGCCAGGAACCTCCATGGACTGCAGGGGCCCAGCTGCCTCACCATGGGCTGCACCACGGGCTGCAGGGGAGCCTCAGCTCTGGCCCCTGGAGCATCTCCTGCCCCTCCTTCTGCACTGACCTTGGTGTCTGCAGGGCTCTTCCTCTCCTATAGTCTCACCCCACTCTTCTCTGGCTGCAATTACATTTGTACAGTAACATTTCTCCTTCTTAAATCTGTTATCACAGAGGCATTACCACCATTTCTGATTAGCTCAGCCTTGGCCAGGGACACCTCCATCCTGGAGCCTCCTGGCATTGGATCTGCTGGGCATGGAGGAAGCTTCCAGCAGCTTCTCACAGAAGCCACCCCTGTAGCACCCCCACTACCAAAACATGGCCTTGCAAATCCAATACACAGGGACACACCAAGCCTTAGCTTTTGAGCATTAACATAGAAAATGGCAGACAAACAAGGAGCAAACATACCAATCAAATTCTTCAGATTTTTTTGTGACCAGCAGCAGGGCAAGCAGGATTTCCAGCAAACATAGAACCGGCTGGGGAAGAGGCAGAGCTGTTGGTGGAATGTGGACTCAGGTTTCAGCTTGTCACTGAGGTAAGTTATTTCCTTTTGTATACTATAAATTAAAGAGGAGGGGAAAAAACCCCAGCCAATCGGGTCAGCACAGACACATCCTAGTAGCAGACAAATACAGCAGCAGGGCACTGCTTTTGTGGCCTCTCAGAGCCTGCCAGCCCCAGAAGTCCACCCAACAGCTTCAGGCAAGTACGCAAAATGGAGTGAGCTCTGCACTTCTGGCAGCTTCCCTCCTGCCTTGTGGACACCTTCGCCCTCCCCAGCTGCCTGCAGGAATGAGCACAGCACGGCTCAGGTGACCCCTGAAATCAGCTCCAGCTACCAGCACAGCCGTGGCCTTAATACACTGTTTCAGAGCCAACCCCACTGATTTTGTGCGTAACCTTAGCACCAGAGAAGCTCAGGTGTCTTCACCTTCCTGAGTGCTGACCTTGATGCACTCCTAGCAGCATCTTGATTACTTGGAGCTTCCCCGATTGAGTACAGGGTCTGGATCGGCTCCATCGGGCTGAGACACATTTTCTGAGCTCAGTAACTTTTCCTCATGCCTTTTTCTCCTAGGTGGTGCAGAAAGAGTGCCGCTTAAGGTAACAAAGTTGTCAAGCTAATAACTCAGACATTTAAGAAAGGAAAGAAAAGGACGGGTTGAGTTGTTTGGCTGAAGTGGGAGCTCAGCGCTGCCCTGGGGAGTCAGGAGCTGACACCTCTGGCTGGCTGGCACAAGAGCCCTCCTGCCCTCAGCTGCCAAACACACTCGTCTTAGAGATGGTTAGAAATTTGACCCCCTCCAAAAAAAGTGATCATTCTCTGTAAGTTAAATGCAAGAGTAAGAGTGTTGGTTTTCAGATTGAAGTACTGCTTTCTAGCTTTACTGTTTCTGCTGCAGTAGTTGTGCATCAGCAACAGAATCCTTTTTGCAAAAGTGTAGGCAGAGATCTTAGAGTCATAGGATGGTTTAGGCTGGAAAAGATCTGTAAGATCATTGAGTCCACTGTAAATCTAACACCACCAAGTCCACCACTGCCACCAGCCCCCAAAGAAGAGCTCAGACTGTCATCTGGTTTACAAGATTTTGTGCCTTTTAAAAGTGATGTATCAAATTTTGTTCAACTGAAACTTCCCATTACATTAAATTCCCTTTTGGCAGTGTGCTACAGTCTCATCTGTGCTATCCTGTATTTAGCAGTGCCGTTTCAGTCCACATGAACATGAAAACTAGTTTTCCTCAGTTTCCACTTTTTAAAAATCAGTTCGGCCTCAGAAAAGCATCAGTGCACAGTAACCTGACTATATTTAAAGCAGGCAAGTTCCTCTTTCACTCTGAAACTAATGTTTTGCTCACACCGAGTTCAGCATGTCTTTTCCTTGCAACCTGCTTTCCAGCCAAGTCCCCCAGTTTGTCTGTCCTCTCTGCCCCGCCTCTCTTTCCTCCAGAGAAGACAGCACAAGATCATCCAATGCAGCAACCCGCCTCTCTCCACAATGGCCTGCAATTTATATCTTCTGAATTTCACAGTGCCCAGTTGTGCCAGCTGCAGAGCACCCAGCACTGCAGAGATGCTGTGCCTGGAGGGCAGTGACAGCTGCCACTCCTCCCAATGAGCTGCACACATCTGGGGTAAACACTTACCTGCTAATGTCTGAGTGTTTCCAGTTCCCACAGTATTTATCTTAGGGGAATCTGAAGGTCTTTACCAGATAAATAAGACAGGTGTCTCGAAATATGCTTAGGGACAGCAGACACTGACCCTCCTCCTCCTCACACCTGTGCATCTGTGCCCCCTCACACCCCCTCCCACCACTGATGGGGACTTTGGGAGCCCCTCAAACCAGCACTGCACTTCATCCCACAGACAGCTTGAAGGGTGGTGAAGTTTCCCAGGGGTGTTTAACAGGTATGAGAGATAGAGGAGAGGTGTAAGGATTATACCTCTTGTACTGTGCTCTTCATACAGGAATTTGTACACAGTGTATGATGATGTCTCTATTTGCCATTTAGTTGGTGTGTGATACCACATGAGAATAATGCGAAAGTACCAGAGCTTTTCCAGGGGCAGGAGAAAAGACTGACCCAGTAAGTTTTTACTTTTGTTTAATACTTTATTTTATCTTTTCTTCTCTTCTCTTTTTTTGGTTTATCTATTTTTTTCTACTCCAAGTGGGAGGCAACAGAAATAAAAGGCAAGGTTTTTTACTCAGGGAAGAAGCACAATGGAAAAGCAGCCCTATGAAATGCACACCTGGGGCCAATAGCAAATTCCTCATTGAATTAAATCTACAAGTCTCTGAGTACTCAGAACTGCACAACAGGATCCCCCTCGGGATAGTTTCTCCTCAGTTCCCTGTGAGAGCCACTCCACGCCCTGAAGCATATGTGGGGAGCTTACTCACTCACTGTAAGATTTGAATGGCAAAACATAGGCACTCTTCTCATTTGCAGTGACAGTTAAATTACTTTTGTCTGTCTAAACTGCACATGGCAGCAGCTAGCCACACAGGTTCTCCTTCGCTTACCACTGTTGAAAGCATCGACTTTTCAAGGTCCGCATTTTGTCATTTCTGTAGATACTGACACAGGGACTGTACAAGTCCCTGTGCTATCACAAGGGTTACCACAGCAGGTACTGGGCTGCCTTTCTGCCCCGCAGGTCATGCCAAGCACCGACACACGGAGATCTCAGCCATGGGCAGCACTGGCTCACCCCTCCCTGCTGGTGCTGTCCCTGGGTGCTGTCTGCCTGGCACTGAACTCCAGCTGGGACCCAGCATGCCAGAGGACAGTCGAGGAGCTGTGCTGCCCACCCAGAGGGGGAATTCTGCAATGACAGCCCCTCCCCACTTCCTCCCACTCCCCCACGCTGCTGCCAATATCTCTCTGCCCCTGCCTGCCAGGCTGCACTGTCTGCAGCAGTGGAGGCCCAAGCATCTCCCCCAACACTCCCTGGTGCTGCCCGATCCGAAGAAAACACAAAACAACCGAAGTTGTTTTATGCGGTGCTTTACTGAGGGCCCGGGGACCTGTGGACTCGCGTCCTAAATCAGAGTCCCGAAGTTAGAGCATTTCACCATAGCTTATATACTTTTCAAAGACAGGATTGCTTCAAGGTTATGAAAAATCATTATCTTACAAAGCCTACATGCATTTTCAAACAGAGACAGCCTGGTTCCTGCTTGCCTGATACAATTCTGCTAGTTACAACACATTTTCTGAGTAATGAGTCTCATGGTCATTTCCTATCTTAACTGATTTATGTTGTCCTCCACCACTCATCTTGTTACTAATCCCCAGTACATTCTTTAGATAAGTAGGAGACTGTTTTACAAACTGCCTGTTCTCTATGCTTTACTAAACACATTTTTCTCTTGCCAGAGTTTCTGCACTTTATTAAGCACATCCTTTCTTGCCACTGTTCTAATCATTATTCACAGCTTTACCTCTTCATACTTACTAGCTACAATTATTGAAATCATTATGTTTCTGTTACATTTCACATCAACACTGGCACCCTTCAGCTACAGGATTTGTGCTTAAAGGAAAGGAAGAAAGCATTCACCATACCCAGCTTGCAGTTTGCAACAAACACTACTGCTTCTCCCCTTCTGCTGAGGCCACTGAGTGCAGACACAGCCCACCTGCCTCTCCTAAGGCAGGGAGGTGCTCTGGCCTCAGACGCTGAGGCTGTGTCAGCAGGAAGGCCTGAGCGCCATGCGCTGCTCCCCAGGGCCCACAGACCTCTGCACCTCGAGAAACCCCTACACAGCACCTGCTCCCTCCCACAGGGCACACTCCTGCACTGTGCCCCACGCCTCTTGGGCTCCAGGGCATTCTTCTCGGGACACACACCTGCTTCCCGTGCCTGCTTTCTCCCACCAGCACAACAGCTTTGCATCAAATTAAAATGCTCATGCCGGCCAGCTGCGCCCTACGCGTGTTTACTTCCCCACCAGCTGAGCGTCTGCGATGTTACTGGGCAGGGAATTGCCAGAGCTGCAGCTCCAGCGCAGCCCTGGGTACCCCACCCCTCTTGGGCTGGCCCTGGGACCAGCCAGGACGGGACATTGCTCTGTCCCTTGGGAGGGGAGGAGGCATTCCCACACCTCACCAGTGTGGCAGGCTGTTTCAGGCTGGCAGCAACCCGGGCCTGCTCCACTTTCATCTCAGCAACAGGCAAAGGCAGGTCAGGCACGCCCAATGGATTTCCCTGGTATCCACAGAGTTGACTTCGCTATTGAGTAGATGGATTTGTTTTCACTTAAAACTGAAAAGCCTTTGTAAAAGACATTTTAAAGGCTTAGTATATCAGGCATGATCTTTGTCTAGTCTGAGCTAAACACTCCTGCTGTCTCCTGACTGCACTGTGTAACTGAATTGATGTCCAATTAATTTGGCCACATTCCTTCTAGAAACATTTTCCAGACCTGCTCTTTTTTACTTCCTCTCTGTAAGGTTTACTTAAGACTTCTCTTAAAGTAAGTTTTGTAACAAGACTCATGACTTTCACAATTCAAAACTACCTTGTGAGATCCTTTTTAAAGGATTAATAATTCATCCAGAAGGGTAAACAGTCCTCCTATGTGCTAACTTTGATAAGAAAGTACAGCAGATGAGACACTTCAAATTAATACAAGAGAGATTCAAGGCATTCATTTTAAAAACACACTCCCCAAAACCCCAGGGCTATGCATTGCAAGCCTGTGCTGAGGGCTTCCTAGGGTTCTGGCTGCAGCATTTTAAATAATTCAAAATTCTCTTTGGGTTATTTTGTGGGTTGTGTTAGCTTGGGGGGAGAGGGGGACAGATTTTCCAAGTGCCATATTTTTCTATTTATATTCACAGTACATAACTCTTTCAGTTTCACTGTGTATTTTCCGCAGATTATAGGAAATAAAAGCTACAGCTGGGAAGGTTTAGGACTGAGAGAGGCTCTTGTGAGTACATGTCACAACAGAAATCCGCAATTTCAGCTTCAATGTGCTCCCTTCCCTCCAGAATTCAACCTTCTCTGACCTGAATTCTCTTCTCTACTTGGACTTAACAAGGTATGGAAGGACCATCCTCACTTCTGCTCATCACAGTTGTGAACCCCCTGCCCCTGTCAGAGACACAGACTTCTGGAGCACATCAAAGCAGCATCTTCCTGCCTTCACAGGGAAACCACTACCAGCACCTTCTGACAGCTGGTGAATTCTTTTGCTAGCAGAGATTGATCCACTTGGGGAATCTCTAGGCTTCTTCTTTATGGTCAATCATTTGCAGTACAGTGGCTGAAATATGCATGCTCCAGATAGTACCACCTCTAAGACAGTAGTGACAGCAAAGTCACTACAGCAGATTTTAATTAATTTTCAATATTTTTCCCTCAAAACTGGAGAAAGACATGTTTGGCCCTTGAAAGTGGCCATCTTTTCTTATAGGAAAAGAGATTCTCCTGTTAAGTTAGACATTAAATAGCTCATGTCTCCTGAATCCCACAAATGCCTCCTCACACCCATCATTTCAGGACAGGTTTTTCTTCTCAGCAGAACCCTGTAATTAAATGTGAACTTAAAAGTACCAGCCAAGCATTACCAAAAAAGACACTTTTACCCTGGTGAAGGCAACAGATCATGGGTTTTTACAGCTATGAAGTGTAGTTTGTGTAATCACATTACCAGGAGAGTTGTGAGACAGGCCACTGATGCCGTTTTCTATTGTTTTCTCAAGGTGTCAGATCAGCTGGGGGTATGACTGCCTTTCACAGCCACAGGCAGCTGAAGACAGTCATGCTGACCAGAAACCTGCTCATGTTTCTGTCTGACACAGCATTTGCTGGCTCACACCCCCTGGAGCATCTTAACACAGACAGGAATAACAAGTATGTTCTTTATTCCAGTGACAAATCTAGACAGCTTAGGTATCTTCCTCTTGGGCAGCAACCACATCTCTTCTCTGTAGCTTCCTCCCAACTTTCCCACTCGAAACCTCAAACACCTCGGTTTTCAAATGAATGGCACAAGCAACCACTGCAGGAGGCGTCCAAGCTCTGCCAAAGGGCGGTGATGTAACTCTGATCCTTAAAGGTAATGATATTACATACACTGAACCTGGATCTTTTCAGTCCCATTTCTACAGTTTGGACTTGGTGGGCTGTGCTAACATCCCTGGGGTCCTGGTGGGGATACAGAACTCCACAGGCCAGACCCTTTGGCCAGGAATGTTCTATGGTGTGGAAAAGGAGCCCTATATAAGCCCAGATATTTTTTCAAGGCTTCTGTAGTATCTCTGTCAAGGATCTCTATCTGCAGTTATGGCATTTCAGAAATCTAAATGCTGAGACACTTCCAAGGGCTGGACCTAACCCAAACCCACATCCATGCACTGCCCCCTGGCATCAGTGACATCAGCTTGCTAGAGGAGATGTTTCTCCACACAAACTGCTTTGAGCACCTCTGCAACACCAGCTCTGCTGCCTTCCCCTCCCTCACCTGCCTCCACATCAAGTGTAACCCACAGGTTCTGCAGCCAGGCTCAGGCTGTTTGGAAAAACTGGCAAAGCTTCAACATCTAGATTTAAGTCAGAGTCACATTGAAAGTTCTGACTGCTGTGGCAAAGTGCTGAGAGCTTTGAGCAGACTTTATTACCTGAATCTGAGCCACAACACACACCTCCATCTCCAGGACATGCTCATTTAGTACAGTACTAGCCTGGAGCTGCTGGACTTACCCTTCACTCCTCTCCATATATCCACACTTCACAGAGCTCTTTACAAAATCTTCATCTCTAGCAAGTGCTGAATCGTTCCTCATCCCACATTAATACTAGCATTCAGCATCTCCTTCAAGGCTCGAAAAAGCTCATGTTCTTGGACCTTAGTCAAAATAACTTTGAGTTGAGTATCATGCCAAAGGACAAACTGTTTCAACAACTATCCAATTTAGAGGTGCTAATATTATCATCCTGTGAACTGACAGCAGTAGGTAACCAAGTATTTCACAATCTCAGGAAGTTACAGCATGCTGATCTGAGTTACAAGCAGCTTACTGCATTCAGCACAGATGCATTTTCAAATCTCAAGAGTATCTATCTCAGTTGTGCCCGTACCAGGATGCACGTTGTGACCAGCTAGCGCCCCTAGATGGCCACTGCATAATCAATTTAAGATACAACCTTTGGGACTGCACCTGCTCTAATATTGGTTTAATCACTCGGTACAAGCAACATCTGGATAAAATGGAAGACCCTGAAGGAACCAGGTGCTCTGAACTGGGTTCAGCTGGCCACCATCTCACTCTCCTGTGGGAAGGACACATCAGGAATCACTGCAGTTTTCCTGGCTGCTTTATCCTGTAGTGCCATCTTCATATGGTATGCTCACTATTTCAAGCAAAATTACCATCAACTGTAAGTCTAGGATGGGGACACAGAAAATATCTACAGCAACTGTATTAAGCTGAAAGACATCTCACTGTTTTTATTTGTGACATGTGGTTTCTCAACTTTTGTAATATCCTCACTACCTGTATGAAAGCTTTTAGAAAAATAAAGAAAAAATTAGGATTGAGAAAATAAACTATGACCTGAATCTTGAAAATAAGTAACTTATTTTATAGAGAAATCCCAGCTCAACTCAATGGTAGCCCTGTTGTACCAGTACTGTGGCTAATGCACTTGTAAAGTGAAAATCCAACAACCAAAATATAAACTTCCTTCTCTTTAAAAAAAGAAAACCCAACCACCACCACTCCCAAAAAGGAAAAAAATAAAATAAAATAGATAATAAACAAAATAAAAACCAAACAACCGAATTCCACCCTCTATCAAATACCCTTGAAAAACAATGTTTTGTAGGAGCTGGCAGTAGTGTATCCCACTGTGCTAAAAAAAAAAAAAAAAAAAAAAAAAAACAAAAAAAAACAACAACCTAGAAAAAAAAAACACAACAAAAAACACTACCTGTGAAGAACAGATACATTTACAGTCACATAAGACACACCTGCAGGACTGGCAGAAAAGCGTTTACCGCCTCTGTGATTTTTTAAAAAATATTTCTTTACAATACTTTTGATCCTTAGAGAATTCCTGGCCACTGAAATTCTGTCTATCTATCTTTCAGCCTGAGGCAGGCCCTTGCTCCTGTGCTATTTTCTAGACTTCACAGTAAGTAAAGACACTATCATCTTTAACCATAAAATTGTAGATTTGGTCAAGAGTCTGTGGGTCCAATACTCTGCTTACTTGCACAGGGAAAAAACCCTCAGTGCTGTGAGATATGAGCCATTCCTTTGCCAGCCTGGAGTGGACTGTTCCTTTCAGCCCAGGTGAGAAAACCAGAGGCTGCAAAGGGGGCAGTGCCCTGGACAGCCTCATCCCACAGGTGCTCCTGGTGTCAACAGCTACTTCACGTTGCTTCTGGTGTGCATCCCTGCAGTGAATTCAGGGACTATGATCCCTGCTTCAACTGGATATGCAACAGCCAGGCAGGAATAAAGACTTACTATTTATATAAAAGCAAATTGTTTTCTCTGCCATCAGATGTGAATAAACCCAGAGCAAGGCAGAGTGTGTGCATTGGACCAAGGATCTAATGGGAGCACGTTGGGCCTGCTCATCAGCCCTGTACCACCATAAAGTCATTCATGCTTACTTAGTGCTTTAGTAACAGGCTTACCCTGATAGACAGACACAACTTTCCTGGTGGTATGATGACCCTCCTGTCTCCTGGAGCACGCACCAGGGGGAGGCTTGCCCAGTAGCACTCCCTGCTGTGTTGTTAGGCTGGAGCTGTGGTTGCTCTCTGAGATGTGGAAGGCCAACTCTCTCTCAATACTTCCCATGCAGGACTCCACATTCAGCTTCATCTCCTGTCCAAAGGCATTTCCTCACTGTTTTCCTCTCTAACATGCTGACTAGCTAAAATTTCAAAGATTCCTGCTGGACTAGAAAGTTCTTGCTCATTTCTGATGATGCTGCTGACAAGAACCCCTGATTGATCTTCTCCAGTAGGAAACACCTCTCATTTGAAAAGCCCCTTTTACCATCTGTTAGCAGCTCAGACCCATGCAAGGTGTATTTTTGCAGCTTTCAGATGCCTTTACATCACATACATCACTGCCTTACCCCCCAGCTTCTCCTCCTCCTGCCTTCATGGCCGTGTGCTGTCCAAGGGCACACAGTGAGAGGTGTTTGTTGATCCTTCCCCAGTTGCCTAGAGCAACTGGAGAAGGCATACTAAAATGTTGCCTGTCTGTCCTGCTGGCCCATGTTCCCTGTTCCTGTGGCTGCTGAAGGCTCCTCCTGAAGCCATGGGCAGGTGCTGTGCTCCAGCTGCCCATCACTGCATGGGCTGCGGGCTGTCCTGCGAGGGCTCGGCTACAGGAGAGGGCTGTCCCTGAGCAAACCGTGCTGCCTGAGCTGAGCACACCCTGACCTGACCTTGGGAGCAAGACAAGGACATTCCTGACCTCAGCCCAAGGTTCAAGGTGCATTTTCCTCTCACTCTGCAAACCCAGTTGGTTAAATGAGCAACCTCGAGTATCTCAACAATCCAGCATGACTGACAGTGTGTGTACCAACCCAAGAAAGACTTGCTTCTTCCATTGTTTCCCTCTTGAAATGGTGGGTTCAGGAAGGCATTAGACAAATACTGACATCAAAAGGGAGCATAACACACTCCAAATGCACAAAAAAACCCCCAAAACAAACCTGCTGCAAGCATCAGGTAGTAACTGTGGGAGATCTAACTATAGTAGTGACTGGAGGGAAAACTGCGTGTTGGGCTGAAAGGTATTCTGAAATGCCCCTTTGTTTGGAGAGAACACCAAAGGATTTAACCACCACCAGCTTCTGAAATGCAATCCTGTGTCACAGTGCAGACTCAGGTGTAGACTTCAGTTAAAACTCAGAGATGTTTGAGAAGGCAAAATGTGTTTCCTGTGCCATGTGTATTTGCATGCATGGTATTAAGGCTTTCTTGCAACCTATCCCTTGCCCTCTACACTTCTTTTAGATGACCATATCTTCGGGTGTGCTAATTTTACTCTTTTCTTTACAATGTCATCTCTGCTCTACTTATCTGCAAAAATGCCATTTTTAAGACATTGTGCAAACAGTGGTGAACAGCATATGCTGTATGTTTCAGGATACACAAACCCTAAATACAGGTACTGACTATTCTGAAGGAAAATTTATCTCTGGATATAATACACTAAAACGTCCAGGTTATATATTAAGACTTTATTAAATTCAAAGATTCAGTCTTCTGGGATTACTTAGTAAGGATATACATGCAAAGAGGCAATAGGTTCTTTTCTTAAAGAATTGTGTACCTAGTCAATTATGGCTATGAAGCCAGCACACAGAGAACAAGAGAATTGCCTGAGGTGAATGGTGCCCAACAAGATTTAGCTCACCACCACCCTAGCTCCTGGACTACACATCCCTGAAGTCAGAGCACAACTCAACACCACAACATAGAATTTACCAGTATTTACAGAGAGAAGGAAATTGAGCGTATCTTCATTATTTCACAGACTGGTAAGTACTTAGCTTTATTTCACCAGGACAAACCAAAACTCAGAGCCAAGTTCTTCTTTCCTTAATTGTGCTTAAGCAAGGTCTCTCAGTACGATGCAAGTCAATTTTTGAAGGAGCGTTTTACTCTGAACAGGATGGCTGAATGGGCCAATTTATACATATGTGGACTTAAAAAACACACCTTGATGTCAATGGAACAACTTTTAAGAACCCTCTCTCTCATTCACTGGTGTTGCCTGTACCTGGAAAGAGAGCAGGAGGGGTCCCTTCCCAAACAACCCATACTCTACCTCCCTGATAAGACAAAAACATTGGAAGTTCTTTTCCCTCAGTAGCAGAAGACATATTTCCCTACCTAATCCCTTGGACATCCTCTTCCCCTTCAGATCTGCATTTTTTAGGGCTTGATGTGGACTAGCACACAATTACACTGTTACTGTCTTCTTACTCTGCAGTCTTCTCAGTTCCTCCTGATGCTCCCAAATTTCACCTCTTGAACTATAACCTTTAGCATCACTTCCTGCCCATGGTGGCTGGACTTTAAGGTTTCTTCCTGCCCAAACCATTCTGTGATTCCTATGCTCAATTCATTAAATGCATCCTTGGCAGATAGCTGGAAGACTGATCTGGTCAGTTCTAACCAACTACTATAGCTGCAGATACAGTCAATGGAAAGAAAAAAAAGCTGCTAACCCAAGGCATGCAGTGGGACATGCATCCATATACCTCTAGTATCTTCCTGTCCTGTGATGTTTTCCTTCTGATCTGCCCTCTCAGTTTTGATCCAAGTCAAGCTGGACACCCCTGCGAAGTCTTCCAGGCTATGCAGGACTACAATAAGGGGCCTAAGGGGGGTTCAGCAAACTGAGAGTTCAGTGCTGAAAGGAGCTCATGTTCCCCTTCAGATCACAGAAGCATTCCTATCTCAGATAAGGTGAAAAAGTGAAGGTGACAGGCCATGCCAAATGTAACACTGACAACCCATCTCTCCCAACTTCCCCCTTCACACAAACTCCATACACCACCCCTTTCCTCTGCCCCACAACACTCTGGGAGCTCTCTCTGGGCATGCAGGTTTCTATGCCTCCCCTGGCAGACACGACTCTGCTCTCCACAGCCAGGCAGAGGCATCAGACTCAGTCAGCCCTCAACTCTTGTCATCTCCTTTCCCTCAGCTGCTGGATCCTGCTCTTCTCTCCTCAACCCATCACCCCCCGTCAGCACACCAAATTTTCAAGACTATCTGCCTGCTGGTGGGTTGCAGCAAACTGGAAAAGCTGGAGGTGAACTGCAGCTTCCCCTCACCTGTATGTTTAAAAGAGAGAGAAAAGGTCCAAAAGTGATGCTGTAGTACTGCTGCACTTAGTTCTATACAGAGGAAAACTACAGAGAAAACAATGCAATAATAAAATGTGAACACGAATTCCCAGCTAGTGGACAGCTCTGCAGAGTTATAAGCAGCAGAACAGTAAAGAGGTGTGCACTTTAGTCTGCTCCTGCAGTAATGAATGATGATGTGTTTTGCAAAGAGAATTTAAATATGTCACATTGCAGGCTACTGCCCACAGAAGCCAGCAGTCATCCATCACCACACCACACCTACCTATCCAGCAGCAGAGCAGAGGATTCAGACGTAGCCTGGGATGAGATACTCAGCCCTGCACACCTCCTCTGTCCCCAGACCAAACTGCATTTCCCCATGCAAAACCCTCCATCAGCACGTGCCTTGTAGGGTGCACTGATCCGGCCCCAAAAAACTCCGAGACTGCCAGCCTCTGAATACAGCAGAGATGTGCCTTACATTGCAGCAGTGAAAGCAGTTCAAGAAAAAATGCTAACACAACAGTTTCATGCTGAATTTTTATTTCAATGTTATGCAACTGCATAAGTATAAATAATTGTGTTCAATATATAACAATTATGACATCCATAAGGAGTTTCTCAGAGAAAATAAGACTGCAAACACTTTATTGCACAGACCCTAACAATTTTTTTTTTTTTAACTTTTAAAATTTTTTTGTAAGCTGAGAAATCTACTGCAGGAAGTCTACAAAAGAACACATCAGATCTACAATCACATTAAGACTGACCAAGAAGAACACAGGCAGGAGGACCTCTAACAGCTCACTGATAAGGTAAACACCAACAAACAGGTACTACATAAACACAAGCTTATGCACTGTTACACTTCCAAAATGCAAAGAACTTATTTGTCAGAAGTGATAATACAAAATATTCATAAAGGTATACTGTAAACAAAAGCTAGATGTGTTTTAAAGGAAACAAGAGGATAGTTGAACAAATGCAGAAGACTGTAAACTAGGAAATATCTCCCAGACAGAAATGTTATTTTGAAGTGCATTAGCATTCATTTGTATTAACTGCCAAAGCACAGTTGAACTGTAAATGTTGAGACCATTTTATTTTTCAAACTTCTCAAAAATTATTATCCACTGCTTATTAGCTCCTTTCTGAATGCATCAAAGGCAGTATGAATGTTCTAAGTGCCACATGAAAAACCAGGAGTTGTTTGTGATATTGGATTTTCCTTACAGGTTTGCTGTAATACAACTCAAGTAATCAGTGAAGTTTTCGGCAGAGGGAAATGAATTCTGCACACGGTCTGCTGTCACACAAGTCTCCAAGTCAAGATTACTGTGCTTTTATGAAAAAAATTTCCAGCTTTTGAGACAGAAAGACAAACCATAAGTATTGTTGAAAAAGGTAGGGGCCTAG
Organism: Chaetops frenatus; assembly: GCA_013400775.1. Taxonomy (NCBI): domain Eukaryota; kingdom Metazoa; phylum Chordata; class Aves; order Passeriformes; family Picathartidae; genus Chaetops; species Chaetops frenatus. Next base: position 33,634 of record VZTR01021530.1, on the reverse strand, counting down.
GTCTACCGTGGTTACAGAAAACAGAAATAAGCAAAACGACCATTCTATTGATCCCCAATTATTAAAACCCATGCACCTGCAAGGGTATTTCGTAGTGCTTCTGTACATGTTTCAAATTTTATCTTTCATCTCTCAAAACAAGCTAAATACTCCACAAAAAAATGATCAAAGTCTACATGTTCCACTGTATACAAAATTTAAATAAGGCTTAGCAAAAGTAAAAAGACAGTAACATTCTAGCACCAAATAGCTCCAACAAGTTCCTTTGTTAAAAAAATGCTTCTTTTTTAATTACAGTATTGAACTTCTTTGCATACAAATAAAAAGATTATGTTATGAAATGTATGGAGCTACTCAATGCATTTAAAAATGAATATGAAACCCAGGATTACTTGCTAAAAAACAGCAAGTTAAGTCTACAACATAAGGCCCCAGCTATGTATTATAATGTGTCAGATAGCCTCAACTTTTTTGATGATAACGAAGTGGTTTTTTCCTTTTTACCTTACTTGTCATAGAATAGAAAACAGCCACCAGCTGTATGACACTAATTAAACAGACCTATATGCCATAATATGTATTCTCTAAATGTATTAAGAACAGGGATGATCATACTAGTACTACCAGTCATGTGCTTATACTTATGCCTCACACTGTAAGGGCCTGAATTTAAAAAAGCTCAAGGAACTTGAGAGGATTGCAGCAAAAACTAAGCACATGGCATGTGCTTCAGAATTTCAGCCTTGTCTGATGTGAAAGTCACAGAATACACTCCCCAAGAGACAAGACAAGAACCATCATTTCACCAGAGAACACGACTCTTGCTGGGATGCCCTGATAGTTAAGTGGTCTTCCCATAGCTTTAAGGACATCTACTCTAATCAGACTTTGTGCAGCAGGGAGATGCAGTTATGTCTTGTGTTAGATCTGGTGAAGCAGTCAGCCAAGTACAGTACTATCAAAATCAGATTATTAAAAATACATGTAAAAACTCACAATAGGTTACAATATTATCCTGTACTAGTATTTTTTAGCCTCTATCTAGGATTTTTAGTAAGTAAAAATGCGGCCTGTTTTGTTTTGTTTTTTCCCAGTCAGACCAGTGCTTGTGCATGTCTATGACAGGTCTGAATTTTAGTAATTTGGTTTCATATTCGAGTATGGCAAATACGTGGCAAAGCAACTACTTTAAAAAGGGAAAGAGTAAACAACGCAACCAGCAGCAAAGTATATATGCTACATTCAAACCCCAAACACATTGCTAATTATTTACAGAAGAAGTATTTTCAACAGCTCTTGGCTGCAAAGGTATTTTTGTACAAATACTATGTGGTAACAGTTTTACCGGTTACAATTGGAAAGGCATTTTGAAAAAAAGTCCTCTCTTTACATATCCCCTTGTATTGTTTCTTCAGTGACATGAAAGCTTTGCCGCACAAAGACACGACACAGTGCTGGTTTAAAGGCAGTACAACATATTGAAATTGTTTCAGCTAGTGTTGAATTCACACTTGCCAGGTCTTAGAGTTAACACGTTTTTTTGTGAGCACTGCTCCGTGAAACTTCCTTTCCTCGACGCTGCCGAGCTGAGTCTTTGTCATCTGAAAGTGCGTTAGGGCGGTCAGGTGTGGCTGCTGACCTAGATACATCTTTACCTACATTCTGTTTTCTTGAAGCAGATTGCTGAGTCGGAGCAGCATCTTTTCCCTTTACATCCACAGTGTTAACGAAAAGAGGCTTTTCTTGATTTCCAGGTTTCCCCCCAAGGTTTGAAGCAGGGTGGTGGGCTTCTGCTACAATACTGGCACTGTGCAAGGCCATCAGTGAAACACTCTTAGTCATTTCTGCCTTACTGCTCCCTGTGGAAGAGACGCTTTTCTTACCTAGTTCCTTGCAAGTCGTGGGAAGCTCTGATGAGCCTGCTTTAACCTTTGCTGAAGATGCATCACTTTTGGCTGAAGACAAAACAGATACTTCCTGTCTACATTCAGAGAAACTGGATGAACAAGTCAGAGGCTTTCCTGGTGTTGCAGCCACGTGACAAGAACTTTGCCCACTGGCAGACAGCAGATGTTTTATTGCAGTCTGCTTGTTTGCATCCTCTGGCTGTTTCTGATTAACTTGTCCCTTCCCTTTTGTATCTTGAGAGCTTTTGCTACTTGTGGCCACTTTTTCTGCTCCCTTCCCTCTGACATCATAGGATGTGAGACAAAGAGCAGGCTCCACTTTCCCACTGTCAAGCTGAACATAAAGTGCATCAGTGCATATTTTTCCTTCAGGTCTTTTGTCTGCAGTGATCACCTCATTACTAGGACTTTTGTCTGCCTCTTTGTTCAGCGAGAGACAGTCTTTCAGAGTGGAAAACTTTGGAGCAGTTTTTTCACTGAGACGAAGTTGCTTTTGATCAGCAGATTCCCCCAAGCCTGCTGTGTCTTGCCTCTGCATCTGCTTAGAACTCTCTGGGCCTGCTGGGAGTGGGCCCACAGCAGAGGATTTGGGTTTGGTGTCAGGGGCTGTGCTGCTCATTTGGAGCGTGACTGAGCCATGGTCCAAACTCACGGGCCTTTCAGCCTGAATATGTTCATTGTTCATTCTTCTTGAAGAGCCTGGAACAGGAGAAAGGTGATCTAGGACACTTTTACTGGCATGTTTTCCATCCTTCCGGGAGCTAGTTGACAACTGAGTAACAGCTTCTTTTTCTTTTATAGTTGGAGCACAAGGTTTTTGTGACAATGTCTGTTTATCCAAGGACTTAGATTTGGAGGAACTTGTATCAGAGCCTGGCCTGGTTTTATTACTGCTGCTTTCTACACAGCTGGCAGCAGGCTTCACATGTTCTTGAACCCCTACATGAACTTCTATAGTGCTGTGCCTGCTCACTGCCTCTTTCACAGCAGGGGAGCCTGAAGTGTTAAATTGCTGCCGAGAAACTTGGCTGGTCTGCTCTCTCTCAGTAGTTTGAAGCCTTGTATCGGTGAGTGATTTCTGATCTTTCTTTCCCGTATCTTTAGCACTGTCCTTCTGCACAGAGGAAACTGGTGCAGACTTCTCGGTTTTATGATCACCATCTCTTGAGGGCTGCACGGGCCATTTGGATTGAAGAGCATCACTCTTTGTCTCTGTGATAACTTTCTTAGACTCAGCTTTCTGCTTGGTTATGTCCCTTTCCACAAAACTTTTAGAAACACCGCTGTCATCTTTGCCTGGCTGTTTCAGTGATTCTTTGCCATCCTTAGGTTGTGCCTTGGGGCCAGCTGACTGCATTTTTCCTTGCATCTCAGGTGGAATGGCAAAATCAGCACAGTTTTTTTCATTGCTCTTGGAGCAGGTTGTTATCAGGACGTCTGAGACAGATATCTTCAGAGATGATTCCCTGATCACTTCCACCTTTGCAGGGATAGGCTCACAACCTCTCTGGGCTACTGGCTGTTTGACAGGCAACTCTTTCTGTATTTGTTTCTCCTTTGCTACAGCTTTTTCAGGAGTGCTTTGGCCAGCAGAAGGTTTGGAGTATGCTTGAGTAGTTTTAACACTTTGACTTGGAGTTACACAAGACTTTACCTCCACTGAATGGTCCTTTTGTTTTGAAGGGGAAGTATCTTTCTTCTGAACAGCTTCAACAACAGAAATACTGCCTTTAGTAGCTGGACTAGACATCTTTTTCTCTGTCACTCCTTCCGTAGTCACAGGGATGAGTGGTGGATTTGGAGAACTCTTGCCTACTTGCAGAACCCGAGGCTCTGCTATGTTGACCTTGCCAGATTTTGGGTAGCTTAACAACTGCTCTTTCTGAGAGACAATTTCTGCCTTCCCACCACTCCCTTGTGGCACTGGGGGTTTAGGAGATCCCCCATCACTGCTGGTGCTGTGTCCTTCTGGCAGCACACACAAAGGCAGTTCAGTCTTTGAAGCTTGTGGCCCAGAAAGCAACGCAATGTCTAGTGTGCCTTCTATTGGCTTCAGACAGGAAACAGACCTCCCATCAAGTTTATATTCTGAAGGACTTTTTCTCACAGGAGCCTCAGTGGAAATAAGGGCTGATTTTTCCACATTCATGTCCACCCGGCCACTCAAGGTCTTGAGAGGAACGAAAGAAACTGAGTTAATCTGAGCAGCATGTGCACTACCAATAAATGCTCTACCATCTGCAGCTGCAGTGGAGTCCTGCTGTATGTTTACAGGTCTGCCTGTACTAAGTTGAAGGCATTCATGAGCATTAGATGTCATCTTAGGCTTTAGCACTGGACAGGCACTGTCATCTTTTTCTTCAATAGACATTTTCTTTCTGAGATAATCAATATTTGCAAGTTTACCATCTAATCTTTCAAATTTGACAAATTCTTTTGTTGGTACAATTTTATCTGTGTTTTCTCCCTTTCCATTTAGCATCCTGTCAGAGGACTGAGGTAGCACATCTTGCAGGGTACATGAAGGGGAAATTCTTTTGAAGTCGTAAGAAATATGACTGAGTTCATTAGGGGGAGGCCCATGACATAACACCTGTGCATCTAAAGCAACACCATCATTTGATCTCAAGTTTGCATTCTTTTGAAGGGTGTCTTTGAGTATGCCACCAGCTGACTGGGTCTCGACAGTAACAATTTTAGTTTCAAACTGGTTTGATCTTTCTAATACCTTCTGGAATGCTTTTTTGTCTCTTTCTTCCAGTCTTAAGGTATTGGGATTTTCTGGTTCACTGCCAGGTTCATGTATAGCAGCATTTGCTTTTTCAGCAAAATCTTGCTTTTTCATAACTACCTTGACCTTCAGCTTCTCTCTGTCTAGCTCATCAATGGATTCTTGTCTACCCAGTTTTCGGGAGATGGGTCGTTTCAAGCAGCCCTGCTCAGCAGGCCTGACTCGTGTTAGCGATGGCACGTCACATACATTCTCCTCCAAGCTCTGAAGAGTTACTTCTCTTTGAGACAATTCTCTATTCACTTCTTCCTGGGTCACTTCCAGACTGTGTTTTCGTGAACATAAGTGTTTTTTATCACTGCCATAAGATGGTGCAAGTTTCTCTTCAGACTGGACTCTCTTTAACAGTGGAGATCTTGGTGGCTCTGCACTCTTTGGCCTGACAATATGCCTCACAATAGTTGGAGGAGAGTGCATTTTGCCAGGAAAAGACTGAGCTATTTTTGTATTTCCAATTGAATGTCCCAGCAACGGTGATGGAGACCGCTGAGGAGATGTTGGCTGGGGTGTTGGCGAAGGTGTCCGTGCAAGAGGAGAAAGGGGAATGCTGCCAGCTGATTTGCGCCTTCCTGATCTGTATCTTTGCCCACCAAGCTTTGGACCCAAGCCATGCAGAGTGCTGGGTCTTATGTGTCCTGAACCAGCTGGAGAATTGGGAGCACTGGAACTAGGGGAGCTACTCTGGGAAGAGTTAGTACCTACAAAAAGAACAAAAAAGCCAAGCAAACAAATGTAAGATTAGCAAGATTTTTTCAATCTCATCCAAATGTTCAGTGAGAAACAGAACAAAAGTCCTATGATGTCTCCTGCCAAAGTGTTCCAAATTCTGGAAGGTTTTAAGTGCAAAAGGTTTTAGGCTGCAATACCTGCATCATTCCAATTACATTTGCTGTTTCTCCCTTTCGCTCTCTTCCATCATCCCCTTTAAGTTATCTCTTGCTGCTACTTAAATAGATTCACTAACGCTTTCTGACACTTCAAAGCAATGATCAAGGCCTTCCAGATAATTTACCTTTGCAGAGGGATCGTACAGCAGCAGTCAATTCAAGTACATGCTACAATTGTGACAGAAGTAAAAGACAAAAAAGGGGCAGGCTTTTAGGAGTCAGAGAGATGCACACTGCAGCACTTGGCTAATCTTTTCAGCAATAAATCTGCATTCCTGAGTGCCATGCTGGTTCCAATCTGTAGCAACTTTTACCTCAGTTTCACTCTTTTATCATCTAGCCTCTCGTAGGCAAAGTTTTATCTTTTGCTGCAAATTGGGATTATTTTTTACTCAACTTTCAGCCACTGGACTAAGATTTAAAAACTAGGACAAACTTCAGAGACAACTGCTTTTTAGGTGCTCCTAAATATCTTTTGTTTAGCATCAGGAATCTGTTTCACTTTTCCAGACAGAAAACAGCTGTTCTATGATTATGCCTGTCAAAGCTGACAGCTCTCTGCAGAGTATATCGGATCTGTAGGGGCTCACAAAAAGTACAGTACCCTTCCAGTCCTCTTCCTCTGCTCTCCACTGCTTCACACTCACCTGATGGAAAATCAGGAGTGGAACGGTAGCTTGGGGTTGGAGATCTAGGAGATAAGCTGTGCGTTGGAGACCCTGGCAAGCTCTCCCCTGAAGAAAGTGATCTGTTCAGGCAGGAAAAACTTCTGCTTGTATGAAGAAGAGGTGAGGGTTGCTTTGCCAGCTTTTTAAAGAGAGATCTTCTCCTTGTGTGAGAAAAACACAGCATTTATCATAAGTTAAGGTGCACAGAAGATACTATTGCCAAAGGCAAAACTCTTGCAAGTTGACATTATGGGAATAGTAAATCTTTCTTTACATGAAAGCACACCACACTGCAGACCATGAAGTTTAGAAAACATCCTGATTTGTTAACAGGTGGGATAGACACTGTAATTAATTTTATTCACACTAAAATTTACTCACTATATTTCCAAAGTACAAGTACCTCCTTATGAGTATAAATCTTTATTTTCTTAATTTAGTAACCTGAAAAAACTGAAGAAATATCTATAAAGTACTAGCAACATATTTACAAAATACACAATGAATGTATCAAATTAAAAACACTCATAAGCACTAGCACTACAAGTTTAATTAAATAAGTGCAAAAAGATATAGTTAAGCCAAAATAAGATGCAACCTCTGTATTGTATTGTATTGTATTTTCAGAGTTTATTTTAGCAGATCTAGTTTAGGCAAAACAAGATTTAGAATGCCAAAGAATCTCAGAAAAGAAGGTAGAAATACAGAAGAGGAAAGAAAACTGTATTAACTTTGTATTTTAAATTTATTGTTATGTATACATACACAGACACAAACAAGAAAATGCCTTCACTGTGAAAGCAAAGGATAACTCACCTCTCTAAGCTCTCCTTCTTCTTGGTCTTCTTACTGCGCCTAACCATTCGGCTCCTGTAGCTGTTCCGCCTGGCAGGTCCTGTCTTGATGGAAGTGTTTTCAAAAGGAGTTGTCATTACTGAGACTTTGTTGCCACTCTGCCAAAATGAAAGGAAGTCCTTTAAGTGTGAGTAATATGAGTGACTGGATCTACACCGTATATGCAAATACAATGAGAGAGAACTCCAGAACAAGAGGTGTTTCTGCAGGGAATCCTATGCAGATATTGCCAGGTATGGTTAGTAAATGAGGACTGGGAAGTTCTCAAACTCTGCCTTATTTCCTGCTTTGCTACATTCAAGCTCCAGGACAAGAGTAATTTCAGTAATTGTAGGTAGACAGGAGGACACCAAGGACTAACCAAGACTGCAAATTTCAAGATGAAAACTTTTACGGAAACATCTGATTTTCCCACCAAGAACAGCTGTAACTGCACAGTGATCCACTCACATCTCAGGACACCAACTGTTACAATAATGAAACAGAAAAGAAAAATGAAATCTTTGTAGTCAACCCCAAAACATCTTTTTATCTTGTTCAAAAGGGTTGACAAGTATAATTAACCCAAACTTTTTAGAACTGATTGCACAAAGAGATGAGTCAATAAAAAATAGAGGTATTTCCTGCTGATTTTACCTTTTAAAAATCTGTGCCTCCTGCTCAGCACCATATACCACTACAGTAAACTTACTTTCAAAGAAATTGCAATAGCCAAAATTAATTTATGATACAGTCCAACAATTTAAGTTATAATATACTGGATAAATAATGATCTCTTGTTTTGAATTTACTCTTGTAAGCAGTGAGCAGGGCTGTCACGTGTCTTTTTCTGTATCTGACCTAGAAAATGAGTGCACAGCTGACTGTCTTAAGTCATAGAATTTTCTTTTATGTATTTCTTGCAAAACTGGAAAGCTTGGAAGTTCCTCCTGGTTTCAGAGAGAGAAAATAAAGACTTAAGAAAATGTATATTTTGCATCTTTCTTAAGCTTTTTGTATTTCCCCATCACCTCACTGCTTTCCAGTACCTTTTTTTGGACTTCTTTTATAACTTGACTACTCACTTTGACAAGCAGAGCTCTGCATGTAACATCACAAAGTGTTAACGACATAGGAAGCAAATATACACCTGTTTAAACTAATTCTGACGTACATTAACTTACACTGAAAAGATTACACGAAAAATGAGATATGATGAGCTACAGAGAAAATAAAGGTTGGGGGTTTTCTTTGTCTGTTTATTTGCATGGAAAAACTGTGGTTTTCTAATAGGATAGACTTCAGAAAACTCCAGAAGAGAAAAATGTGACAGATTATTCATAAAAGTCCAGCTGCAGGATGAGAATTTCATTAATTGAAGAAGCTCTGTCAGACATGCCTGGCTACATGTGAGACAAAAACCTTTTGAGCCCTAATATGAAAGGCAGACTCCTGTACAGTAAGCAAGGAACATTTCATTTTTTTGTTACTTTTCCTCATTGTTTTCACTTTTAAAGAAGAAAAATGGGGAGTTATCATCATTGTCAAAAGCCTGAATTATTTGATGAAGATGTAGACGTTAAACAAGGTGCTTGAAAAGGCCAATTTTTTTGAGAGACAGACACATCTCTTTGTGTCATTGCCTCGAATTTACTTCTGCTATCTCTGCATCAGTGTCAGTCTATGGCAGAGAAACTAAAATCATAGCACAATATATGAAAGTAATTGGCCCTTCTCCAGATCTGAGGCAATAGCAGCTTAGAGTTTGTACCTCTAGCAACAATAACATCTAGTAACTAATCTCAAGAAAACAAACATAACCCCACCATCGCTGATGAAAACAGCAAGCACTTTTGTATCCCAGCTGTCCAAAAGTTACCTTTAACAACAATTCAATAACTTCTGTATGAACAAGACCATGCACTGGCTCTCCATTGATATGAGTAATCAGGTCTCCAGCTTTTAAACCTGCTTGGTAAGCTGCACCTCCTTCTTCCACATTCTGAAAAAGAGAGAGGAGGAGAATATACACAAAATGAACTCCAAACCAGTTGGCAACGAAGAAACTTACATATACTAAGCTATATAAAGGAAGAAAAGAAGAAAAATATGTCCAGCTCTTTCACTATCTGGTACTTACTCAAACTTTATATTTAGGTGGGGCCTAGAATGGTTTCAAAGCTCACTGAAACACTGCTGGTTGCTATTACTATTAAGTAAGCTCTGTAAAACAGGGAATTTTCATGCATGATAAGAAGGGGTGGTGCACTACCCACTGCAAAATTTCAGAACTGAGTGAAGATTTTTAGCATCTGACAATAAGAAACACTAATTTAATTACGATATGGTCACATGCAGTACTCTAATCACAATAAAAATTAACTCCACCATATGGTTAAGGATTGTTTCCATTTGGTTCAAAATCACCAAGGCTTCCCATTGGACAGGTTGGTGCAGCACAAAAGTGACAATGGACCAAAACAAACTGAATCAAGAAATATTTTGAAGGTGGTTTAAATAATTTATTATATTTTAAACGAGTTTTTAAAGTCAGGTAAACAGTACTGAAGACTACAGTGCTAAAAGAACTAAACAAAAAACTGACAATACTTTAAAAAACCCCCAAGTTTTAACTTTTACTGCAATGTAGCATTTATTCCCTTCCTTTCCCTGGTGTGATGTTACACCAGTGGCATGACATTTTTTTTTAGTTTATTCCATTATCCACCAAATGTACCCAGTTTTCCAGATTCAATGTTCTTGATGGATTAACAGGTCTAAGAGGTAAAACAGATGAATAAAAATGCACAGCACTGCTACTTCAAAATCTACAATACATATTTAAAACAAAGCAGTATAAAACCCTTGAAGTCTTTGAATGAATTTGTAATAATTTTTTAGGGTAGTAGAAATAATTTATATACACAAACTATTAATGTATGTGTATTTATACAATATATAAAATCATAATTTGTTACCAACATAAGTTGTAAAATAAATGCATGCATATGTACATCAGTATATAATTATTTTACAATTAAGGAGGCTGACAACCGAAGAATTGCAAAAGCTGCTGTCTTTCCCTTTAGCTTGTTCCCCACTATGTAGTGAAGGGAGGATGAAAAAGACATGATTTATTCAAGACAGTCAATCTTTTTCCTGTGCCATCCAAATCTCAAAGCTAATCACAATGCCAAACAATCTGCACATTTCTACAGAACAGAAAATCAGTGTGTAAGATCAGCTTACTTGTATCTAGTAAAACACTGCTGACTTTCACGAATCTCTTAATTGATGCAGTTTAATAAAGTCCACCTATTTTTTCAAAAATTTCTCTTTATAATCTCCTGTATCTACAGATCTTGACCCCAATCAAAAAGGGTCTGCACCAACCCTTTGGTTTAGTACTCTGAACTCATGACACTATTTTTCAAAACCGACAAACTTGCCAAAAGTCAAAGTGAAGTTGCAGAAGTTCAACATCACATGTAGGTAATACTCCTGCCAAAGACTGCTTGCTGTCTTCCCTACAAGAAATACTGCTCTTGTGTAGAGACAGAATTTAATTCTAAGAAAAACTGCTTGGTGAATCATTATAATTTACACAGTAACTGTCAACAAAGAGACACCACAGGTACAAAAAAGCAAATCCATTGTTACAGTATTCTGTGGCTGCATATCGGCAAGAAAACATGTATTATCTTACCCAAACAATGTGGTGCACAGTGTAGATATCGCTGTCACCCACATAAACCCTGATTGCTCGGATGGTGAAGCCATACTTTTTTCCTGAACTGTGAATTACAATCGGCTGGTGAGGACTTGCAGCAGCAATTGATGAATCACGGCTGGGAGATGAATCTCGGGATGAGGAAAGGTCAGATGATAGGGAATGAGGAGACATAGGACTTCCCAAAGGAGAAACACCAAACACATCTGGGAAAAAAAAGCCTGCCTATTAGAGCACATTCTCAGCACACACAGATTTTGTTTAGCTTAATGGTATCTTTGTTTTAAAATACGTCATTGTCTTCATCTAAACCACATGTCCTCCTCCTCCTTGTCTGGTGTGTATATTAGTGAAAGAGAAGTTCAACAACTAGATATTAGAACTTAATTCTTTTCCCTGGAGTGTAAACTGTATTGTTTAATGCAAGGGTTAATTTGTTAGATGTAGACTGCTTTTTCCTTTTGCACAGGGAACACACTCACTGCTAACTTTGCAAGAACAATTCTCAGCCTTTACCTAGCAAACACTGATGAAAAGAAAATCAAAATGGGGTAGAAAATATTATTGTAAGTATGCTCAAAATCATTCCCCAAGTAATCCAGCAATGCTTAACAAATTGCTAGCTGTTTTCTTGGTTTCAGTCATATATAGAAACAAATAAAGACACCTGCAATTAAACCACAATATCTACAGGGTACCTAGGGGAACACCTCAATGTTTGTAACAAGGCTCCATCACTACATTCTTCTATCTTATGTGAAACCACAAGTTTTTTGCAACAGTATCAATTCCAACTTCGTTTTATTTTATTGTTTTGAATACACTATGTGCTCATGTTTGTGCAAATGTGAATAGAATTGCAGCAGTTTGGACTTCAGTTCTGAACAAAAAACAAAGCACCAATCCTTCATGTGAAAAACTCAGTATTAATGTTTTATGTCCACTTACTTATAGTATTATTTCTGGCTCCAAATTTTGAGCACTTGATCTAAGTCAGAGTAGTACAAGTAGGAGCCTACATGCTATTTCAATTTTTGTGACACTGCTTTATGAGGGATGAGAGAGAACTAGTCATGTGCTGCTTTAACAAACATCTGTTTTTATGAGCTAGTTAAAACTTAATCTAGAACCCTACTGTCAGATGGACCAAGGACTTCAGTCGCATCCTGCTCTGCATGCTCAAGGGCAAACAAGGTAGTCACCACTAAGTTACATTTTTGCCTGTCAGAGAAGGCCCCTCAGCTGTAGTGTGAGCACTATAACTTGCTGACGAGATTGCACCGTCCAGTCATGCAAGTGAACAAGAGAAACAAAAAAGAACACAGAATCAATTCTGGACTATACAGAATCTTGCATTTGCATCATAAACCTTCATAACACAGCATAAATCAGTAACATTTCAGTTAAAAGTATTTATTTCTACCTCCTGGGATCATGAGGGACAAAGCACTTGCAGAAAGGGACTTCGTGACTTTTCCAGAGATCTTCTTTTTCTCTGTGCTTTCCAATCGCTGTCGAGCCATGTGAGATGCAACTTCACCAGCTGGCTTTGAGGAGTTATCTGTGCTGTCCACACTCTCACTTCTTCCATTTATTTGATCTAAGTGTTCTGAGAAACTGCCGACTGTACAAAGAAGAAGGGATAAGGACATTGAGGGAAAATTGAATATCCTCTTGCTAATGGACCACAGAAAAAATAACTAATTATTAAGTGTACCTGGTTAAGTGTAAGAAGAGGATCACACAATCTGAGTTATCACTGCAACTGCTGTGTTAATGCCAACACCCGGGGCACAGTAAGCAAGACTTGGGATACAGCACAATCAGTGTCAAGGTTTTAGACAAGAGAAGGAGATGGATGACTCTGAGGAAATTTTTTCCCCAGGAACAGAAAGGAGTTAGGGGTAGGAAAATGTAAACTACATGGGAAATCAAGGATTTGAGAACAGAAGGGTGTATCTTTCAAGAACTCAGTGAGGTACAAAAGAGAAATAAGCTGAAGACCAGTGAATGTGTAGATAAGAAACTAAAGCCATGGAGCTTACTGAAATGCAACAAGTATTTGAGCAGGGAGACCATGCTCAAAATTAACCAAGTAGAGAATGGTCTGAAACACTTCTTCCTAGATTTGTAATGACCAAAGTGACTTTCACAAGTCAAAGAAAATCCTCTCAATTCTGAAAGGTGTACATCATAGGGAAGACTTAATTGTGTGTAGTACAGAGTGTTAGATCTGGTCTGATCCCAAACCAGATCCCTGTTGAGACAGCTGTTTTAAAAAGCAGTTCTGGAATACATGACTTCTAAATCTGTGAATGCTACAGCCAAAAGAAGGTGGTCTGCAACTGTTTGTAGTATCATCAGTCAAGACACCTACTGCGAGCTACCTGATAGTGTGGAGCTGCTGATTGTACTTGCTGGAGTGGTTACTTCAGGTTCGTCTTGCACTGTTTCATCGCTCACAAATGCAGACTTCTCCTGTTCCTCCCGGGGTCCCCCTGAGCTGGTGGAATGCTCCTGTTCACCTTCGGCTGATACGGATAATTTTGGAAGCAAACCAGAAGCGTGCTGCTGCCGGCCACTCTCAGTCTCAGAGGAGACGGATGTAGATATTTGCTGTCTGCATGAAAAATAAGCAAACTCTCATGCAGTTACTGAAATGAGGAGGCCTGCTATCTGGCAAGCAGGATGTAGTACCTTCAGTACATCCTTCTACTTACATTTCAGAATATTCTGAACTCCAGCTTAAAGATTCCACAGAAGGCAATGCTACAGTTTTTGTTTTGTCTCCTGCATCTTCCTTCTCTTCACCTTGAATATGAGTGACTCGATCTATACTACTAAAAACCTAATAAAGAAAAAATAAAATCACAAAAAAATGAGTCATCGCTGACACATTTGATATAAAAAAAGATATGTAGAATCTACAGTTCTATGATTCTAAATGCTTTCAAACTTCTAGAATCTTTTCAAATTTTCGATAGTTTGTGTTCTTAAAATGCTTTCTTGGCTCCTCATGTATGGGTACACAAATACAGCCTCTTCTCCTTATGAATTTATTAATTTTCTCCTCATTTCACAGTGTGAATCGACAAAATATTCGGTGTTCTCTTCCATTATTTCCTGCCAATTTGCCCCCCACTGTATTGCTTGAGCATGTCCATTCTAATCCTACAGATCTCTGATCAGCAATAATTAGCTCTCAGCTACTAGAGTATACTACCTTTTGGGCAGTTTTACCTTCAATTCAGAGCATTCAGATCACTCCCTCAAATGAACATTTCTCCATGACTGGAAAACATGCTAACCATTACCTTGCTTTTTCCTTTGGTCTAATGTCATTAAATTAATAGCTACTACATGGTAGTACTGTAATATTTGTTATGCTATCACCTGCAAGATACCCAGGACATGACTGGAGCAATATGAAAACTATGCATAAGGAAACCAATGTAAAAAACATGTACTAGGATTTAAAAGAACATTTGACACTTTCTGCTATGCTGTGATTAGTCTTCTACAGAAAATACCATCATATTTATATAATTTTCCATTAGTATCCTAAAGATTCAAGAAGCAACTTTTCTACACAATCTTCCCAATTTTGATTTAATGGTATTCATTGTATTCTTGATCAATTTCAGTTAACTTCATAGTTTCTTGAGAAAACAAGGCCCTACATATCTCTTCTATATTTAACATTTCCAAAATTTGCAGAAGTAGAAAAATATATAAGATTATAGAAATTTTTACTTACTTTCGAAAATCTGTGCGAACATGAGGAAAACTGTCTTATCTCTAAATTAAAATCTTCATCATTGGTATCATCTTCTTCCTCAGTTTCCATATGGTGGTATTTCTCAGAACGAGCTACAGATAAGGGAAATAAAGTATCTGAATTTATCAGGAAGAATGGATACCAAGCTTTAATATTAGATAAAAATCTAGTTTTATTCTTAAGATTATTTCTGCTTATATGTCAATTTACCAGTGAAACTGCAAACTGCCAGTGATTCTGATAAAGGACATGTTAAAAGCAGTAAGCAAGAGTCAATTACTTAAACAGAGTGATTACTTAAACAAGGCATTCGTCACTTTTTTTAATACCGTAAAACACCTACTGTCAAAATAACTTGTGTCATCTTCAGACTCCAACTGTGGAATAAATTCTGCTTTCTGCCTCAGCAGACTATTCCAGTCAAGGCTTCTGAAGAATTGATGCTGCTTTACTTCATATGCACCACCTGGAGGAGCCAGAGGAAAACACTGAGCAAACCACATCAAATCCTCTGATGTTAAATGAATCAAATCCCCAACCAATCATGGAAAGGCATAGTCATTGCTGTACACATGAGCATCTACTACCCATTCCCATTAGAATACCCTAAACCTGTCAGACATACTCCCTGCCCCTGTTTGGTTGTGGCCATTTCTTCAATGGTTTATTGCTTTATCATCTCCTCCTCCTAAGATTTCTATTTTTCTGGATGTACTAACTGTAATCTGTTACCTACACATTAGTCAGAATCATCTCATGTACTTATACAAACATAAATACGTGCACTAGGTGAATAAGCACAAGTTGTAAAGTAATGTAGAATGATTCTTAACAGTTGCTCAATATAAATAATATTGCTGACTTAGAGATCCTTTCAGTGTTTTATGGCAGTAATCCACAATTCTATAGGAAATATCCTATCATTTATCTTATTTATTACTGCCTGCTCATTTAATGTGTGTTAAATGATTATATCAGTTTAAAGCTAAGAAACAACTGTAAGAACACAATGGAATACTGGAAATTCTGTCCTGGGAAGGTGGAAGATAATGTCATTAATAAACATATATCTAATTCTAAAAAAAGAACAAGTAGCCTGCAGCAGCAAGACCTGCTGCCAGCTTGTACTGGGTTTATGTCACATGGTTTTGGCAGCAGGGAGGCTACAGTGGTGGCTTCTGTAAGAAGCTGCCTTCCTCAATATCCAACGGAGCCACTGCTAGCTGCCTCCAAGATGGACCCACTGTCAGCCCATCAGCATTATCTGGGATGATGTATTTAAGAAGGGGAAAGACTGCTGCACAACAGCACTCATAAGGGAGCAGTGCAAACAGGTAAGAACAATTCTGCAGATACCAAGGTCAGTGCAGAAGCAGCTCCAGGCACGGGAGCTGGGGTTCCCCTGCAGCCTGTGGAGCAGACCATGGTGAGGCAGCTGTGGCCCTGAGCCCCTGGAGGACCACACTGCAGCAGCTGGGTACCTGAAGTATACTGTGATCCCATGCAGAGGCCTGTTCTGCAGCAGTGCCCAGGTAGGACCTGTGGTCCTGTGCGGAGACGAGCCATGCTGGAGCAGGTTTGCTGGCTGAACTTGTGACCCCACCGGGGACCCATGCTGGAGCTCTCTGTTCCTGAGACTGCACCCTGTCGGAGGGACCCACAATGGACCAGGGGAAGAGTGGGGAGGAGAGAGCAGCAGGGGCAGCCTGTAATGTACTGACCACAACCCCCATTTCCTGTCCTCCCGTGCTGCTTGGAGGGAGGAAATAATGCAGTAGTGTTAATTGGTAATAAATTAAATAAACTTCCCTGAGTTTTAGCATGCTTTACCCATGATGGCAACTCTCTGTCCTTATCTCAATCCAGAACCCTTTGGCATATTTTCTCCTCCTGTCCAGCTGAGGAGGGAGGAGACTTTGTGGGTACCTAGTGGTCAGCCAGGGTCAACTCAGCACACTGATACAGCTCGTATATTTCTCTATGCCAAGGCTACGGAGAGAAAAAATTAAACCTCCAGGACTGGTTTCTAAATCAGTGTTAAGATTCCTAGATTGGGTTCTTTGTTTCTCATGCTGCACCAGAGAAAACTCAAAGAAGCCAAATCTTCCCAAAGGAGACCAAAATCACATCTCATCGTAAGTCCCTAGCTAAGCAGCAAATATTTTTCTGAGCACAGTAATGGGATATTACATCAGAATTGTATTATTCTTGATTGGTATCAGACACTTCCAACCCAAAAGTCTTTTTACTGTTGTTTTCCTTCTTTGAAACAAGTATAGTACCCATCTCTCTTCTTTCAACTTGCCTTTGCCACTCAGGTCCCCTGAGCCAATAAACAATTAAATTTTTTATGAAGTGTTGTGCAGCTTGCTAATATGTATTAAACAGACAGGACTGTCATTTGAAATGCATGGTTGAGTCTGGGATAAGCCATGCTATTCTTCAGTGCCCATGTGGGACCTGTCACACTACAGCCTCCATTTCTGTGAGCTGATTCTAACACTTAAAGATCCTACAACTTTGTTGTGCTTTCTGAACCCCCTGCTTCAAAGAAACAGTTGCCTTATTTCCTTCTTCAGACTGCCAACTCTTAGACAGACCAGAGGCTTTAAAGATGTCACTTCCTAACTGAGCACCACAGGTGCTTCATATTGTGGCACTGAGCAGCCAGTATTTAAGCCAGCCTCATCTCACTCAATTCACTTTCTCCACCAACTGTATAGCAACAGACACAGAGTTGGCAATCCACTTCTGATCCAGCCTCTCACAGAGCAACAGTCTTGAATTAACACTGTGTTTACCAAGAAAATGCACCTGGCAATGAAACAATACCTGGAAAGAGTGTACTTAAAACAAGGGAATAAAACCAGTTGTGGATTTTCATTTTGCCTTTGGCACTGGTGCCCTCTGCAGCAGTTGAAGCAGGCAGCAAGTGGAGAAGCTCCTGGGGCATGACATCTTCCTCACTCCTGACTTGTTCCACATGGGGCAAGGGACAGCAATAAACTTTGCTGGATGCCATTAATTCAGACCATCAATTACAGTGATGTCTGAGTGAAGTCAGATCCCAGACACTCAGGCTGTGAGGGATATGCAGTTCATTAATATCAGTCACATGATCATGCCTTGAAGGAAGACATGTCATTTGGGACTATGTCAATAGTACTCAGGGTCTGGGTTATAATCACGTTTTCCCTCAGCAGCTGTGAGAAGGCCAGTTATGAATTGATTCCTAAAGCCTCCTTTTAATTAGGCCTAAAAATACATAGCACAACTGGACTTAGTTTTGTGAGCCATTTGCCAAGTACTCTCATGCTGACTCAACCTGACACTTGGTTTCCTTAGCATCCCAAATGTATTTCTGTTCATGGCATACAATGTTCATCTTAAATAAGACTATATCTTTATATTTGGGCTCTTTTATGCAGGAGGCTTTTTTTTTGCTGGGTTTACCTAGTGCTTTGCCTAAAGGAATGGCTGTCAGTGACTAGGGCTCCCATACATTAACACTTAAAAATCACACACAATATTCATTACTGCCTCTCACAGAAACTCACAAATAAATCCTAGTCCATCGACCAACAAATAAACTCTATTACATAAATGCACAGTACTTTCATTAGTCTATGCAGGCTCATTGGTCTTAATACTTCCTTAACTGTTTAATTTTAATTCTTTTTCATACAAGGCAGTAGTACTCGATGAATGAGAATGACAAGACTTTTCACCACACAATCTCAGCCATTTCTGAATAAGCAGCCTGAGTACTCATCACACTCCCTAACACCTGGAGGAATTAATCTGCCAGGCTAAGATACTTCTGAAAAAGGAAGTTGTGTATTGAGTTTCCTCCTAGATTTCTGTATTTAGTCATTTAATACTGTATTCATGAGAAACCCTATTCACTGGCTAAGAGGGTCTTTGAGAAATTTCTGTTACATTCATCAAATTAGGAGAAGAGAAAATGCAAATGAGCACATACAAGTCCCAGAAAAACCAGGACGGACATCATCATGTTAAGTTCATTTTATTGCTCTGAATCTGTAAATTATCATGGCATGTTGTCATACTAAATGTCATGACAGATGTTTCCCAAGCAAAACAAATAGGTGAACAAAGCTACCAATGCTGAATACAGAAGCTACTTCTAGCACATTAATAATTTAAAATTAGTGCCTCCTAACCTGTTCCCAGTCTTTCCAAAGGATTCTGCCTCAGTAGCAGAGTAATCAGATCCTGGGCATCCGGAGGTGGTGCTTCATCCTTTTCAGGCCAGTTGATTTCATCTAAGAAAAAAAAGGAAGTTTTTTGATATTGCTGAAGTCTGATCCCAGCATAAATTGCATTAATGCTCTCAAAGTGACCTACAGTTAAAGCAACTTTTTTAACTTACTGCTGCATATCAATTACTTCTAATTTTTATATTCTCTATACAGACTGCATAAACATACTATGTTCCCATTTCCTTCGGAAGTATCATTTAACACAAAACTGTGTTTAGCAGCAGAATACATGAATGCTTGGCTCATGGAAAACTTTCAAAATGTTAATACAATTTGTATAGTCTCTGTTCCCCACCAAATCACGGTTTAAGCTGCAGTTACATTCCATGGAAACTGTTGTTAAGATGGAAACTGCTGACCTGACCCAGCAGTTGCTGCTCACATCTGTGTTCTTCCTCTAATGCTAGTAGACTCCCTGAAGTCACAACTCCCATGACTAAGGGTCAAGGTGTCAGACTGTGCTCTAGAGACATACATGGCAATGAAGCTTTTTTTCAATGGTATCATACTTCCATACCACCTCCCTCTACTGACTCTTATACTACTATGGCTTTCACAATTCATGGCAAGCTGGACCTAAGCCATGTAATCCAAGACAGGATACGCTGTGTATGAACATGAACTTTCTAACAGCCTAGAAAACTTTTAACAGCCTTAAAACTTTTCACACAGCAAGTTTTGCCTGACTTTTAGTGGAAGTTACCTCCACAAATGTAATATACTGCAGGTTTAGACAAAACTCTGCAGAAGTTTCTTGCGAGGTACAAGGATTTTGGCATCAGAGAAACAGCACACTTGGAGCTCCAGAAATACAGAAAGCTGTTAAGGATTTTGTTGCCATTTTATGATCTAGACTTCTTCTATAAAATAATCGTAACTGGAGAAATAATCATCAGAAGCTACACGCAGTTTTAACCTTCGTATTTCAGAGTTTAAGGTATAGATAAAGATTTAAAACCTTTTTCTGGAGCAATATTTTAAATTCTTATCACTTTAGGTATCTAAGTTTACACTGAGGCGTCCCACAGCTGTCTCTGCACAACTTGAAGGCAGGAAAAGAAACCTACAATGAGAAATGAGGCACCAAGATTTTAAAGTGTAATTTTAAACAGAATGTAGATTTTGCTCACAGAAACTGGAAGAAAAATCTAGGCTACAATTTGGTTCTTTAAGACACCTCTTACAGTCAAATAGAAGGGGATCATCTATTTTAGCAAAGGACACATATCCAACTAGAGCTCTTCTAGAGATAATAAGAATTATTTCAGTAAGTAAGGGCATTTCAAATAACAGAGAAGCAACTGACAAATCAACATCAAAACAAGAAACTGAGCCAACCAACAGTCTTGGAGGGTGAGTGGGAATATATCATATTTACAAATAGACTTCTACAAATCATTTCTGTAAGATAAATTGACGCATTCGAACAGATGAAGATACTCAAAAGCATCAGCTAGATTGTAACCCATGACAGTATGTTTTACAAAAGGTAAATTATTGCCGCGTGCAAAATAAAACCTAAAATACAAATTTGGTCAATAATTTTAAGACTATTCCCCCTCCTTCTCCCAGTCAGAGAGTATAAGGATAAAAACACAGGTGCATGTGTCTGGAAATGCAATAAAAACATGAGTTATTTCCATGTTTGCCTGCCTACAGCTTCCACTGCAGTTTACATCTGATTTGGAAAATAAAGCATGAATATGCATTGCAGCCATGAGGCACCCAGAAAATAGACAGCATTTGCTGCTTGTGTTAATTAAACAGTTGATTCTTCTTGCCACTCGGGCCTCAGCATATCACATCAGAAAACAACATAGTTACAAATCCATGAACACAAAGAATGTCACATGCATTTTAATAGTTGACCAACAAGTCTGGCTTTCAGGAAAGAAAGATGAGGAGAGAATGTCTCCTTAAGTACAAAAGAGGATTTGTTGCATTCTCACAGAATGAGGAACCAGAGATGCATTCTTAGCTATTGGACATTTTAAGCAGACCATAAAACAGACTGGGAAATACTTAGTAACAGAGATGCCATTCTGTTAACCTTGTGTCATAAATAGCAACCCTCTACATCTATGCATTTGGGAAATTTATGGAAACAGCAGGTAGGATAGTAAACAATTCTGTTTAATTATCATTCAAGTTTTGTCACAAGACACATAACAATACTTAGGGTCAGTTTGCAGGTTAAGATCTAAAAGGTTATTGAATTTTAAATGGAAGAAGAACAGCTGCTACAGAAATAACACTACACTCCAACAATCACCAACGAAATCATTAACAGTCTGTGAATTGAATTAGTTTCCTTCTTCTCCCCATTATTTATTATTTGGGAGACATTTGTTTTAGAGTTTTATTACACCTTTGTTAATTTCATTATTGTGCCATGAGGCACTTTCCCATTTATGCAAATTTATTTTAACTGTTTCTGCTCTGATATAATTTCTTCACGAAAGACATAATTACTACTGCTTAGTGGCACTACTTTTTTAGTAACACAGCTTCTCTATTCCAAACAATGAAGCTTAACCCCTGGACTCTATATCACTGAATTTCTGCACTTAGCAACAATACACAGTAAATTCAGCTTTTAATCTAAATTAATTGCTACTGGTTTGATAGCCAATTGTGTAGTCTATCAGTAAAATTGTAATATTGTTGTGGTTTAAAGGACAACAACTTTTTTTTTCTCCTTCCTGGGGGGGGTTCCTTGTTTTTCTACTTCCGCCGGGGCACAGTTTCCAGCAGAGGTGAGGAGCCCACAGATTGGCTAATTTTAAGATGGACACTTCATGTAGCCACTTGAATATTAGAGGCGTCTTTGCAAAGCTTACATTTTTAGGAGCGGGAAGTTCGAAGCTCTTCGACTTCCGCCCGCTGGGAAGGTAACACCGGCGTGGCCCTGGCCGGCCACTCTGGGCCCCAGGGCCTGGGGGCCGTGGCCGGGACCCTGCCGGGTTTTCCTCCCCCTCCCCCCCTCCCTGCCTCGGGCAGTGCTGCTGTTGCTCTGAGGTTGTTTTTGCTCCCCCCTCCCTGCCTGAGGGAGAGGAGAATGGAACTCCAGGAGGG
>VZTR01021496.1:0-12842 GCA_013400775.1 Chaetops frenatus | reverse complement strand
GCAGGGCAGGGCAGGGTGGGAGGTGAGCCCCGCGCTGCTTGGCGCACCCCCGCTGTCCGCACCCGCGCACAGCCCCGCGCATCCCCGCGCACGCAGCCCCGGGCGCGCACACCGCGCCCGCCCGTCCCTCTCTGCGCGCATCTCCGCGTAACTCCCGGGGCATCCCGCACCCCCCGCTCCGCGCGGAACCCGAATTCCGCTCCCGCACCCCGCGGTGGCTCGGCCGGGAGAGACTTAACTGGAACCGCGGCTCGGTAGCAAAAAGTTCAGGGGCAGAGCCGCGGGTGCGGGCGGGAGGTCCCGGGGGCTCCGCGGGGTCCCGCCGCCCCGGGGCCGCTCTGAGCGGGCAGGGGCGCAGCCTCCGCGCCCGCGGACGGGCACCATCTTCCCCCGGCTGCCGAGCTCTCCTCCGCCGGTGCAATATGGACGCACCGCTCCCTCCTAATTAAATTGCTGCATCATTCATTTTCTGACGCGGGAGCGACATGGGGTACGGGCAGGCTCCGTGCGCTGACACCCCCCGTTCGGAACGGGGGGGAGGCGGAGAAAAAAAGGGCGAAAGGGGGAATCACAACAGTTTGTTCTTGCAACAAGCTCGCACAGCGGGGTTGGCGGCAACTCAAGAAAGCGACCTGAGGGAGCCAACCCCGCTGGGTTTGGGGGGCAGCCCCCCCTTCCCCATGGGTGCCGCCCGTGGGGATGCGCGGGGGGAGCCCTGACCTTGCAACTTTCCCAAATGCCACCGAATATCGCTCCTTTTCCTTGCCGGGGCTCCTGCCGTCGGGTTGTGCAGAGGGGCTGACAGAGGGGGGGGTTTGGGAGGGATGGCCCTGGAATGCGGAGCAGGGAGCGCTGCGGGGATGGACGGACACCCCGCCGGGTCCCCCCCGCCCAGGCAGGCCCGGCCTCGGGGCACACGGACACCCCCGTGCCCCCCGCCCCGCTGTGACACGGGCCAGCCCCGCGGGATGCCCCGGGACAGGAGGAGGGGGAGGGGGATCGCCCCGCACCTCCTTCTCCATCCTTCATGCCCCCGCAGCTTCCCAGAGGGGTGAGGAGACTCAAATCGACACAGAGGCGTCTCTCCCAGGGTTTGTCCAGCCCATGTCCCCTTGTCCCCTCAGCCAGGAGGCAGAAGTCACCGCGGGCCATCCCCTGCTTCTGCCTCCAGCAGCTCCCGGCCCTGCTGCCTGCGCTCCACACGCCCTGCTGGGGACAGCTCCGCTGCGAGTGTGACTGGCAGCAGCTCCGGCCAAGGGTACGGCTGATGTAACCAAGATTAGGACGTCACTCGCTTATTAATGATAATTATTATTATTGGCAAGCCAGCGATCCTCTTGCCAAAGCCCATCCTGGAGCTGTGGGGATGCTGTCAGCAGTGGGAGCTGGCAGGTGCCAGCCTCGGTTGTCATCACTGAAATGCACCTTTCCCCCCGTGACAGCCTTGTGAGAGTAAGGGGGAGAGACACAACCTGGAGAAGGATGCTTGGGCAATTATTGTACCTTGCAGAAATATCCTTTAACCCTTCTGGTTTCCACCAGAGGAGAGCGTTCCCCCCGCTGCAGTCACTGCTCAGCAGGCACGGAGTGCTCCAGGCAGCCTGCAGTGGGAACCATCCCCTTCCCTTCCCTTCCTTTCCCTTCCCTTCCCATCCCTTCCTTTCCCTTCCCAGCACAAGTGGTGATGCTGGAGAGAAAAGAGGGAGTTTTCTCCCAAAAGCTCACCCTTGCCTGTCCAGAAAGAAATATTCCAGGCTTTAATAGTCTCTCTGTCTCCAGCAATCCATGGCAAGGGCAAAAGCAATAAATAGTGCAAGGGCCAGGGAAAGTCTGCTGTAATTATTGTAGATCAGAGCTGCTGGGTCCGAGTGTTGGGAGGGCTTGGGCACAGCTCCAGCTGCATTTCTGCCCAAAAGCCCTGCTGGGCAGTCCCCCCCAGCTCCCCAGGACAGGGGTGGTCTCCAGCTGCCAGCCCTGGGGGCAGGGGAGGCTGGGGGGAGCCCAGGGTGGCAGGGGGAGCAGGGAGGCCCCAGTGGGATGTGCTGCTCATTGATCCCTGATGGGATGTCCCAGGTGGGAGAG
The DNA here is from genome assembly GCA_013400775.1 of Chaetops frenatus. Taxonomy (NCBI): domain Eukaryota; kingdom Metazoa; phylum Chordata; class Aves; order Passeriformes; family Picathartidae; genus Chaetops; species Chaetops frenatus. The sequence continues at coordinate 10,760 of VZTR01021496.1, read as the reverse complement.
CTCAGAGATGCTCCAGGGGGAGATCTCCAGGGGCAGGGCAAGGCCCAGGGCTCACAGGAGACATCCCACGGCTCTGCCTGCCTTGAGGGTCTCCCCAGTGGAACATGGAAGTCCTGGAATTTAGGGAAGGTGGGAGTGCTGGGCTGTGCAGAACACAGAGCTGAGCTCTCCAGCACGCAGAGAGTGGCCCTGGGCAGAAACACTGCCAGCTGCAGAGCCTGCAAGAGGCAGATGTCTGCTCATGCCATTAGTCTGGGCTCAAAGCTCAGCTTAAAATTCCTTCCCTGCTCTGATGACTCCTCTCCTTGTCCCCATGAGATTCCTATATTGCACAGTGTCTTCATATTCAGTACTGAGGCTCCCTCCTCCTTTCACTTTTAGGGAGCCTTACAAATATCCTTGGGTTTCTGTGTTAGAAATTATTCAAGAAGAAGAAATGTTAGTGGTTTTGAGAATGTTGATAGAGGAAAATCAGAATTGAGAGTCTTTGTGCAACAGTTAGAGAAGCAGTTTATGAGGCTTCACTTTTCTTATTCCCTCTCTGTTCCTTAATTAATTTATCAAACACGGACAGAGAAACACGATCACCAGCTGGAATTTACCTACAGCCCTTCTCTGGAAGAGACAATTTCTGTTAAATCTCTGCCACATTGTCCCAGTGCTGTTTTAGGGAACATGACCTATCTTGCTGATGCATCAACAGCTCAGCCTCACTTCCAGGGGTCCCAAATTGGATTGGGGGGCTTTGTCCTGCCCCCCTCAAGCCCCTGCAGAGGTTTCCCTGACTGCTGGAAGGTCCTGTTTGCACTGGGAGAGCTCAGCCCAAGGCTCAGGTGCTGCTGGGGTCCCTTATCCCATTGTGGCTGCACTGCTGAAGGCTGGATCCTGTTTTCCATACCCTGCTGGCATTTGCCACGCCATACACAAAGTACAGGCATGGATTATTTGAGCTGCAGAAGCACTGGGGAGTGCACATGACATGGAGGAAGTGTAAGAATTTTAAACTGGGCTTTTCCAGCTGGAATCCTTCAGGCTGGAGAAGCTTGTGCCGAGCTGATGCTCACAGTCACAATTTTTCTTAGTGCCCTCATTATCAATTCTTTATTAAGGCAGAACTGTTTATTTTTTTTTTCGGGGAAGTTGTGCTATTTTCTGATGAAGTTAAGAGATAACAATGCACCAAATGATATTAACATGGGTTATTTCTAACATAAAAGTGTCCTCAGCTACTTGAAACTCAGTGGGACACTGGAGCTGCCCAGAAAGCCCAGCCATGCCCTCAGTAGCAAGTTATTTGTAATTGGATTGCACTCATGGGACTTTTTTTTTTTTTCCAGCAGAGAAAGTTTGCCCAGCATTTGATGATATGTGTAAATATTAAAAGGAAAGGAGGGAAGAACTAATAGACAGCATTAAAACAGAACAGCAAATACCAGCAGATTGTGAGTGCAGCGTTTTTAATGGATAGTTATTAAAAATAAAAGAGAAAAGTAGGCAAAATAAAAGGGAGGTTTTATTGGACAAAATTGACAGTTGTTATCCTCACTGGTTCCTGACATTTCAAGATCAGTTTTTTATCTAATGTTTCAACAGCCTTGGATATTTCCTTCTAGTGAACCACACTCTCAGATGAAGCATTTTTCTCCCTTCAGGCACGTAAGCTCACAATGTTTTTTTCTAAATGTGCTGGTATTTATTATAGCCAGTGTCAAAAAAACTCCACACTCCACTTAGATACGAGCCTCTCCTCAGCCTTTGCTGGGATGATTCACAGCCCTGCTTGGGCGAGCACAGCTTCCTCTGGCAGCAGCTGGAATTTCCTGCAGGGATCCAAGGCAGGGTAAGGCCCTCAGGGTGATGTGTTCCCACCAAACCGAGAGTTATGAGCCACCCTCCTGCCCTGAGAGGGCTCCTCCTTCCCTTCCCATCCTTCAACAGAGCCAGTTCTGCAGCCACGCCCTGGAATCATGGAATTGTTCAGCCTGGAAAAGCTCTCTGAGGTCATCGAGTCCAACCATTATCCCAGCACTAAACCATGTCCCTGGTGGACATCAAGACATTTTAAATCAGTTCCAGGAATGGTGATGGCACCACTTCCCTGAGCAGCCTGGTCCAGTGCTTGGCAACCCTTTTGGTGAAGGAGTTTTCCAAAATATCCCATATAAACCTGTCCTGGCACAACTAAAAGCTCTTTCTTCCTGTTCTATCACCTGGCACCTGGGAGAAGAGTCTGACCTGCACCTGTGCACAACCTCCTTTCCTCCATCATGACAATGTGCTGCATCTTTTTTAACCCTTTTTACTCAGTGGAGAGACTTCTTATCACCTGGGAGCCCAAGTGGAGGTTTTAATGTCCTAACTGAGGCTGAACATGGGCCACACAAAGGAAGAGGATGGACTTGGAACTGTTTTCTGAATCTCTTCATCCACAGCCCACAGATCCTGCTCTCAGGACACACCTTCAGATGGCAACTTCATTCTTCCCACTAGGAAAATCTTAGATAATGCAAAAAATACTCTTGGAATTCTTGTTGTGGAATAATGGTTGTGGTTTATTTGACACCTCCATGCTCTGCATGGGAACATTTTCTATTCCAGTTTCTCCTTTGGCTTCCTTTTCTTTTCACCTTGTGGGCTAATCTCCCATACATCCCAATTCCTGGATTTTGCCTGGCTACACAAAAATGGAGATTAGCCTCCAGTCTGTGCTGTAAGCAACAGCCTGGATTTTCAGGGCATCTGGGTTTAGAGTTGCCAGAATTAGAAACACGAGCCAGACGAGATCATGCTAGGGCAATTCCCCAGCACTGGGCCATAAAGCCAATCAATTTACAGTGTAATAGAAAGCACTGAGTTCTGGGTGAAGGAAGGCACTTACTGCTCATTTGGAAAGAAAAGCTCATATTCTAAATTGCTTTTCAGATCAGACTTGAACATACTTTTAGTGATGGCAATGGTGCCACTTCCGTTGAGTCCGGTGGTGCCAGACTTTTCTGTTTACTGCCGTCACTCCTGCACCTCCCTCTCTCCTCCTTTTCCTGAGATCCCTGGAAACACCATTCCTTGCGTGGCTCAGAGGAGGCACCGGGATGATCAGAGGGGTCGAGCAGCTCTGCTGGGAGGAAAGGCTGGGAGAGCTGGGGTTGTTCAGCCTGGAGAGGAGAAGCTTTGGGGTGACCCAGTTGTGGCCTGGAGGAGCTGCAGGAAAGATGGAGAGAGACAATTTCCAAGGGATGGAGGGAGAGCACACAGGGAATGGCTTCCCACTGCCAGAGGGCAGGGATGGATGGGATTTTGGGAAGGAATTGTTCCCTGGAAGGGTGGGGAGGCCCTGGCACAGAGAAGCTGTGGCTGCCCCTGCATCCCTGGCAGTGCCCAAGGCCAGGTTGGACACTGGGGCTGGAGCAGCCTGGGACAGTGGGAGGTGTCCCTGCCCATGGCAGGGCTGGCACTGGGTGGGCTTTAAGGTCCCTTCCCACCCAAACCATGCTGGGATTCCATGATTCCTCTTTGAGGACAGCTAGGACATGCAGACAGACCTGATGGCTCAGAGGCAGAGAGAGGAAGAGTCAATTTAACCCCACAGAAAAAGGAGTTCAGCAGTCAGGGAGGGGGTGGTGACAGTGATGTCCGCTCTGCTCCTGCAAGTCTTGCCCCAGTTTTGGTTTTGCTCCCGATGACAGAAGTACTGCAGCAGCCCCAAGCTGGGAGTAAGAGATTATCTTTCATCCAAAACGGGCTCAGCTGGGAAGTTCGAGATGAGCTGACTCACTCCCATTTCACTCGCCCTAATGGAAGCTGTGGGCTAATGCACCTCTGTGAAAATGGCCAAAGAGATCTGGGTCCTGAACTCGTGGGTCTCTCCTAACACCAAATACTGCAATGCTTGGGTTTCCAGTGAGTGGTGCATTAACTCATTAGCAGGCACTGAAGATACAATTTTTCTTATGCTAAAATGATGCAATGATGAGAACCAGCACGAGCTGAGGTACCTGAGTGTCCTCCTCAGCCTCCAGCTCTAAGTGACCTCTGGAAAAGCACTGCTCTCCCTCTCTCCCGCCAGCCAGGAATCCCTCTGGCAGTTGCCATCAGAAATCAAATACCGTGCTTACTTTACATGCAGGAGTTCCCCGTTTCCTTCTCTGATATAATTTTGTTGAAGAAGAAAATTGCTGTTTTTCTTTTTCGGATTCCGAGGGTTTTTGCAACTTTACAAAGGACCAAATTTCTTTCAGCAGGAACTTTGGGACCTGCAATTTTGCTCACTGCACCCAGGGAATCATTACAGGGTCAGAGGTCTAGAAAGTCAGACTCATCAGGAAAGAGTAAATTAGGATAGTTCTGAATGGAAGAGTAGAAGGACCTTGACAATACCTTTGAATTATACAAAAATAGGTTGAAAAATAAAGGGAATACTTTGCTCTCTACAAATAATACCAGAGAGAGAGCAAGAAATTGGTCTAATTTGGAACTAGAAAGATTGATCTCAAATATTAGGAAGACGTTTGTGATGGAGAGGATGGCAGAGACTGGCTAAGGAGGTCACAACCCCACAGTCCTGTGGCTGTTCATGTTGAGGGACAAATTGTTTGTGACCATATCCTGCACTCCTTAAGATAAATACATTGTCAATAAATACAGGAGGAAAATCCAATAAAAAGCAGATTTGGAACCAGATTCCAATAGAAACAATGACATAAAGATGTGACATGAAAGAATTGAAGGTTTTGAGATCAACATGGCTAAGTCGTGTCCTGGGCATTTTATATCCAGGCCCTGAATTTGTGGAATTGGCTAAAACCATCATCTTGGAAGTATATACATGGATATATGGATACACAAACACTCACATGCCTGCAAACCTGCATTCTTGGATTATTTCTGGACATCTTCAATTTTTCGAGGTTCTTGTGTTTAGGCTTTTTATTTTCCATTCATTTTCTCTCCTTCTGCCCCATCCATCTCTCTCTGGAAATACCAGCTCCTTGGGAAGTCACCTTCCAGAAACCAGAACTTTCGGGAAAAATCTCAACTAAGCAGATTCACAACAAGCTCTGAGCATTGGGATAACTGAATAGAGATAAAATCTTAGACATGAGTGTAACACTGGAATGTAAAATCCATAACAATTTCCTCCCCACTTTTATGGCATGAAATGTTTGCATTTCCAGAGAGTGTGAGCGAGGCTCCCTTTTAGCTGTTGATTTAGCTGGGCTTAAAATCCAATGAATAAATTGTCCATAGTTCATCAGTTTGTGGGGTGCTCAGTGCCTACACACCAAATAATAAGCTCCACATCCCACTGTGAGCAGTTTATGGCCAGAAGACTGCGGGAACACCACGGAGGAAATGTCAGAATAAAACCTGTAATGGGCTCATAAACGAAGAGAACGGACATTGGTTTGAAATCAGGCCCATAAATAGGTGTCACACCTGTCCTCTGGGTGGTCAGCAGCAAGCAGGCTGCTCAATTCTGGGCATATTTAGGAGCTGCTGCTGTCTGGTTTGTCCTTCCCTCCTTGCTGAGGTGGTGAAGTGAAAGGCTGAAGTGAAATGGTGCCACTTCAGAGGGTGCAGCCAAGGTGATGTTAATGTTTCAAGCTAAGTGTCCAGAAAATCCAAGAGAATTCAAGGCTAATTGTGTTTTACTGTGTCAACCCTTTTAGGGGGGGAAAAAAAACATATCAATGGAAATAGGTTTACAGCAGCTGTTTTCACTACCCAGCAAGCTTCTGCACTTTCCCACAGAGGTTACTCTGAAGGTGGAAATATTCGAACAGAAGGATTAATAATAATAATAATTTACACCGTGGGAGTGCCAAGGATTCCCTCCATGCAGGGTACTGGAGAAATAAAAACTTCACACAGAAAAGCTTCCAAGCAGTGACCAAAGTGTGAATCTACTTGTGATTGTCCCCCTCCCCACCTACAACCCCATGCCAGAGCCTAATAAATTCAGCTCAATTCTTATCTAGTTCTCCCAAAGGTTACTAATTTTAACAGGCCATTTTCATTATTTTTCCAAAGAAGCCACAGAGGCAGATGCAACATTTGATGTTTGGTGTTTGTCCCAAATAATTCCCCAACTGATTTCAGGGTTTTGCCCCATCTGCTAAACCAGCTCCTTGCTTCAGCAACTTCTTGGGGACTTTGGGTGGGATTTAGGGCAAAAGCTTTTTTCTTGCTTATTTAATTTTTAAAGACAGCGTTGTTAAGTTGTGAAATTGTCCTGTTTAAGATATAACCTTTTATTTTGTCATTTAAGCAGCAGGTTTTTTTGGGGGGGTGGGGAGAATCCATTCCTGATGGAGCCATTTGGGGCCAGCCTTTCATGAAGAGTCCCCCAAACATGAACAATTTTATCCAGCTTAAATACACAAGGGAGATGAGACCCTCTGGGTCTCCCTGCCGGGGGTCCATTCCCACCTCTCCTTGCTCTTCTGCATCTTGAAAACCCCGTAGATCTTGCAAAGTTCTCAGGTTGTCAAAGCGACACCAGGATTGCCCAGGTAGAGACTGATTCCTGTGTTTTAACTGGATCACTAAGACACATTGTACTGTTGAGCTGGATCAAAAAAACCCAAAAAACAAAAACCAAAACCAAAACCAAAACAAACAAACAAACAAACAAAACAAAACAAAACAAAACAAACCCCACACACAAAAAAACCCGCACACAAAAACAAACAAACAAACAAACAAACAAACCCCCCAAAAAAACCCAAACAAACAACCAAACAAAAAAAAACCCCATCAGAATGACAAAACTGCTGCAAACCTGTGAGAACAGAGGCATTGTCTGATGTTTGGGTGTGCAGTGCAGATGCACACAGCACCATTTCTTTCCCTCCATTTGCATATCTGTAAATGACTGCAAGGCAGGGTAGAAGGAGGCCAGCTGGATTCAATTACAGAGAAAGGTAAAAATCTTCTGCTTCTTCATTTTCATTTTGCAGTTTTGAGCAGGGTCCCATTCTGAAATTCTTCCCAGACTTTAGGAAATGAGTGAAGTTCTCACCGGCTCATCCCAAGCGGAGACGCTCGCATCTCATGGGAATTATAGAGAGAAATTCTATTTTTACACTAATAATTAATGCTTCGTCTCGTGCAGCCTTCCCAGTGAGCCACAGCAAGCACATTGGAGGGCATTGGGGCTGCTCAGGGAGATCTCAGGGGACACTGATCTGCAGGACAACCCAAAGGCAGTGTCATGTGAGAGCCTTATCAGGGCAAACCCACCCTGACCCCACCTGCAGCAGCCCTGAGCTCAGAGCTCCCCAGCCTGGGATATCTCAGGATTCACTGAGCTTAGAGCAGGATTTTTGCTGTGCCAGAATCAAGTGTTGGAATGGTTTGCCTGGGGAGGGGGTGGATTCACCATCCCTGGGTGTGTTTGAGACAAGGCTGGATGTGGCACTGGGTGCCAGGGTTGAGTTGAGGGGCCAGGGTTGGGTTGGGATCAGTGACCTTGGAGGTGTCTCCCAACCTGGTGATTCTGTGATTATTTTGGGAAGGAATTGAGGCTCCAGGTTAGTGGCAGAGCTGCCTCCCAGCCCCAGGATGAGATGCAAACCTTTTGCTCTGAGTGATTTTCACCTACTTGATAACAATAATAATAGTAATAACAATCAGCATCATCACTACCACCAAGAACAGCAACTACAACAACAATAATTACAATAACAATAATGTTACTTTTCACTAGCTCCTCATTAGCCTTGATCATTATTTTCTGCATCTTCTTAAGCTTTTTCTTCCCCCTTTGCTTCACACTTCGAGTTGCAGCAGCTCCTGGCAGTGCCATAATTTCTGCCATCCGTGCACACACAGCAAGGCAAGGGTGGTCAAACTGGGACACCAACCCAGAGGAGTAGGTGGACAGTAAATAACTATTCATTCTTGACTGCCATTTGCACCTTGTAGAGGTCTCCAGCTGGTTGTCACTCTGAATTCTTGGCCTTTACTGATGAGCATAATCCTGTGAGTTACTCATAGACAGGTCTTTTGTACTTGGTGCAACATGAAATTGAGCTAAACCTTCCCTCTGCCTGCACTCCCTTATTTCTCAGACAAGCCTTTAGCACAGCAGAGGATTTTCCAGGTACCCAGGTGCTGCTCAAATGCCCTGAAGTTGGAGGGGGATAAAGGCAGAGCCAAGTAAGTAGAGCAGAGAATTCTCTGGGTTAGGATGACAGACAGGTTAAGATGACAGACATTGTTCCCCCTCCTACTTACTCAGATATATTTATTTTTTCCCGTGGATTTTCTCCCTTTTGGAGTCTCTCTGTACCCTGCAGTGTCAGGGAAAGGTGTTAACAAAGCTCTGCCACCCAGGGAAGGGCATGGTCTCCAATTTGTGCACAGGGAGGGCAGCAGAGAGGGATATCTGGAGTTTGTATTCAGCTTTAGGAATTTGAGGGAGAGCTGGAAAGTCTCGAGTGTCTGGCAGTCATGCCAGGGATGGAGGCTGCCTCCACTCCCAGCCTGTGGCACGGCAAAAGCCAGAATCCCTGGCACTTTGGGGATAGTGAGGGGGTTTGAGCTGCTCATCCAGCCCCAGGGAAGCCTGCTGGGGGTTATTTCAGTCCCAGGGAAGTCTCACGTTAGCACTTTTGGGAGGAGCTCCCTCGGTGTGGGGGTGATCAGTCCCGGGAAGGGAGGAGGCAGGTGTGTGCATTTCCATCCTCTCTGCAGGAAAGCAGAGCAGCTTTTGGAGTTCCTGTGATTCTCACAGGACCAGGGAGGGTTCCCACCTCCTCCAGGCTCTCTTGTGTAACCCTGAGGACTGGAATAGAGCCCTGGCTGCCTGGTGGTTTCAGTCTAAGGCTCCTGGAGGTCCATTTGTTTTCACCAAAATCCCATTTGTTCCTACTCTCTCCCATGCAGGTAACCTGGCTCTGACACAAAGTAGTCCCTCGAAGAGTCCTTGGCTGATTTTAGCAATCCAAGGGTAACTCACCCCATTTATTGCAGGTGGAAGGAGCGAAAAAACCCTTCTGCACCAAGGCCTTTTTCCTCTGTTTGTGCCAGTGCGAGTGAGGCAGGAGCCTGACTTTAACAGAACAGATAAAAATAAACCCAGCCATGGACAAGGCCAATTATGTTCTCCATTGCCTAGGGATGGGCAGCCTCATTTGCAGCTGACAGCGATTTGATGGACTGAACCATCCTTTTTCTGATCCAGCATTTGAAGTAATTTTTATTGTAAACCAATCATTACCCATGCAGGACCGGGACAGATTCCCACAGCACTGCTGCTGCTGGGGTTTTTCCTGCCATCCCTCACTGCCCTGGCACTTTCCTGGGAAGTGCTGGCCATGGCACAGGGTGGCCCTGTCCCCAGCAGGGCCCTGGGCACAGCAGCTGATGGTTGGTGTGACAGGGACAGTGCCAAACTCATCCCCAGAGCTGGGGACACCTTTCCAATCTCCTCGCTGTCATCTTGGCCAGGGCTGCTAAATTCAGCCCTCCAGTTTGGAATATGCAGACAGCACATCAGCCTGGGAGTCTGGCAGTGCCCATTTCCTCCACCCCCATCCTCAATGGCCTCTGATTTGTCTCTTTTCTGTGCTTTATAGGTCATAAAATGATTTCCCCCTCCCTGAGGACGTTGTGGTGGTTTGTGTCTGACGTCTGTGCAGTCTGGTGAGCCCTGAGCTGTGGTGTAGCATCCCTCTGGTCCCTGGAGGGACACTCAGGCACAGCTCCTGCCCAGCGTTCTTGGACAGAGCACCCCTTCATTAGAACCTGCTGGAATCTCTTCCCACCGGGGCTTCAGCAATTTCTCTTTGCAGCAGCCCCAGAGTTGTTGGAATTTGCTCGTCTGCTCCAGGAGAACTTCCTGCTGGGCTGTGGGAGCTGTGGGGTGCAGGGGTGCAAGGAAATTTGGACAGGGTGCATGGAGGGTGAAGTTCTGCTGCTTTTGCAGAGGTTTTGTGTCCTACATTCCCTTCCCAGGCCCGTGAGAGCTCAGTATGGATCCATCTCCATTTCCCTGTATTTTTAGCTGTGAAATCTGCAATTTCTCTCTCTCCACTGTGGTGTTCAGTAAAGGCTGATTAACAAATGATAGACACCCACTGCTGCTAACAGGAGCAATAAAACCCTGCAATTTTCATGAGACAGGTCACCAAGGCTTTCCTCTAATCCTGCAGAGTTTTAGCAACACCTCCACTCCTGCAAAGTCCTGAGGCAAAGGAGGGTTACAGAGGCTGTGCCATCGAGCACAGAGATGGTGAGACAGGCCAGGGTCGGGGCAATTTGTGCACCTCAACTTCTGCTCCTTCCACTCACCTGTGCCAAGGTACCTGTGCTGAAGAGGAACCAACTCTGCATTTTCCACTCATACACTTTGTGCCTTATAATTTACATTGATTGCATGTTTGGATTGGCCAGATGTAGGTGTATTGATTTTTATCAGCTCAAAAAAATCAAAGGGGAGGTGGAGAAATACATTTAATCATTTCCAGAAGAATTTGAAGGTGGTTATTTCAAATGTAAGCAGGGTTTGTCCTGGCAGGGGGACTTCTGGAAGCAGCCAGGCACAGGGATGCTCTGCCACAGAGGAGACCCCGTGCCTGGTGCTCCAAGGTCCTGCAAGCTCAACTTCTACCCCTGGAGGGACTCAGGTGGGGCTCCTGCCCTCAGTTCTGGGCTGGGATTTGGTCACACAGGTGCTGGAGAGGTGTAGGGTCTGCACTGAGCACTGAGAAGAGCTCGGGGTGGGGCTGGGAGAGGTCAGGGTGGGGTTGGAGAGCTCA
>VZTR01021467.1:24542-37560 GCA_013400775.1 Chaetops frenatus | reverse complement strand
TTGTTACATGAATAGTTAAACAAGAAAAGCAGTAGCCTATAACAAAAATTTTCCTTTTTCTCATTACAGGATCTTGTAAGAGTGTTGTTTAATTTTTGTTTTACTGTTACAGTGTACAAAAGCTACCTTAAAAGAGAAAATACAACAGCAAGTTAAAAAGGGGATGAAATCCTCCACAACCAAACTGACTTTGGAATTCTTACAAAAGAAATGGTCTTGGTACATAATTTTTTTTTTTAGTAGACTCTTGTAAGCTGAAGAAAAAAACAGGTTGTCATACTGTACTTCTGTTATTAGACTTCCACATGCTTGGTTCATAATTTCAGTTTCTGTTACTTCAGATTTTCTAAAGTGCTCTTTTGGAAGATTTTACTGCAATTTCAGACCAAGACGTGTAGTCTGCAGATACTCATATAAGTATAGATCAGTCTACAGCCGTTCACAAAAGAAATGGTGCATGAACAATATGAATTCACACAGGACCCGTGAAGAGAAAATTTCTTTCCTGATGAAAAATGAAAGCAAGGGAGGAGAAATGAGGTTGAGGCATATGAGATTAAACCTTGCTCTTATAATGTATAGAATTTTGTCATTTATTTTCAGGGCTCTAAGAAGTTGCCAAAATTATTTCTTCATTAGAATGCCAGTCATACTTCAGCCCTCTTCTTCCTGTCCCCCAAAAATTTTAAGTGGCAATGAATTTTTCTGTAGTGTCTCAGCTTTTAAGCAAAGTACGTCTTTTTGTGATGTATTTTCGTGATATATATAGCCCTAGATTAATGAATAATACACATTATTTGGCTAAAAGCAAATCTACAGCTGCAGATACAAATTCAGAAATACAAATTCAGTGTTATTTTGCAATATTTCATTTTTCTTTTTTTTTTTTTTTCCCCTCCACAAAAAAAATTTGGAACGCATTGGGTTCTTTGAGTCAGCTGAGATACAGATGGAGCCAGTCAAATGTGGAGCATGGCCAGCATTCCCAAAAGATATTTTCAGTTTATTTCTAGTCAATAATTTTCACAGGAAAAACATGATGATAACGTTGATGGTAGAGTCTTCCCTACAGAAAGCAGAGAGGATGGAATATTTCCATGGTGAATTAAAATGCATACATTGCTGAGCAATGAAAACAAATTAAGGCAAATTCAGTAACTTCATTTTAAAAGCAAGAGTGAGCTTTAATTGTCATAAATTCAGAACTAATTAAAAACATGTTGAGAAAAATTGGACCAACAGCTTGTCATTTTCAAATCTAAGTGAAATGCAAAGTGCTGGGAATAAATTACAGGGTTTGAATTCAGTTCTTAAGTTTAGTACATTTGCTACATGTAGGATATCTCAGGATCTTTTCAGGGGAAGACAGTAGAAAACTATTAGAAAATATTGTTTTCATTTAACTAATATTTTACAAATAAGCTCTGAAATTGATGTCTGAACTTTGAGAACTGGAAATATTTGTCAGTGACTGGGTCTAGATGGGTGATTTAGCTCTATTTTAACTCCGTGCTGAGCAAGAACTAGGCGTGTGCCATCTCTTCTCCTCCCTCATTCAAGGAGAAAACAAAACTGGGGACATGAACTCTTATGTGGAGCTCCAAGTGGTCCAGATGGGTCCCAAGTCTGGATTATTAAATAAATAGAACCACAAGATGTGCTGTGGCACATAAACTGTCCCTTCAGTATGTTCCCATCTGCTCTGATAATAACTAGGTGTAGTGTGAAGATAAATACTAACTCTCCAGAGGTTATCTATTTCAGGATAGATAAATTACCAAAAACCTACAATCATAGAAAGGTTTGGATTGGGAGTAACCTCAAAAATCATCTAGTTACAACCCCTCTGTCATGGGCTGGGATGCCACCCACTAGACCAGGATGCTGAAAGCCCCATCCAGACTTGCCCAGAACACTTCCAGGGATGGGGCATCCACAACTTCTCTGGGCAACCTGTTCCAGTATCTCATCAAGTAAAGAACTCTTCCTAATATCTAATATAAATCTCTCCATCTCTCCTCTTTAGTTTAAACACATTCTCTCTTGTCTTATCACTATCTGCTCATGTAAGAAGTCCAACCTTCNTGTAAAAATACCAACCTTCCCTTTTTTTTTTTTTTTTTTTTTTTTTTTAAAGTAAGTCCCCTTTAGGTACTGGTAGGTCCTATAAAGCCTCCCTGATGTCTTCTCCAAACTGAACAACTCCAGTTCTCTCAGGCTGCTTTCACAGGAGGGATGATCCAGCCATCTGAGCATCTTTCTGACCCTCCTCTGGACCCCAACAGGGGTCCAACAGGGTCCACATCCTTGTGTTGAGGACCCAGAGCTGGATGGGTCACTTCAGGTGGAGTGATCTACTCACAGGGGCAGAGAGGGCAGAAGTAACTCCCTCATCCTGCTGGCCACACCTCTTTTGATGCAGCCCAGAACAGTTGGCTTCATTACAATATGCTAGTTAAATTATTTTGGTCCCTGAATGTAAGAAAAGTAGAATTCCAGGGAAGAGAGAGGATAAATCTTTGACTCTGAATCTTCAAAATATAAACCTTTGTGTGTGCAAGGTTTTGCTGCAACTCTCACATGACTGCAATGCCCTTGCAGTTGGTATTTCACATCTTTCTGCTCAGCAGGAAGATAAATCCACACTAATATTCTGAATTAAGTTCTACATTAATGTGCACACACTTCAAACATGCCACAGGGTGAATAACTGCAGGATTCAGAAGCTTTTGCTTAGGTGTTGAGTGTCACTATATTCTGCAAGCACTGGGCACTAGGGCTGGGTAAGTCTGAAACAGCTTGAAACTAGGACCAAAAATACCACGGATTTTAAAATGTGTAGGCTGATCCAGACATTTTTTCATCTCTGCACAACTTCAATGGAAGTCTTATGACAATATACTAGATGTCTCTTAACATACAGCCCTAAATTAGTTAGCAGAGTGCTCTAGGGTCCACACTAACACAAGGTGTAAATTTACAATGCCTGTATGTGAAGGATGTAGAATAAAAGCATGTGATTATTTTATTCTTTTAAAGAAATCAGTGGTAAGCATACCAGTGTGGGATTTCATTCTCTGAGTCAATTACTTGTTTATAATTGAAATTTCCTGAATGACTTTGCAGGCTTTGGCATCCTGTAGTGAGGCCCTGGAAAATGAATAAGAACTACTTATACAACTAGTAAAAAGACACAGGAATAAAAGCATGTGTAGTGAAGGGCAGAACAAAGTTGTTCATGCCTTCTTTGCTGGTTAATGATCTGGGTAAATCTCAGAGTAAATTTAAGTGCCTAACCAAATTTCAGCCTGTCGTCCTTTCAAGGCACTCAATTGCTCAACAACTGCCCTGAACAGAGTAGAATAACACAATTTATCATCAAAAGGGAATGGTTAAGAACTTAGTGCATTAAAATAGCAGATATGCTGAATTACACAACTCCATGTGAAGGATGGCATCCCTATCCCTAGGAATGCAAGTGGAAATTTGGGGTCTGACTCTTGAGAACTACAAGTAAAATGTTGTCCAATTAATTATTTTAAGTAAGTTATAGCTAATTTAGAGGTGTATGAATACTCTAGCATACCTTACAAGATAAAATTAGAAATTTGTGAGGCTTTTATGTGTGTGTGTGTGTATATATATATATATAGAGAGAGAGAGAGAGAGAGATAGATAAAAGCAGGGCTGTATTTTCTCAAACACCTCATGACAGCTGTTTTTTGGTAACATGCTACATTAAGTTGTTAGACTCAGGTAAGGAATGACTTGCTTCATTTGAGGTATAATGAATGGTTTGCTTAAATTATCCTTTTTTCCTACAACAAAATACTTAGCTGAGAAAACTTAGTATAACAAGGTTCCTATAAGCACAGGTTTTCCAGTATTCTCTTATGCAACTTGGCGTGGTTGACCTTTAATTAACAAGCCTCTCAGTGGTGCACCTGACTGCAAAAATTACCAAGATGTAAACTTTTAACATTTGTTCATAATAATCACCACTGAGTTTGCTAGTTCTGTGTATTTAAAATAGCCATAAAAGATTTTCCAATACTTCTAACTGAATGTACTTTTTATATACTATAAAGGCCCTTAGCAGCAAGTCCTTAGTGACTCTTTGTTCAGTTGCCATGGTAACTTTGAACTTTCTTTAGCTGGGCAAAAAAGCTTTTTTTTTTTTTTCACTATCAGGAAAAAAAGTGTTTGGTTTTGAGCAAGAAGAAAAAACAGATATAGTTTATCAGATGGACTTGTATATTTTTAAAAATCTTTTTAAAAACACTTTGAATTTTGAAATTACTGGAATGGAGGGGAAGCAACTAATTTAAAGAAAATTTAATGAAAATTAAGAATGTTCATAAGCAGGGAATATTATCTGTATATATATATTTGTATACGTATTCATAGATAGTCAAATGGGAATTAGATTGCATTGATATAATAAGTTAAAGTTCAAATATTGTCTTTATAGTGTGATTCAGTTAAAATCTTGAAGAATTTAAGAAAAAAAAAAACCCAAAACATAACCAGGTTTGTATTAGAGCTGTGCTTTATTAAGCTTCTTATTTTCATTATGGGGATATTAAGTGTAAGACTTCAGAAGAGTAGAAATGTGTAAGAATCCCTTGAATGTGGGGTCTTGCTATGGGAAAATGTTTAATGTAATGCAGGAAATAAATATTCTTGTGGGAACATTGCTTAAAATAATAAAAATATATACTTGGGCTTTTCATGAACTCTAACATCAGGCATCTTTATTTACATCAACTTGAGAAAATATTGATAGAATAATTCCTTTGAAGCTTTTTCTTTTACTATTTGGAACAAAAAGATTTATATCTGGTGATTTGGAATTATCTTTGTGATGGTTATCAAGGCAATATGTTGGTAAGCAATTAAAATGTAGAGTCAAAAATGAGCACAGGACAGAATCCCTGGCTTGGCAGTATAAAGCCTGAAAGCTTTCGTTAATTTCTGCTTGCCTTTATTATATTAGACTTTTTTTTTAATAATATATTGATGAAAGCCGCATTGCTTCTAATTACAACACAAGTGTTTTTGTGCTACTATAATAAAAAATGTTATCATGTAGCAAACCAAGGAAAAATAATACTATATATGCCCTACCTCCAGTTCCACTGCTTAAAATCAGGTTGTGTAGTCAGCAAAGTTCCAGTGGTTTTACCAATATCGGACAAGTCCACCTTATCAAGTTTCTTCACTTTTCTTTTTCTCTTCAAAACTATTTTAAGTGTGGGTTTCATTTTTGTTGATCATGTTGCTAATGGAAAATAAGAAAATTATTGGCTGAGATGGGGGGAAAATTAAAAAAAAAGGAAGCAGTAGGCATTTTTCCTTAGTGAATGATACAAAACTGTATCTGATGTGAGGGATAGCTGATCAGAAACACTTGTATTATCTATTAGGGAAAAGGTCAAACCTTACTTTTCGGTGACTGGGACTGTCTTAAAAATATAAGCCATCTTTATTCCATATGAACTATTGTGGGATTGGATGTTCTTGTTCTAATACAGTGTGGAAAGCACCTGCTCCTGTCCTGCAGTGGGAAAAGGAGTTGTTTATTGTTTTTTCTTTCCCCAATGTTATCCTCTGATGGTAGTCCAGACAAGTATAATAATAATTTCTAATTTTTTTAAAAATCTAATAAATAACAGTCTGGCTTCAGAAGCATGACGTTTGGGAATGGTAATACTTGGCCAAGACACAAGCTTTTGTTGCTACAAGGAGCTTTGTTTTCACATATTTTATGAGGAACCAGACATGTACTTGAGGAAAAAGCCCCAAAATTAGGATTAGATTTTAAAATTAGTTTTAGTGTGTAGCTATTTATTTCACAGCCTAAATATTTGTACACAAAAGACTTAGATGCAGCTAATGCCTACATCTCACTTCAGAGTAGATTGCATTAGCTTCTGGGATATAATAAATCCACTGGGCCCAATGCCTGAATTAACATAATAATTAAAATTTCAGCACGTTGTTGTAGGTCACAGTAAGAAAATGTTTAATCTTTCTGCATTCATCTGTGTACATTCAAGGCATTGGGAGGTCTACAGAGACTGAATTAAATTTAAGTGTATCAGAAATGAGCAGGGTGTTTTAAGAAAAATGTGAAAAAGATTTAACTTTGTTGGGAGCTGTTCATAATTGGTTTTGTTCTGACAATAAAAGATACAGGAAAAATTGGGTCACTACTCAAGTTACAGCTCAATTAATGAGAGAAAGCTGTGGATGCATAGCAGCCAAAACACAGAATTATCCTGCATCTGCCCACTTGAGGATTTGGGGTTTGTTTGGTTCATAGATCATTGTGGTCAGCTGTGCCTATAGGAAAAAGCAAGTGCTGGGCTGGAGTGAGTAAACACAGGATGTAGTAGATCATCTGAAATTTACTCTACAGAATTAGTAGAATGTTAAGAGAATGAAAACGTGCTTTTCCAAACATAGTCCTAGGCTTGAAAAATTGATGACATTGAGAGGAAGATTTAATGTCATTTTATGAGTCTTGAGAGGAGCCAAGGATTGTTAAAAGTTATCTTGTCCTGGCACTACTCACTAGCCAGGGAGAAATATCTGGATGCTGATTATTGCACCACCAGAAGTGGGTCAAGATGCAGTTTGTCTTGAAACCAATTTGGAAATCCCTGGCAAATTCCTAAGTTTTAATTGAATTTTTAGCTGCAGTTTTCCTTTATTCTGAAGGAGTTCTTTGGTAATACAGGGATAAATGTATTTAGCCATTTGACTCCCTGTGCTAGGCATCCACTTGGCAAAACACCCACAACAGGATGGGTGAAGAAAGTTCTGTTTGTGTTACAGTGTCCTGGGGAGCCGGGGCAGGCTGATGTCCAGCTTTTCTTTGTGCTTGAGCAAAAAAACCCAAAAAGTGGAAGATGAGGATAAAAAATAAAAACGGGGAGCCTGAAGCTGCTTAAATTAGTCTGTGTTTCTTTTATGGCAGCATGGAAAAGCTGCTTATTAAGTCAGTATTGGGAAAGGAGGGAAATAACTGAGAGGAGTGTAGAAGGAAAAACAAGAGCTGCAGGAGCTGCCCTTGGATACATCAAACATTCCTAATTTCATGGCTCAGACTGATGAATGTTGCCTGCTTTTGCTTATGAGGTGGAAATACTTCAGTGTGCATATTGTCTCCATAGCCCCAGACTAATGTACAAACAAATAATCCTTGAATAATAAAATAATCAAATGATCCTCCAGTTAAATTTTGCTTTAGCTCTAAATTTCAGTTTAGAAATCCAATGAAAATGAACTCAGGTAGAAGAGAATTAAGAAAGAATGGACTGGAATTTCTAATTTAATGACAATTAAGCAGAATTCTTAATGCTGCACATACATTTATTTTTAAACCATTTACATCTGTACCATTTCATTTGAGTACTGTGATACAACATTACCTTAACAATAGAACTGATGGGCAGGATTCTAAAATGCTTTAAACACAGCTTCCTATTAGTTTTGAATCTAAACCCTTAGGAAACCTGTAAGGTGTAGGAGCCTCAGGGAAAAAGAGAGGTAATAATTACAGAATGATTTCTTCACAGATGCAGTAATTCCCTTTCCTGAAAGTTCAGAAAGGTTTAAATAATTTTGTGAACATAATAACTGACCCAGTGGTACTGTGATGAATGCTAGTGTGTTTTGTCAAGAACTCTTCAATTTTAATTAACTTGAAAGTATCCAGAGTAGTAATCAAATAGCTTTAGAAGTGTAATGGCACGTATTCAGAATCAAATGTCTTGTGTATTGTGCATAAAAGACTTTACTTATTTTCTCAGGGTGCTATAAAATGAGGAGGGGCTTTAGAAAAGCAAAACTATATTCAGCAATACAAAGAAAACAGTAGGGCTGTAGAAGAAGGTTGAATTAATAGCCTGTGTAACTCAGAGTGCAAGCGTCTTCTGTATATTGATCCTGTCAGTCTGGCTACTGCACGATGGCATTTTCCTAATGTAATAAATGTAAAACCTATCCAGCTTCTGGGGCTGTGCATCTAAACAGCTGATGGGTAATTACAGGAGGCCTGTGAGGGCACAGGTGGGAGAGAAAAAATGGGGGCTGCTGGTAAGAGCATTTGTGTTCAAATTATGATTTGAGGCAAACTTTCAATTACTCTATACTGTAGACAGTAATATATAGTTTTTTTAATTTTTTTTTTTAATAGGGAAAAAGAAGGGTTTTATTACACTGAAAGTTTGCATAGAGTTTTTTCTACACTGCAGTATTTGTGTGTGAATAGTCAATCTGGTTGAGTCCTTGCTCCTGATTCCTGTGTGGTTTAGTGTGGGACCAGCAGTCATGCTCAAGCTCTGCAGGAGGAACAAGCCTGTGATTCCTGCTGTTGTTGACACAGGCTACAGTCTCGCACTTTTTCCACATTGGTTAGGAGATAGAAATTTGTGAAAAAATAGA
This sequence comes from Chaetops frenatus, assembly GCA_013400775.1. Lineage (NCBI taxonomy): Eukaryota > Metazoa > Chordata > Aves > Passeriformes > Picathartidae > Chaetops > Chaetops frenatus. The sequence continues at coordinate 29,109 of VZTR01021467.1, read as the reverse complement.
TGTCAGTTGCCAAAACATTTGATAAAGGATGCAGGCTCCATTGCTTCTTTCCCTGCCCTCTCCAGTTGACAGCTTAGTGGAATACCAGGAGCTGTGGTGAACACAATCTTAGTGCCTTGAGATGTAGAGAAACTTCAGATCCTGAATGCAAATTAGATTCTTGAAAAAGTAAGAATATCTAAACTTGAAATTTATGTAATGTGCTTGTCAGTAGACTGTCACACCTTTTCTCTTTTGATTATCCTTCATATGATACGTTAAATTATTTTTTCAGTTGTGTTTTTTCTGTAAGTTTTCTTTAGATGATTACAGTGGGTTTTTCTTTATATCTGTAAGGCATGAGGCTGTAAATAATGCTGAGCTCCTATGCAGTTATAATAAATATTGAAATATTTTAAGCAGTTATTTTAGACAAGTTCCTGAAGAGCTGAAATTACCTCTTAATACCCAATGTTTCTAAAATGAGGTAGTATCTCTGACAGTGTCACTCCTTCTATCTCCATCTTTTTTCCACCCTTTCCATTACCTAAGAAATGAGTTGTTAAGTTTTATGTTAGATCCATGCAATGAAGCAAATATGTCAAATTACCTACGACACGCTACGTATCTCACCTTTTTAGACATATTTATTGCATAAAGAGCAGGATAAAGTACCAGGGGTACAAAGGTGTTGTCTTCAGTGGCATTTACCAGCAGATAACTTGGCCTAGCCGTGACAGCAAATCTTAGCTCTAAAATATCAATACAGCACTACAGTCCAATTATTTTTATACTCTGCTAATATTCTTTTGCTTTTACAGTGTTCCTGCAGGCTTCCATAAAAAGACTATTGGTAATCTCAGTAGGGAGGCCTCCTAATCAAGCAGTTTCAAAGACTTATGACTTCTGGAAAAATAAGGATCAGGAGGTAATACTGAATTAATGGAGAAGGGGCTAGTCAGTCTTCAAAAAACTAAATGTGTAGCATATATAATACTGATTCTTTTGTTACTTGCAGAAGCTTTCTTGGGTTTTCACAAATCTGATAATAAGACTTGGAGAGAGCTAGAAATCTTTTATATTTTTAAAATACATTCCTAAAATGGTCTTTTAAATATGAATCTAGACATAGCTCTTCTTATATATTCATAGTTGGAAATAAATCAGGGCACGTACAGTTTTAAAGCTATGGCCAGGCCAAGAAACCTGCTTATCAATTTTTGAAAGTCTCATTGAAAAGAAAAACTGGTATCAAGAGTAGATCTTGAAAGCCTTATTTTGTTATAGCTTACTGTAAGTATGCTAGGACATTGTTGAACTTTGTTTAAGAGTGAAGGTTGCTAAGCCCCCTGGTATGTATTGAAAAGAAGAATAAAAAGTGCTGTGGAGAAGGAGGTGGGGTCCTGCTGGACAACAAGCTGTCCCTGAGCCAGCAGCGTGTGCTTGTGGCCAAGAAGGCCAAAGGTGTTCTGGGGTGCATTAGGAAAAGCTTTGCCAGCAGGTCCAGGGTGGTGATCCTGCCCCTCTGCTCAGCCCTGGTGAGGCACATCTGGAGTGCTGTGTCCAGCTCTGGGCTCCTCAGGACAAGAGAAACAAGATGCTCCTGGAACTGGTCCAGTGGAGGGCTACAAAGATGGTGAAGGGACTGGAGACCCTCTCTGAGGAAAGGCTGAGGGAGCTGGGGCTGCTCAGCCTTGGGAAGAGATGACTGAGAGGCAGCTTCATCAGTGTCTCTGAGGGGAGATGTCAGAGGATGGACCAGGTGCTACTCAATGGGACAAGAGGCAAAGCCAGGAACTGAGGCACAGGAAGTTCCACCTGCATATAAAGAGGAGTTTCCTTACTGGGCAGGTGACCAAGCATGGGAATAGAATGCCCAGAGAGGGTGTGGAATCTCCCGTGCTGGAGATGTTCCAGAACCACCTGGACACAATCCTATGCCATGTGCTCTGGGATGACTCTGCTTTGTGCAGGGAGACTGGTCCAGATGTCCCACTGTGGTGCCTTCCAGCTTGACCTATTCTGTGATTTTGTGAAGTGATAGCAAGAATGATCTTGTTTAAACACTTACAGTTGATGCTTGAAACATGTTAACATATCCATCCAATTTCTTTGAATTTTATCTTCCTTTCTCACGTTATGGGGGTAAGCTTTAGAGAATCATGGAAAAAGGTGTAGGGGAATAGATTTCAGAGCTTCAATATTTCAGTTTTGTCTTGCTATGTGTTTAAGAAGCTTTTCCATGCTACAGAATTGGAACATCCATAAGCAGGCTTGTTTTATGAAGTGGCTTTTTAGTGGCAATGACTTATTTCAGCAACACTTTTTCCTTAAAACTCTTTCTTATGTAGCTGCTACTACTTCTTTAAAAGTTGATATAAATTGTATTGAGAGCTACCTCTGGTTATTAGCAAACAAAACCCTTACATATTTTATTTGTAGTAAGATAAATCAGATTTTGAGACTGCCATGTGTGAAATTACCATCTGAACACCTCTAGTTGTTATTTACACAAAACCCTGGTGTTATATTTAGAAATAAGCCCTTGCTTACATGGACAGGGCTCTTTCCTCAACATCTCCTGTGTTCTGAAATACTATGACCTAAATTTTTATTAGGGGTAGGGAGAAGAAGGGGTATGAAAAAAGAGCTGTACCTTGTCAAACCATTACAAAAATAATGGTAGTTTTGCTTTTTTTGTTTATTGTCCTGGAAAGTGAGTGTTAATTTAAGAACAAACAATCATGCCAGAAGAGCAAAAAATAGCTATGCATCAGTGTAGAATATCATCTGTCACACTTGTGTAGATTTCACGAAGCTTTAGTGTCTTTTCCAGAATAGAATGTGTTAAATTAGTTTGAATTCAGTGTACCTTTTCCCCTATACTTAACATGTCCCTGATTTATATATTCTTTTATCTGACTGCTGAACACAAAACAAATATAGAGGTGTGAGGGTTTTTTATTATTAGGGCTTATTCTGATCTTCAGATGTGACTGGGGATTTCCAGTGACTGCTGATTAGTGAGAACATTGACCAGCACACGGCATAGCCAACCTTTGCCTCTCGGCAGTGCAATAAGAAAGGTCTCTGAGGGAGAAAAACTAAGATACAGGGAAGGAAAGAGTGAAGGCCAACATTGAAACAACAGGAAAAAACCTGAAAGTAATAGATGAAAACATTTCTGGGAAGGTAAGTCACAGCCTTCAGAGATGGTAACAGCACTATCATAACCATCAAGGTTTTCTGTGTGTTGGGAAGTCCTTTTGAGTGTTTCATCTGAATTTTTAAATCATCATTTCCTGATTTTGTATTTGCTCTTGAATGTTTCTTACCATACATATGCAGGTGGTTGCAGTTCTGTGTAAATACCTGTGGGTATTTTTCTCTCTAAAGTACAGACAGTTCAGCTGCTTTTATTGCCATGACCTTGACCAGACACCCTGTTATACAAATAGTTACTAATATTATTTTTAATTCACCTCCATTTTAAAATACACATTTATATTTTTTTAGCTGTGGGCACATAGTTGATTCTGTGGGCACATAGTTGATTCTTCTTTCCGGAGTAAAATGTTGTCTGTACTTAGCCCAATCCACTAAAGGTCTGTGCTGTGCTCATCAATTAAATGTTTGTGTTGTCCTTAGTGCTTTGTCCATCAGTTACATTCATAAAGATAAAATATCATTAGTCATTATAGTGATCATTAATCAATTGAACATTTGTGGGATGCTTATCTGAATTTTTAATGAAATTTTTTTGATATTAGACTTCAGCACCAGTTATTCAAACCAATTTAAATTAGCACTATTCTTTTGCTCATTAAATAAAAATTCTTCTACCTTTGTCATCCTTTGGAAGAAAACACTGTTCCCAAAAACATTTTATTGATTATCTTAGAGCTCTCACTTTTATTTTTAATAATAACATTTCTGATCCTGTAGCTCATTTGAACACCTGACGTAGGTATTGATGGTGCCTGAATGTAATTCTGGGATGGCAGAAGAAATACCAAATGCATCACAAGAAGGCATATTCATCCTGATACTACTTATGTGCAGACTTACATTAAAAAAAAAAAAAAAAAACCAAAACAAAACAATTTGGGCTGAATTATTTTCAACATGACAATGAATTAAGATCATGGAGCACAAAAAGTATTTTTGACTAATGGTCTGCCTTTGAGAAGGCTTGAGGTTCTTCTATATCCAGAATTCACCAATAAAAAAGTGTTCTTTTACTCTTTGTAACTGAAAAAGTAATTCCTTTCACTTTATTTGAAGAGGCAGGGTTGCAGAGATATTAGAGATGGCTTGTTTAGATCAAATATTTCTGGTGTAGCAACAGGCCATTAGGATATCTCTTTGCTCGTTATTTTGAACAGCAGTTTTCTTCAGCTGAGACTTCAGCTTCTCAGATCCCCTTAGTTGCTGTAGGATCCTTTAATAGAATGTATTCCTTGTATGCTCAGTAACTTGGAAAGATATTTTTTTGTTTTATATGTGAAAAATCTTTATTAGACGAGAGTATCCTGTGCTGGTTTGAAAGCAAAACCAGTGAGGCTCCAAGTCAGAAATACAATTTAAT
>VZTR01021462.1:38675-55277 GCA_013400775.1 Chaetops frenatus | reverse complement strand
TTTTTTTTTTTTTTTTTGTAGAGACTAAAGTAAATGCATAATTCCAAGATGAGGTTTCAAGTGTCAGGAATGCAACTATCTTCTATTTTTACACTTGACCTCATTTCTATTTTCTTTTGCTAAAGGCAACAGGCGTATGTTATTCTGTTGCTGCTAGAAGTGAGTTATTTAAATAACTTGAAATGTTTATGTGCTGTGAGTTTTTGAACTTTAGTACCGGCTGAAATAGTGAAAATTTCGTCATGGGCCACGTTTTGTCTTGTAAAAGTTACATGAAGTGTGACTTGATCTGCTCAAGAACTCTAACTTTTATGGTAAAAGGTTAGGAAAATATGTTTCAGTTCTTGTAAAAAACCTGCTTTGTATTTTATTATAAAAGAGGATTCTCCCTCCCCATCCTCCAGTTGTTACTGGTTACTTTCTGAAGGTGATACTCCAGGTACAAGAGCATCATTTTTATGTTCTGGTCACCCAAACTAAATTATTAACCATCTTCTTTCATGAAGAGAAAAAAGTTTTGTTTTTAAAATGTTGAGTATTTCATTTTTTCTTTATATATATATATACATCAAGGTGTCTTAGATGGAAAACAATCACAGTATTAAAAGTTGCAGAAATGTTTGTGTCACATTTATACCTTTTCACTTTTCAGGCTAAACAGGATTAGATTTATCAGAACTCATTCTTTTCACACATCACTCCACAGCTCTTCTAATTCTTAGCATTTGCCTGTTATGGCTTATATGAACCTGCTTCAAATGAGTACTCTGTTCAATGTCCTTCTACAATGCTGTGAATTGTGGCAATGAGTTTTGCAGCCTTTTCACTCTGTAGCTCACTAATTTGTGAAATATGTGCATGGGCAGCAGTTTTTGATATGAAAAACAGTTGCATGAGACACACTCAGTGAATATCAGACATCTGCATGTATTAAACATAATTGATTCATATCTCTCATGAAGTCCTGATATTTTAAGCAGTGAGTAAACTGCTGTTACCTGGTACCTCCTGTTTCTGTGGGTCTGTTAGGCCCTCAAGAGAAGCTTTTCATCTTTCCCCTTTCTCCCAGCCAGTCTGTGATAAAGCTCCTTGGCTAGTTTATACTGGACAAACTAAAATTAGTTGTGACCTGTTAATAGATCTGTAGGCACACCTCTGAGGAGCTGAGACCTTTACGAAATGTGCTAGAAGAGGACTGCCAGGTTCTGTCATGGACAGTGGTATCAGAGGAAGGATAGGGGATCTTCTGCATGTTAGACATTGAGTTAAACTGATACCCTTTGATTAGGAGATCTTTAATGGTACTTGGAAAGGTCACTAATTCGTCTTAGGCTCCCTGGAGATGACAGCATTTTTATGCATTAGTCTTACAGCTAAGCAACATGAAATGTTTTGGAGTGGTGTGGGTAGAGAACCAGTATTAATTATTTTGAAGTCTGCAATTGATGGTACACTATATGGTACACAGAATCAGGGCAGAGCTAGTGTTCATTCACTCATAAAGGTGCACATACAAACTGTTGAGATGTAATCATCAGTTTACCTGTAGCAATGGATGAGTCTATGAAGAAGAAACTGTTTTCTCCTGAAGCCTGAGAGGCTCAGCTTTGCAAAATTTTTTTGGTTGCCCAGATTTTAAGCAACAAGGAGAGCTAAGTCAGGATGTGGGGTTAAGCTGCATATTAAAATTTCAGTCCAGAAAGTATATAGGATTGTTTGCTTTGCTTTGTAATAAAAGGTAATGAATTTTCAAGCCTTTATCAACATACTTGAGAACAGGTCTGGCATACAGAACTATGTATAGAAAAATGTTCTTTTCAGCATTCAGTCTTTGGTATCATTTGAAGAGGATAAGTAGAATTTCTGATGAGAAGAACAAATTAAGTACAAGAGAAAGCATAGATCACGAAAGGAATGTATCCTCATTCAAAGAACAGAGAAAAACAATCAAACACAAAAGCAACTAACAAAATTCTTATGCTGTATTTTTTTTTACTCAAGTTCCTGTGAACTGTCTTGATATAAAAAAAAAATTCAGTAGCTACTCAGCAACTTGGTCCAAAATTATGCCCTTGTGTAGCTACCAAGGTTATTTTCATTTGGTCATGTGCTTATGTGGATGGTGGTTGCCACTGCTCATTCATTTGTGGAGTTTCAGTACCTCTTTTGAGAGAATTGCAGTACTGTGTCTGCTGTTCAGCATGTTCAGGTGACTGGAGGTGGTGGAAGAGTGAGAGCAGGCACTACCTGGAGTCTTGTATAAACAGCTGTTGAAAGCTCAAACAGGAAGATCAGGGCTTAAGCTTACATCAGACTTGACAAACATTTTCTGCCCAAGTAGGTCAATGCAATTCAGGTTAAGTCAGTAGTTGTAGCTGTTTACATTCATTTGACTTAGTGCTAATCCTGTGGTCTATTTTTTGTTCCATTGTTATATTGCAAAGAACCTCAAAGTATGCTTTTTGGAGTAGACTGCACTGGAGAGCTGACTCTACTTGGTTTTGTACTTGCTTCTGTTTAACGTGAAGAGGTTCTTAAAGTGACCCATTGAACAGCAGTTCAGGAGTGAATGTTTTTAAGTAAGATTAGTCTAGATTATAAAAAATGTGCAGTGTTCTCAATAGAGTTTTCCTTAATGCACTAAGTAGCATCATATAACCTAGAAATAACAGGATTTCTTATTTCATAGTTGCTTGAAGTGACAAAACAAATAGCTGTGGAAGAGAAGGTAGTTCCAGTAGTTGGGTTTCCAAAGCACTTGCACTTTTGCTGCATTTAGAATCAGTTTGGCAGCAAGGTGTAGGTGTAAAAAATTTTAAAAATGTTTATGAAGACTTCATTGCAAAATACCCGTGTCCCACATTTTATTCTTAATTTTGTCGTCACCTGCTACAGTTACTGCCAGCATATAGTTCATATTTTGGTTTTATCTAGTCTTTTCTATATGAAGGTAATACTAGAATTATTATTTTCCTTTCAGATCATAATCAGTCATACTGTTTGTTTGAAAGCTCTTGCTGAAATCTTAAGCTCAGCTGTGCAGTTTGAGGTTGAATTTCCTTGTGTGACTTGCTGTTACAATACTTGGGAGAAAAAGGGAAGCTAAGCCTGAAAGTGGAGTCCTGTGGTTATAGGAGTCATTGGATGGGATGAGGACAGGCAAAACATGATCTTGAGTTTGTAACAGCTGTAGGGGTGTCAAGTATTGAGTCTGGACAGAAAGAAGTAGGTCTGATACCTGATGGGTAGCCTGGGGAACTTTAAATCTCTGCTGATTAGAGCAATTATGCTGAGTTTTGCCATGACTAAACTGAAATTGTTAAATTGACTGAAGTGTTTCAGGCCCGTGTGTGCATTCATGGTTAATTCCCTTCTGTTGGCAGTCACAGAATATTCCTTTTTGGGGAAACTGAACAGCTGAATCATAATATTAATGTGCAGCTCAGTGACTTGTTGCTGTCTTCTCCCTCTCACAGGAAAGAGGGAGGATTCACCAAGCAAGGTTGTATTCTATGTATGAGTTTAAAGTAATGTATCACACTCCTGATTCAGTGTCATGTTGTGAGGAGGAGACATCAAATATGCCAGATTCTGTGTATTATTCTCTGTTTTCCATTCTTTGAAACAAAGTAAGGATTAAGTTAGTTGGCTCAAGTAACTTGTATTTCTTAGTAGTTATCCAAATGGAGTCAGGTTGTGTCAGCATTACAAGATACTAAATTTTAAGATGCTTGACATCATATGGATTTAGCAATGGCAGTGAGGTTTTGTCTGGCAAATTAACTGGATACCTTACTAGCACGATATTTAAATGGTATTTACGAGAGTGTGCAAGGCCTTAGAGGCCCAGGAAATTAACTTGAAGTGCAAATACATTTGTAGAAATTCTGAAATGCGCAAAACTTGTGTCCCTTTCAAAGCTAGCTAAAAAACCTTGGTTAACCTTCTGCCTTGTTACTAACTTAGCAGCTAAGAGTTTTGCATATCTTATAAAATAGTGCAGAATTAAAATTCAAATCAAATTGTCATCACTTCTTAGCCATATAGTCAAAAATGTGTCCAATTAAGGTTTCAATATTTGGGGGGGGAAGAAAAAGGAAAACCATCAAAAAAACCACACAGAAATTATGTGAGGTATTTCAGTGAAATTGGTTACAAGTTAGGTCAGAAACAGCTCGGAGGTGATGTTATACAGTTGTGTGGATTGTTATGGAAATTGGAAAGTGTGTTTCCATTTCGTTTTTATTGTGAATATGAGAAACTTTAAGATAGGGTTTCAACTTCTGAGAATGAATTCATGAGTAGTGCAGAATGAGAAGTGAAGATTTTTTGAATTGCAGTTGGTTTTACTAAATGAATTAACCTTTTTATCAACACTATGTTGAAATTTTAACTCCTAAACTATAATTTCAGTTGGCTTCTGTGTTCCAAACATTCCTAAGGCTAAAAGCAATAGCTACATTTTGTTAACTTGGCAAACCTTCCTCTTTCTTGTGAAGTTGCTATACCTCTTGGTGTAATAGGCATCAGAATGTTGTTTGTGCTCTTTGTGAACTGCATGCGTTTCAGATTTAATATCAGGGAGCTTCACAGAATGTTTTTGTTGAGCATTCAGCTGTGTAGAAAGTTTTATCAAGAAAGATTTGACTAACTTGCCCTTTTTCTCTAGCTGTGCTAAACTGGCTTCTGAGATATTTTAGATGTTTAAAATATTTATCATCTCTGCTAGTAGTAGTTTTACTTTCGTAAGCAAAAGCTTACAAACATAAAAGCATTGGAGGAAAAGAAACTATCAAAAAGCATTTCTCTGCAGCACAAGAGGCCACATCTCATGAAAAGATCTTTCTTTCACTTCCAAGGGCTCTTTTCGTTTTTAAACAAAATCTTTCCATTTGAGCAGCATTTTTGCCTCCCTGTAGCTGTAGAGTGTGGAGTATAGAGCACTGTAGTTGATTAATGAAAGCAAACCAAAACAAGACACCTAAAAAGCAAGCACCATCACTCTCATCTACCTAATGTCACCTTCAGACAGGGGAAGTGTATCCGGAATGAGATGCAGCCTTCAACTGCACTGCCAAATAGCCATGCTGTTTTGCTGTGTCTCATTCTTAAAAGGAGACTTCATTTCTCTTCTCCCTTACTTCCCTCAACGTCACGGTGTCGACCACACACGCCTTTTTTGTTCTTGCCTTTGAGATTTTGTGTGATAACCATTATTGAAGCTGAGACGCTTGGTATCATCAGTAGAAAGTCTTTTGATACTGCAATAACTTGAGCCGTCATGTAATGCCAAGAATACAAAATTACCAAATACATTTAAGAAATCTGTTTCAGTGTTGTGAGTATTAAAAATTAGAAAAACGTTATTTACAGGAAATAAATGTTAGGTGAAAGGAATGAAGACACTTGTTGATGGAAATGCTAAACCTTTGTGTTTTCCCATCCACGGGCTCTGCACGTTTGGTGGCGCAGTGCTGATGGCGAGCCAAGTTCTCCATCTGCTGGTGCGAGGTGGTGGATGCAACCCACAGGAAGGGCTGAAAGCGGCATTCCCATTTCTCAAATGTAGCAGCTGAATTTGGTCTTTAGGAAACTCAGTTCTTATATCTTGTGTTTTTAGTTAAATTTATTTCCAAGCATATCTCAAGATAGTAATGAGCTTTTTAGTATGAAAGACTGCAAAAACTATTGCTTTAGTCACTGTAGATTGTGTACCTGAAGTATCACCATTTGATTAGTAGAACCTTCAGGTGTGGTGCAAGTGCAGAGAAACAAGTAGGGCTGGAATATTTTTATAAGCTGTGCAGTTGAATACACACAGGCCTACTTATTCTGCTGTGGAACACGGGGGTGTTCAGAAGTCTGGTTTTTCTACTTTAGTCAAAGGTTTTGTTGCTGGGTAATAGCATGTGGTGACTTCTTACCTCTTTCTGTTCCTGAATGTCAGTGGGAATTGGTTTTGCTTCAGAGGGAAGCACACAGCTGAGTGGTGAACAGTCATCATTTAATCTCTCTGATTTACCAGAGCTTTAGTAGCCCTGAACATTCCGCCCCCTCCCCAGTAAACTCCCCCCAGTTTATATAGTGGTCATGACACCCTATGGTATGGAATATCCCTTTGGCCAGTTCTGGTAAGCTCTCCCGGCTGTGCTCCGTCCCGGCTTCCTGTATGTGTGCTCACTGCAGAGTGTAGGAAGGCTTGGCTTAGGGTAGACACTGCTGAGCAACAACTAAAACTTCAGTATGTTATCAACATTAGTCTGATACTCTATTCACCTGGAAGTGATGTGTTAAACTTCTGCTTTTCCTGTCTCCTAGTCTTCTGTTGCTATTTTATTGGTAATTCATGCAACATAAAAAATGTTAACATCTGGATTTTGAGTTTAGTAATTAATAATGAAATAACTGCACATTAAATACAGATCTGAAGGAATTATTTTGAAGTTAATATGACTTATTGCAGTCTGCTGTGTAGAATTAGACTTATGAGTGGGCAAGCTGTTAAAAATTTCTAGGTACTTAAGGAGCTTTTGTTCCTCTGTGAATATGGCAGGCATTAGGAGGTGCTCAGATACTTGGAGGGCTTTCCTGTTTTGATTCCAGAAGAGAGCAGTGTGCCACTGTATCTGCACTAGTATTCTGTTTCAGCTCAAAAGTGAACGTTTGAAAAGCATCTCCTGGACATCACCCCTTACTGGACTTTGGTTCCTGCCGTAGGGTGATCTTAGAACATGGAAACCAAGTTTCTTTCAAAATTAGCTAAGTTGGTACCTGCTCCAGCTACTCTTGGACATTTAGTTCTCATGATGGAGAGTTCGCCCACAAGCAGTTGCTGTCCTGTCGGTGCCCCCTCAATTATATAACACGGGTGATGGGGTTTTAGCACTGTACTGTTTGTGGTATCTAGCAAGCAACGTGGCATAAGGGTTTGCATAATGTAGACAGCCCATGCTGATGTATTAATGTTTCTCAGCTGAGTTAAAATCTGAGGGGCAAAATTTTGATTGAATATTAGCTGTCCTGACCTAGTTCTGCTTTGCAAAGTTATCCAGTACTAACAATATTTCATCACCTGCTAATAGTTGTTAATTTTTTTGTCTTTTGAAACTCAAGTTACTTAAATATATCTGTTTTGCAGGATTCACTTGTGATGTCCTTCTGAAAAAACAACTGAGACTCCAGTACATACTTTTGGGAGAACTCCCCTCCTAATGTATTTTGCAAACTAATTGAATTACCACAGAAGTTCAGCATGGGAGGAGCTGTGAGTGCTGGAGAAGATAACGATGACTTAATAGATAACTTGAAAGAAGCTCAGTACATTCGCACTGAGAGTGTGGAGCAAGCCTTCAGAGCGATTGATCGTGGTGATTATTATCTGGAAGGATACAGGGACAATGCTTACAAAGACTTGGCCTGGAAGCATGGAAATATACACTTGTCAGCACCTTGCATTTATTCTGAAGTCATGGAAGCACTGAAACTTCAGCCTGGATTGTCTTTTCTAAATCTGGGTAGTGGAACCGGATACTTGAGTACAATGGTGGGATTAATTTTAGGTAATTATTAAGATTAGGTAACCAGAACGTTTTTATTCAAATATAGTGGATTTGCATATTTTAGAAGATTATGCAAGCCCTGTAAAACCTTACTTTTACATCTATAACAATGACACTACCATACTTTTATGACTGGCTCTTTGAGATGTGTTGATAAAATATTGTTTGTTATCTACAGTTCACTGGTGCTATAGTTCGGTGACATTCCATGGGGTGTTTTGGAAGAGGCAGTTCTTCCTGCATTCTGTAGTCTAAAATTCTCATTTGAAAGGAAACAGTCCTTAGTTTTATTTAAAAGGTTAAGGTAGAGCGGAACAATTTTTGAAAACTAAAATTTTCATCTGCATTCACATTCTTTTTGTGCCTTTACTGTAGGTTACTGTTTTGATCTTCAGTTCATGGAAAGGAAAATCTAAATTGTAAAGACTAATTTCTCTTAAAGAAACTTAACTGAAAAATAAATATGTGTCAGTATGCAAAGTTATTTTAAAATATATTTTATCAGTTTTTTAGTGAGAAAATTTGGGATGTAGACTGAGACTTTTTAATCAGGTCTGTAGATTTTCAAAAGAGTTTTAACACACGAGGTTTTGTTTTTTTTCAAATACATTTCCTGTATGAAAAAAGATGAAACTAAATATTTTTGCCAAAATTAAATTTTAAAACCTGGAGAGAAAAATGCATTAAATCTTCTCATGGCCAATATTTAGATTACAGTGCACATACACCAACAACTAATTTTTTTAGTAATTATTTTATTACATAAAACAGCTGTAGTTATTTTAATTTTTTTTTTGTAGATAATTTTATTGACCATATTACATGCAGTTTTTTTTTGGTTGCACAAATCTTGCTGACAGATAATACAGATTTTGCTTACATTTATTTTTATACAAAACTAAGGTGTCAAGAGTTGGTTTGTCCATTTTTAATTAATTTAGTTACTTTCTGTCATCAGTTCTTATTTATTGGAAGGAAGAAATTATGGCTAATAGTGCCTAACAAATATCATTTGTTGGTACCTGTGGTATCTTTTTGTTCTATTTAATACTAATAAATAAAAAAGATTCCACTGTTTTGTAGAAACAGTAATTATGGCTATTCACTGGTAAAAATAAGGTAGTGCTACCTACTTTCTTAGAGTGTTGCTTTTCCCTGTTTGGGAGTCTTTCTAATTGAGAGTAGATATTTTAAATTAGACTGTAATATTTTAAGCTCAGTATTAAAACAATTAGTAAATACTGCAGCATTTTTTTCTCTAAAATGTTTCTTCAGGGTAGTGACTAATGGTATTTGTTAATTTCTTAAATCTCATGGAAAGCTTTGTTACTTCATTATTCTTTTGTAACTACTATATTTAAAAAAAAGGTTATGTTTCTTGTACTTGATTCTGCATACTGCATGTGTAGCTGTGTACTTGACCAATTTTGAGTGGCTGTTGAATGTTCCTGGGTTCGACCTCTCCGTATCAAGAATTCCTATCCTTCAGAGTAGTGTATACAGAGTTGAGAGAATTAAACAGGAAAAGATTTGTCTTTTACAGAGAGTGAGATTGACTGACAAGCCCCTAAGTAACAGTTACCCTGCAGATGTCCCCAAAATGCACTCAGGTCCTGATAATCACTAGTAGAGCTTGAGCAGCCACTGCCCAGCTACTTACAGAAGTAGACTTTCCATGTTTTTGGAGTGCTGTACCCTATGACCAAAGTCCTAGTGTTGTAATGTGTTTTGAGTTCTAGGCTGAGGCGTAGAAGGTATAAATGCAATTTATATGCCAGTATTTTCTTACTATACTCCTTCTGATAAAATTAGTTATGTATAAATTCTACTTTAGTGTTTGTTTTAAACCAGGAAACAGTTACTTTAACAAAAAACCAAACAGATGTAATTTTCTGACAAATGAACCATATTAATTTTTAAAAGTTCATTTTTTTTCCAAACCAGTTTCATCATACATTGCAGTGAGGAGCAGAACCATATGGATTTTGACAGGAATTGGGTATCTTTCGATTTGACAATGTAGTGAGTAATGTTTCTGCCACATTGGCAGTGTCAAAATGACTAGGTTAAATTATCAAATAATCTGAAACTGATGATCACTTGTAAATATAGCAACATACTAAAAAGATAGCACACCAGTCCATGGAGATTAAATTAACTTTTACTGATACTGTTAAAATGTTAACAAAGTTCAGACTAGGTAGTGGAATTGCTATCTCGTTGTACTAAAAGAGGCCAATTGATATCAGACAGTAGCNAGACTAGGTAGTGGAATTGCTATCTTGTACTAAAACAGGCCAGTTGATATCAGACAGTAGTTTCGAACTTGGTTTCACATTTTTACAATAACTGACTGCTTAAATGTCCAGCTGTGACTTTCTCAGTGAAAGAAGAGAACACATTTCTCATCTTTCCATATAGATTATGGATACTGTGGTGTATGATGATGTGGTAGTGTTCTGCATTCATAGTGTTAATGTCAAGTTGTTGGAGCAACTGAGACTTGCAGGATATTTTCGTTGTTTTCAAAGTTAAGTACTTAAAGGAATATACATGTGAATTTTTGGACAGATGATGTTTATGCATTTTTAATTTAAATTATGAGGTTAAAGGAATTGTGATTAATTTTTGAGTAAAGAAAATATACCTTGAATGCTGTTGTATGCTGCAGAGCTGTTAGAAACATCATAGCCTATTATGGCACAAGAGAATATTAAACAAACAGCTAGAAAGACATTGCCTATGCCAATGCTTTTCTTAAAGTGACCAATAATAAAATGAATTTCCAGTAAAAATGTCAGCAGTAGGTTTGTTTTCACAAGTTCTCAGAACATCTCTTGGATGATAGCTACCTTTTGCTTGCAATCAATGAGGTCTTAAGAGCACTGCCAGTGGTAACCTAGTGGATTGGTTTTATTTCACCCAGTAGAAAACGTTCTAAACTATGTTAAGAGTTGCAGTTACTGATCAGCTTAATGGTATATAGCTATATGCTATATTTTTCTTGCAGTAAAACAAAACCTTTCTTACTAACCCTAGGTCTGTTTTCTTAATCTGTGTCCTAGAAAAGACAAATTGATTTCTGTTTCACTGGGGTAACATCATGGAGTTAAATGTTTAGGAAAGATTTAGAATGCAGTAGAGGATATAAATATAAGTTTTGTCTAATCTTATTGATGTTTACTTTCCCTCTTCCTCTTCACTCTCTCTTTTCCAATTCTGTGCTCCAATGACTAAAGACCCTGGGCTATGAGTGCATGTTAAATTTAGAATCCTCACAGCAAATGTGACTGTCTGATTCAGATTCCTTCCTGATGTGGATAATCCTCATAATACTATCTCATGATTTCTTCTTGTTCCTGAAATATAGCATTAACTTTTGGCACACAGTTTGACTTCGAATTATACTTGAATTTGATCACAGAAAAGCAATACAGTTGTGATGGGATTGTGATGAGTGAACATAATGTGTGGGCAATTTCACTGTTATAGATGGAAATGAAATTATTAAATATAACTAAATCAGGAACAAATTTCTGATTTTGCAACCTGCAAAATGGAAGAGCTTATGTAGCTAAGGGATATAATCCCCAATCTCTAAATTGTCAGAAGATGAAAAGTTTGCCAAAAGAAAGCTTCAAAATTTGAATACCAAAGGACAGACTAAATTACAGTTTTTATTTGTTGCATTCCAAGTACTTAATGTTTTGGAAAAGAATTGGCTCAGACTGACTTCACAGTATTTGACTTACTACCTGCATGCTTACAAAGAAAATATGTTCTGTAATTGTTTTGTGGGCCTCTTACCTTCTTCTTAAGCACTGGTAATGCAGATGCAAAAAATATCTTTTTCTGGCAGTGTTTGGAGACTTCTGTTTTATTTGTTTTTAATGTTTTCACACTATAATGCTGCTCATGCAGTTTTGCTGTGCTTAGAAAAGAAACGTCACAAAAATACATCATGTTATATTTATTTACAGGACATTTTGGGATAAATCATGGAATAGAGCTTCATTCAGATGTGGTAGAATATGCCAAGGAAAAGTTGGAGAGCTTCATAAAATACAGTGATAGCTTTGATAAGTAAGTATCTAATTTGTCTAGCTTGCTTTGCAATAACATTTTTGGTTTTAAACTCAGCATGTCATTGCTCATGAGCTTAGGGAGGGGAGAAGAACGGCATCACACAACCAAAACCTTAAACTTCCAGTTTGTGGCTCTATTTTATGAGGTAAGTTGAGGCTTAAGAAAGCACTCTTTGGAAGTGTGGGAGTATTTCTGCTTTGCAGTGCTTAGCAAAGTGGATTTCCCTGCATTTTGGCGATGTGTATACATACATGGGCACGTGCGTATGTGCCTGTACATACATATATGCATTTAGAAGAGTGGCATGATATGCGGGTATCTTTGCATGTGTAGAGCAATTTTTATCCATTAAGTCAGATTTTACTATGTAATTTTACATCATCTCTCTGTACAGTATTAACTTTTTTTCTAATCTGTCTCTTTTGATCTGGACATGAGTAAATTTTCAATTGCCTTCATGTGTACTTCCTGAAGAGATGGACTTAAGAGTATTCATCTATGCTCGTAACACTACTCGTTTTTACTTCTGGGTATTATTCTGGGTTATGGGGCTTTGAACCTGATTGCTTGTACCTACTCAATTTTTTATTATTTTAAGTTGGCCTGTAAAAGTATTGGGTGTCTCTGCCTCTGTGGAGGGGAAAGCAAGGTTCTGGCTAGGGCTGTTCTTTCTAAAGACTAATTTCCTTGCAGGCAATAAATTCTTCAACAGTGATTATAAGGCAGCTTCTGAAAATATAGAAATGCTTTCGAATTGTAGGAGTAGCCTAAAAATTGCACATTCAATACCTCTTTCTTCCCCAGTGGGCAGCAAAGAAAATTCTTGCTATCCTTTTACCTGTGTAATGTGCTTTATAATTGCCACGTTCTTGATTATCTTGGCTGGAGCTCAATCCACTTTTTCCCATACCCCAAAATTCAGGAGCTCATGTCTGACCACATGCTTACAAGTTATAGAAGAGTATCATCCTAGTGTTACCTGTGTCTAAAGTCAATTTTGTAATTCTGATACTGGCTAGATTATTTTAGTACTGTTTTAGCCCAGTAAAATAAATAAAATCATGTAGGAGAATACACATACCTTTCATTACTATTGTCTTAATTTCAATGCAAGCATTTATGTTGGCTGAGGTTAATCTATAACACAAGCTAGCACAAATAAAAATGAATTCAGTGAGCAGCTTTATGATGCAATTTATGTGTCTTAAAAAATGTGTGAGAAAAATGTTCATTTGTGATCACGACTAATACTGTGTTAATAGCTCTGTTAAGTTAGATGTATCTGCTAGCTAGTGAATTCCTGCATATACTTGTACTTGTGCCTTACTGTAGGTGTCTGTACAAGACATATAAAAAATCTGGTTTTTATTGAAATGTCTTTCCAATCAGGAAATTGTGGAGAAATTAAAGAAAATAGGGGTGGCAATGAAGTTTTGTCGTTGTTGAAACAAAATTTGATAAGAATAGTTTATTAAATGAATAGCAGAATACTGAGGCGGTTGGTTACACTTTAAAACATGCAAGAAGTTGAGACAAACAAAGCTGTTAAACATGATGTAAGTAAATTTTAGTGTTGTACACCTTTCAAAGTAATATATGACTGTCCTCACCAACATAACAAAAGTAATACTTTTGTGAAAGTGCTTTTGATACAAATCTGCCTGTAATAGCTGCAGTGCAGCTGATAGAATAATGGTTGCCTGGTTGGATTTTGTGTTTTGGGGTGAATTTCCAAGTTGTCTGCATAGCTGATTCTGGCTGACTGCTTTCTTTATAAATATTCTGTGTTTTAATGTAGTTAATGAAGATGATGTTTGTTGTTGGGTTGGTGTATTTTTTGTTGTTGTTTTTGGTTTTGTTTTTTTTTTTTTTCCTTTTGTATTTGTTTTAACTGCAAGTATTAATATAATATCTTGAATTTTAAGCTAACTCTCAAAGTAATGTTCTCTGACTCAGTAAGTCCGGTTTTGATTCTTGTTTCAGTAACTTTTTCCTGCATCTTCATTTGTAAGTGAAAGATTTTTACCCAAAGTTACGGGACTGCAGCATCTGAACTTAACTACTGCTTTGATCAGCTTAGTATTTGGCTGAAACACCACCCAGGGAAGAGGTGTGTGGTATCTGTCTGCTGCTGAACACTGGTGTATACCAAGCAGGAGTCCTCCCTGTTTGAAAATAGATTATATGGCAGACTGGTATGAATGAAGTTAATTGTCTCAGTGAATGTGTGTGCGAAAAATAACTTCCACTTGACCAGCAGCCTCTAACAAGGTACCCAGGGGACATAAGGAGCACAGAGACCATAATGTGTGTTCCTGGCAATAATGGAGTTACGCAAATAGAAAATTAGGTAAAGCTTTGCTTTGTCTATTCCCTGCATTCTTTCTTCAGTGTATTAAGTTCTGCAGTCTGGTCTGAATGTTTTAAGCATTCTGCTTTTGAAACAAAAGCCATGACTTTAAACTTATGGGTAGGAATTTGGAGAGCTTCAGCATGGATCATAAATAAACATTTTGTAACTTTGCTCCTTTGCTTGAGTGATAGGCCGTTGGTTTTGCATCTGACTTTTGTGTGGAGCTGGGTCATGATGATTTAGGTGGGTTCTTGCCTAATAAAACAAGATGGAATATTGCTTTGTTGCCATTTGTATGGGGGAATGTTGCTGTGCTATGTGATACAGTTTAACTTGCTTTTTTGATTCCTGATAATAATATTGTTGAAGAACAATTGAAAATTTACTTTTCTATGATTCAGGTAAGGTACTTCACCAGAGGCCTGGCAGTATATAAAATTAGCATGTCCAGAACGATTTGAGACTCTCTCTCAGCCTAAAGGGAGGGCTGTCTATCTCTGATAGCTGTTCTTATCTCAGTTTTGGCCTCTGGAACTGTTCATCGAAAGAAGAGTTCTCAGATACCTGTTTCAGAAAGGCAAATAATTCCAGTAATTACTTGTATCTGTATACATATCCCACCAATCTATAAAAACAGTTTACCTCTAAATGGAGGTGAAGTTGTGCATTCTGAAACATAAAATGCTGCCTTGATTTACTTGATGGTGTATGTTTGCTAGTAAAAGCAAAGGAAGTACTTTCTTAAAAACACCTGAAAGTGTCCTGATGGTTGAGGTACAAAGATTTTAGGTATAAACTAAAGAAAATTCTTTGAGTCTGAAATACATGTAAGGCTCTCTTTCATTCTTGAAACCTTCAGAGAATGCATGCCAATTAAGGGGAAAAGAATCATTCCTTAAGAAGGCTCTATCTAAAACACATATGTTCAAGTACGAGGCCCCGCTTCACCTGTTTATTGAAGGGGAATGTGTTGTCTTTTCTGCTCCCATTCAACTTCTAGACCTAGAATATCCAGCTTGGAGAGAGAGCCACAGGGCAAGGCTAGGTTGCCCATCTTCTAGCACCCTATCAAAACCCAAACCTGGGTAAGCTGGTGAAGTCCCTGCTGTGAAAGAAAATCACCAACCCTTCTCAGGATCAAAAGAAACCACTTCAATGGTAAGTGACAAGAACCCTAGTACTAATTCTGGGATAATTGTTCTGGGTGAAACTTCTTCCTGAGGTCCTGTAGTAGATTGTGTTGGCATTAAAGAACAGTAAAGAATATCTTCCAGCAGAGTATTTTTCTTTCTTGAAATGTAAGGCTGCTGGTAGGACTCTAAAGGCTCATTTTTCTATTAAAGTAGATACGAAAGGCTAGTCCTTAGTGTACACACAAAGAAAAACAAAGCTCCTTGCTGGTCAGCTGGCTAGTGATTACAGGAAAACCAAACTGTCTCCAAAACCTTCTGATGGCTTTCTCAGTTTAGATCTTACTGATAACTTAATTTCAGATAGTGTAAATAATGCTTTTTTAGTGGTGAGTGAATTCTTGTTGAGATTTAATCTAATCAGAGCAACACAGGTAGTGGGATTCTTGATGCCAGAGGTTATGTTAAACAAGAAGGGAAGGAGAATAGGGGTTTGAAACATAGCCATTTTTTAAACTTAGAGATATGAGGGAAATACTGCTTCTCATTTTTACTTTGTAAACCAGAAGGCTCCAAAGGGAATTGAATCTACTCTTNATCTTACTGATAACTTAATTTCAGATAGTGTAAATAATGCTTTTTTAGTGGTGAGTGAATTCTTGTTGAGATTTAATCTAATCAGAGCAACACAGGTAGTGGGATTCTTGATGCCAGAGGTTATGTTAAACAAGAAGGGAAGGAGAATAGGGGTTTGAAACATAGCCATTTTTTTTTACTTAGAGATATGAGGGAAATACTGCTTCTCATTTTTACTTTGTAAACCAGAAGGCTCCAAAGGGAATTGAATCTACTCTTACCTGGGGAGAAGCTAAACCAGCATTTTCCAAGTATTCGATAGTAACAAAAGTAGGTATTCTTGCCCTTAGAACAATAAACAAAATACCTTTTAAAAATAAATCCCATGGTGGACACAGCCTTTCTTGGAATCTCTTATGTCTACAGGTTTTGATAGTACTTAATATTTTTCTTACTTTAAAACAAGTAATGACAGTACTTGGTGTAGGACTCCTATAAAAGCTGTTGTTTCACAAATATCTACAGTAGAAAATACGACATTTTCAACCTATAAAATAATTTTTCTGTTTGAGTAAAAGTAGAAAGAAAATACTTTAATGGTGTTTGTTAACAGACAAATCTTTCTTTAGACTTTTTCCATGGATATATTAGGACCTTGAAAATAAACTAAACTTGACAAAATTTTTTTCTTGCATCCCTATGTCCATTCACTTTCCTTAAAATTCTCTGTGGAATTGATAAAAAGTATTCCTTCAGTATTACTTTTCGTTTTACTACCGAAGTTTAGATACAATATAATGAAGTTGTATTATTAAGGTTAAATTTTGCTAATCCATGTCAAAAGAAGAGTGTCGTTAGTCATAAGTATTTTTAAGAAGCAGTGTTTGACTTTTTCTTC
>VZTR01021462.1:19003-31545 GCA_013400775.1 Chaetops frenatus | reverse complement strand
CATGACAAATGTTAACAACTTGCCAGCCTTTTCTTATACATTATTAAAATTGAATGGTAATCCTTTGTGCCCTAAATTTAAATAAATTTCTCATTGGAAGGGAGTTACTTAAAGCAGTTTAGTTCCGAATGTGAATTCAGGCTTTTTAGAGGTTTGACTTGACCAACTAAAGGAAATGAGTGTGGATGGGAAAACAGCATGCTAAATTAATGCTGACATGGATTTTCTTTCCACAAGGGCTGTGAACAGGAAGCTGAGAGACGTGATTGTGGTTAGTAAGTATGGGGATAGGCAGAAGTGTACTGTCAGATGATATTTTGACGTGAATGTAGTGGTTGAGAGGTGTAAAATGTAGCTGGACTGGTGCTAGTTTTAAGAACTACATAATTCTTCTCTTAGCAAAAACAATTTTATGTGGTTCCCCAGTATTTTATTTTTCAAGCTTCTCAGAACATGTTTTACTGTTTCCTTCAGATACAAATCCATGGATGCTGACAGGTTTTTTTTCCTTCAAATTACTTGATATTTTTCTCCAGTTTTATTGACCTTATTCTTTTTTTTAGAAAATTAAGTATGTTTACCACTTAAAACAACAAAAAAGGAGACAATCCATACCTTCTTGCACCTAGTTTCATCTTCACAAGACATCAGCATAACATCTTGCATTCATGGAGGTTGTATAGGTAGAAGAGTTTAGCCTGAGAAGTGTCCTGTACATATTCAGAGGTGGACGTGAATAAAAGTGGGGTTCATGGGTGGGTATCAAATTAGGACCAACCAGTGAATCCCCTTGTAAAAAATCCCAACTGTTATGGTGGGTTAGTGCTATAGTCTCTTGCTTGTTTAATTAGTATTTTGCTATGACACATATACTAGATTGGTGGATATGGATACAAGAGTAACAAACTTAACCTTAGATCTTTGCTGTAAATGTTCTAAATGCACGTTTATTTTCTTACAGTATTACAAAGTAATACTTTGCTGTGTTGCTATATGTATGGAATCTAACCTAAAAACTTGGGCAGTTACAATCTATTACTTGATATCTGCAGCAAAGGCAAAAACTCACTTTAAGTTCTATCGGTTTGTTTTTTGTTTGTTTGTTTGTTTGTTTGTTTGTTTTTGTTTTTTGTTTTTTAATTTATCTGGAAGAAAAGTACCTTGGCTATGTTGAGTACAAACTTGAAATGCCCATCCCATGCAAAAGTCTTACATGCTTGAAACTGCTTGGTTATCTTGGACCATTGCTACATGTGATCTGTGTATGCTTAAATTTATTCTGTGGCAAGTGTTTGTTTAAATAGAGAATTTATGTTGCCATGTTATCTGTAATGGGGACTCTTAATTTGTGTGTTCTTGGCTGTTGGTTCTCTTGTAGTCAAAATAGCAGATTCAACTGAAGAACCTAAAGTGACTAAACTTTTGCAAATAGTTCCAGCACTTTCTCACTTCTTTTTGTTATTTGATATGTGAAATAGGCTTTTTTCATGTTTCCAGTATAATGCTCTGTAAAGCCACCCTGGCCACATTCTTAGTTCCATTTCAGCTTGGAAATAAAATATTTAGGTGAAATATTAGCTTTTCTTGATAGTTATATTATTTGTTTGTCAATACTGCCTGTTAAAGCAATAAACAACTTTAATTTCTTCAATACCAATAAAAGATAGCTCCATGTAACACAGAATGAAGGGTAATATCTGGTCTGTTTTGATACCCCAGATGCAATAGGAATAAAAGAAACTTTCTGGGTGTAGTGACAATTAGTACTAAAAGAATTGGGATTTGATTGTTTAAAAATGGAACTTGACCTAATATGATACTACTTTCCTACTGTAAGACTAACATGCATGTGATGCTTTTGGTAGATATTCTTTATATTGAACACTTCCTTGTATTTGTAGAACCTTTGTATTTAAGTTTTAAATAATTCCCTGATCAATTGATGGGGTCTCATATACTTGAGTAAAACCAATCTAAACTTTACTTTTCTTAAGTAATTAATTTAATAATTAATTAATTTAATTAAATTATTTAGGCAAGTTAGTAGAACCAATTTTCAGAATTATACTTCAGTCTGTGTTTGAAGGTCATCTCAAATTACTGGATTGGATAGATACAAGAAAATGGTACATACCTTTATCAGCTCTTTCTGATTCAGAGGTCTGTGTATAACTGTGAAATCAAAATCATCTTAAGATTCAGGGATCTGGGAAAACAGCCTTGCCGCATCTCTAGTGAGATCTATGTTACATGGGAGTGTGGAGGAGTCAGATTCACTGTTCTACAACTTAACTAGTCCATGAAAAGTCCATGGTGCTCTACGAAGTGGGAAAGCAGTATGCTTTTCATGTATTTCTGGTACATCTGGTATGAGTCACTGTTCATACCCTAACGCATGAAGCAGTTGTTTCTGAATAATTTCATGAGATGCATGAATGAAGAGGGATTGGCTTTTGAACAGGAATGTTGCTGTTACTGGAGACTGTTTATCACCTTTTCCTCCCATTTCTTCTACCTACTTCTAACCTTCTGGGTAACATGTGGCAGTTCCTGAACTAGCAGCATACCAGTAGCTAGCACACCAATTCAGGTCATCTAGGGGTGAGCATTGCATGGCCAGGTGAGCTGATTAGACCTTGTTTTTCATCTGGCATGGATTAAAGAGTTGTCTTCAGAAATTGCATGTAACTAGTCCATAAAGTGTTTAGGTTTGCTGTGGGAAATGAGTCTGTCAGGAAGACCACCTGTTGACAGACTGGGTTGAAGTTAGCTGAAAAACTATATGGAGGAAGAAGGTATTTTTTTAAGTAAATGGAATAGTAAATGAACAGCTGTTTGGTCATGAGCTTTGTGTCTTCACAAAACTCCACTAATAGCATGGAGGGGGCACAGTCCAGACACTTCGAAGTCCCTATAGACAGAGTTAGTCTCTAGTGCTTAACCCATCTTATTCTTACGAGTGTATTAAGAAGTTGCTTCTGTGTCTTTATTTACACTTTGTGCCCTAGCTGTGGAGCTAAGTGACAACTTTCCTTCAGCTTTTACTATATTAGTAAAGACTACTATGGATTTTTGTCCTCAGCTCATGTATAGAGTATTTTGTGTCTGGAGAATGTTTCGTGGGCTTTTGTTGTGTCTTGTATTCCTTGGACAGTTTGGTGTTCCTCCTTGTTTTAAGAGGGTGTGACCAGTGTATTCATGAGCTTTTAGGGTGGTTTCTAGTAGAGAAAACAGGATTATCTGTTAATAAATTTGGTGATTTTAGAGGAGCTTTTTGAGAAGGTAAGAAGTTGTGAAAACTATGGGGGCAGGCAGGCAGGAAGACTGTCTTCATTTTTCTAAAACTAACCAGGGACTGTGTCAAGATTTAAAACTGTGTTTTGGAAAGGTACCATATTAATCCTCTCCCTGCCGTCTCCCCCTTCCTCTTTTACTTTTTAAGCCCACAAAAGCACTTTGCTCAAACTTTCAAATTAAATTGATGTGGTAATCCTTGATTTAAACCATAGGCAACCTGAAATGAAAACCATGGCGTAAACTGCCTGATTGACCATTCCTATGGAATGTAGAAAATGTAGGAAAGAACACCATAGCCTAAGTGCTTATGAGATGAGATTTGCTTCTTCAGCAAATTGATCAGTGTCGTGGATTTCATTTTCTTCCCAGCATTTGGCCTTGTCTAATGTATTTCTAGATCTTTCTGTGTTAATCTGGAATTATTTCAACCATGGTTCAGGCCAGTCTAGCTTTACCTTCCCAGTTGTGTGCAACAAGGCATTTTATCCCTACTCCCCTTCCATCTCCCTTTTTTCTCTTCAATTGGCCTGTGTTTTTTGTGGCTTTATTTTTTCCCCCCTCTGGATTTGGAGGAGAAAACATGGACTGTTGACCACAAGAAGTGCATGAGAGAGAACCATGCAGTAGTTGTTAAAAGATTGTGGGGTCTATCTGGACTAGTCAAAGAAAGAAGCATTGGAGTATTTTCAAGATCAAGCATCCCATCTTGGAGGGAAAAATATACTTTCAGCAAAAATTCAGTTTCCTGATTTGTTAATGGCAGTGCTCTTGATCAGAATGTCAGCCAAGCCTTACATGCTTCATCCCTAAGCAGTGAAAGCTGCCAACTTTACTGTAACTGAAAAAATACTGATTTGAATGTTGTCTGGTATTGTACTGGGATTTGCTAATGCTAGCCAAGCAAAAAGAAAAATTACTTTCCATTGACAGTCAGCCATAAAGTGCATAAAATGGCTACATATACTTGAAGTTTTTTAGAAAATTTCATTTCCTCTGGATGCTGTTTGAGATGCATTGGACTTTAATACTGCCAGATGACGTTTATGAACTTTTTCATGCAACAGCAAGGATGTTAGTTTTTATGTAATATTTTTTTTTCAAAGAAAACCATAAAGCCTTTCTATGAGCTACTTTGTAACCTCTCATATATAAAGTTCTTGGGGAAGATGTACAGTTATTCAGTCAAGGAATTTTTTTACAGAACGGTAAATTTTATTATGGTGTTAAGAGCTGAAGCAATAACATGCTTCAGAGTTTTAAAAAAATGTCAGAAAATAATAGTGTTGTGGAGAATATATGCACCTTTAGCAATAAAGCACTGCCCTGTACATTTTTCCTTTAGTATTTTTTGCAGTGACAGGGAACACTTACAGTCCTTGCAACTTATTTTATAAACTTAGGTCCACTACAACGTGTAACTTCCTTTTGCTGATGAAAATGAGATGTTTCTGAGANTTTTTAATGTGGTAAAAAAAAAAATGTCAGAGTTCATTGAATTCCTTTTTGGGGGAAAAGTGGATTGGGCTCATCGTGGAAAATTGGGAGGTAGAGAAAAATGAGTCCTAAAAAAACCACCTAACTTGTAGAAAATGGAGGGGAGCTACTAGCAAGTGAAACTTTTCGATGTTTATGCAACAGCCTGGGTATTGCTCATGATAAGCATGCTATTTTAGTGGCACTTGTATGGCTTAAGATTTCTTTGGATGAGTCTACTTACTTGTTAGGAGTGTGATGTTTTGAAGCTTTCCCTGTTTTGCATAATACATAATTGTAACTGCTTCAGAGTTTTTCTTCAGTGGTCCCTGAGGTGGCAGGAAAAAAAACCAGATTCCTTTCAAAGTAATGTCTTAATACAGAATTCTAAATTATGTATACTGATCTTTTTTCATGATATAAGGGAACATATGAAATATATTTTTTCTGTCTTTATCTGGATCAGCTTTTCTTAAAAATACTAATTTGAAATGTGTCCCCTCTTTCTTTTTTTCTTCTTCCCTTTAGATTTGAGTTCTGTGAACCTGCCTTTGTGGTTGGTAATTGTTTGGAAATAGCTTCAGACAATCATCAATATGACCAGATTTACTGTGGAGCTGGAGTCCAGAAAGACCATAAAAACTACATGAAAATTTTGTTGAAAGTTGGAGGCATTTTAGTAATGCCTATAGAAGATCAGGTGACTTAGTGACAGTTTCCCTTTTTTATCTTCTAGTATGAAAAGTATATAATTTAAGGAATGCTTTTGAATATATATTTGACTAAGTTAATGTTCAACTAACGATACCTTGATTTGGTGTATTGTTGCAGTTAAGCAGATACTAATCTTTTAATGAAGTCTTTTTTTAATGAACTTTTTTCCCTTAAATTTATAGCAAATCATCAATATCCTGCTTTTAACAAAATCTGTTTCATACTGTTTGCTCTGTGTTATACCAGAACTGCTTTGAGATCTCCCTCCCACACAGACATTTTCAGTCAGTACTTCAAAACAGAGAAACCACCTCTAAACCAGGAGAATTTATTTCAAAGAATACAAAATAACTGTGATTAGTGAGATGTTGTAAGAGGATGAAAAAAGTGAAGGAAAAATAAGACTTTATTCACAGCAGTTTTCAGTGTTGCTTTTCCATGTTAGATTTAATGCTTTTTAGACAGGGGCATATTATTTTAATAATACTTTGCACTTCTATCACTTTTCATCCTTAGACCTCAAAAGGCTTCTCAATGGTAAGTATTATTCTCCCTGTTTTACTAATAGGGAAATTGAGAAAGACACATTATGTGACATAGGTTGATGTCCTCCTAAATACAGATCATTACTAAAATGCTTGTTGATAAGCATGTTAGTTACTTTACTTTCAAAAAAGAATCCTCACACTATGTGTCTGCTTTCTTAAAATACCAAAGGGATTTAGGCATAGCCTGCATGATTGTGTTCCATAAATTATTTATTTATGCAACTAAGATACTGACGGTTGAAATTCATGGAATCCAACTTAAAAGTAGTCACAGTTTAAGAGAGAAATTAAAAGTGTGACTATTTTTACCTTATGTACAAATGGGCAGGGGCTTAGATCATGTAAAGTATGAGGAGCAGGTGCAAGATCTGAGATCTAGCTTGCGGAAAAACACCGAGGAAATGTTTAATTCCTTTTGTCTTTCAGAAGGGGTGGAGTATTTGCCTATTTGCCTGGTAGACAGCAGTCCAGTTCTCCTCACAGGTGCATAGCATACTGAAAGAGTACTGCAAATTGGCAGCAGGAGAGCTTTCTGCCTGCAAATAAGGAAAACAGTTTTTTATAGTATGAATTGTTGAACACTACAGCGGGTTGCGTAGACAGGCGGGGGAATCTCAGTCTGAGATCTTTTTTCACTTAATTGGAAAAGCTTCTGATTTAATTTCAAAGTTGGCCCTGTTCAAGGAAGTAGGGCTTCAGAGGTTGCTTTCAATCTAAAGCATTCTCTGATCTTTTGGAAGAATGAGAAAAACCAAAACTTACCTTAGTTTTTACCTTAGGGCCTTAGTTTTCTATCTGCATTTCTTTCCATTATCAAAGAGCCTTATTCAGTACTCTGGTGACCAAGTGATCTCTCAAGGATTATCGAAGTCCTTTCTGTTGACAAAACAGCCTTAATTTATTAATTTTGAAGCAAAACAAAATAGCAGTGTGTTTAACACCGATCTGAATGGCATCGACTATGACAAAATTGTAACCACTGGTGTATTTTGGTTTTGTTTTGCAGCTAACGCAGATCTTGAGAACAGGACAGAACACATGGGAAAGTAAGAATATCCTTGCTGTTTCATTTGCTCCACTAGTGCAACCAAACAGAAATGACAACGGCAAACATGACGCTGTAGGACTGCGTAAGTTTGTGCTCCCTCCCTTTGGCTTGCAGGGATGTTACAGTGCCTGGTGTTGGAGGTCTAGAAGTTGAGAGGCTGTATTGTAGAGACATTGCATTTAGCAAAGCTAAATGATACGTTTTTGTGCTCCTGGTGCATGGTCTGTGTTGTTTCACAGTTAATGTTCAGAATTTAAGTTATAGAATATTTCCAGACACCTTCTGCTTTTAGTTTTAGTTTTTCTATTACAGCAGTATAGATAAAATAGCTAATATTAGGTCCTTTATAGTGCTAACTTTCTCAGGGTCTACCAGAGAATTTTTTTTTCTGCCCCCTGAAATGGAAGGAAGAAGTCTAAACAGGGGCTGTGGCATGATAGAATATTAATAAATGCAGGTGTGCTTTATGTTTGTCTGCAGTGGCTATAGTCATACCTAGCTGTTTGTTATTAGTCATCGGGATTGGCTTTCTAGCTGCAATGCTTTGAGCAGAGGTAATAAGGTATTTAAAAAGTCTTTGGAGGTACATGTGTTGCCACATGGTAACATAACATGGTAACAGGGAAGGAGAAAAAGCTGACAGAGAAAAGCATGGAGTTGAAATTTTCTGTCAGAGTAGTCAGGGCTAGGTGTAGAACACAGAGCTACGGTAGCATGTGGGAAATTAAATAAACTCAGTAAGGAGCCTAAAAGATAACGATTTTTCTCTCCACTTTTGTTCTGTTAACAGGTAACCAAAGAGAACTGTTCCCTTTGCCTGTTTCTTCCCTCCTGTAAACATAGTGGAAATTTTTAAACTGTGAAACTGGTATAAGCCCTTCAGGAGTCTAGGATGTCCTATCAGCTTGCATTGCCTGTAACTGCTGATCCGGTTTTTAATTTTGAGTGTGCATGAGCTTGCTATGATAGTTACCTTTACATTTTTTATGCAAAGTGTAGAAGATAATTTCCTTTATGTAATCTATTCCTTTGCACAAATAATTAATTTTGGTTGTTTTAACATTTGGTTTGACCCCTCAGAAGTAATTTTCTGAAGTTAACTTACTATTACAAGATTATTTTTTCCTCTGTTCATCCGTAATAGGTTGTATCAGATTCTAAAAATGCAGTACAGAGGTGGCTAGTCAAACTTTATGATGATTTTATATAGTCTAATTCCCTAGAACAAAAGAGGATTTTCTGTAAACATCCTAAATTTTCAGAATGAGGAATGCAGACCATGGACATTCAGAGGTGGTGTTAAAAGGTTGATTTTGTCAATGTAATTATTGGTTAGGATGCAGTTCACTGCTAGTAGACAATAGGAAATAAATGAACAGTAAATATCTGAAATTTTGCATCCTACTCCTCATTAAAAAATGCTTGCATTTGTTAAAATTGGCAAACAATCTGAAGTCATGGTTTGTTTCACTGGAACTTAAAAACTTGTTCTGGATGTTTAGATATGTTTTTGTTCTTGTANGCCCCCCCCCCCTTGGCATAACCTGAAATCAGTATTGTCAGTCTTAATATCCTTTCTGTCTCAGATTAATTAGTCTGCAACTGAAATCAGTGTATGTAACAATAGATCTTGTTAAAACTACATTGGGAACTTTTAGAGCTGAATGGATTTTCTGGAAGTGTAATTTTTGAAATTGTTTCTTCATTAACTTCTTCCTTGCAGTAATCCCCATTAATTTTATGGTATTATGTACAAGAAGGAAAGTGACAAGTAAGAAAGTTGAACAAGCTTCAGCTGTGGTTGGTGTGCCTATTTTGGTTTTGTTTTCCTTGGAATTAGCCATCCATAGCTCATCCAGGGCAGGTGTCCAGTAGCCAAGAAATACTTGTCATCACCTGCCTGTCGTTGGAAAACATAAAGTTTTGGGTTTTTTCTTATGTGTTGGTTTGAGCTTTTCTCCCTTTAGGATTTGAGTAGTTTTGGTTCCTCTTCCACTGCAAAGATGGGGGTGGCTTGTCTGGTTGGTCACATGTGAATTAGACATGTCCCTCCCTCATCAGTTAAATTCAGTAGCAAGTGAGGAAAAGCACAGTGAGCAGAAGAAGGAGGCAGAAGAAAGGCACTTGCCTAAACAAATGTGGCACAAGGGCAGAAATTGTTTTCCCACAACAAGATCTTAACAGTGGCAGCAGTAGGTGCCAAGACATGCCAGGTGCTAAAAAGTCACAGTACTTGTGCAATTTCTTAAATCTGTTTTAGTGAACAGTTCATGCTTCCTACTTCTCTTGCACATCTGTCAAAAGACCTCCCTGTTTCCTGGACTATGCCACAGGGTTTGTCAAGGCGATACTGTCTAACCTTGTGTCATTTGCGTATTGTATCATGTACTAAATTTTCAGTTGAATTGTTTTTGAACGCTAGTCTCACTGCCTTGCAGCTAGTTTGGGACTTTTTTCCTAGAGGGAAACTTACTTTTCTTTCTTTTTAGCTCCATGTGCTGTTAGGAACCTTCAGGACCTAGCTCGAATATATATCAGATGCACTCTTAGAAACTTCATAAATGAGGAGATGAAAGCCAAGGGTATTGCTTAGAAGGCTCCTCTGAAACGCAAACGCAGGAGATGTCGTAGACGCAGGATTAACACCTATGTGTTTGTTGGTAATCAGCTCATTCCTCAGCCTCTAGATAGTGAAGAAGATGAAAGAATGGAAGATGATAACAAAGAGGAGGAGGAAAAAGATCACAGTGAGGCCTTGAAGCCAGAAGAGCCTCCTCGAAATCCGTTGAGAGAGCAAATTATGAGTCTACCGTTACCTGAATCTTTAAAAGCATACTTGACCTATTACAGAGAAAAATAACTTGTTTTAAGTAGAAATAATGCCTACTGATAGTTCCTTTATTCTTGAAAATGTAGCATTTATTAAGAAGTAGGTGGACAAATTATTATTAGTCTTTCATCAAGACTGAAGTACAGCGATAAATGGTAACTTGTCTCTATCTTGTCTTTGCTACAAGGAAGACTTGCATTCAACAGTAGAATCCCTTTTTAAAAGTCTATTTTTCTTCAAATTTTGAAAATGCTGTTTTAACTCTGATAGAAATATATATTCCATTATGCAGCACTAACCAATATTTTGCATGGTAAGTCTTTTTTGATCCCTAACAGATTTGTATAGATAAAAGGATGAGTGAAATTTTATATATGCTAAATAATTGGTTAAAAATGTGCATCTGACTTGATGAGCAATTTGTCTGTATTTATTACTATTAGGGAAACATTTTAAACATGCAGACACTTATCCTCTAATGTCCAAATCAGACCCTCTTAAAGTTTATTTTACTATTGCTTAGTTGCAATCATTATTACTCCGTTGGTATAGATGTATTCCAACAACACAAGTGCAATAAATGTATACAGACACTGAATGAGCTGGCTTTAGCCAAATTTGAAAATACGAGTCCTGAAATGTCAGATGACCCTGCTACTTCTGCATTTATCTTTTGCCAAAAGATCTTGAGACAGCTAACAGCTTCTCTCAGAGCCTTAAAGAAACACCATATTGAATAAGAAGCAAAGCAATGCTTACTTCAGCTCTGCTTATACTTAACTCCATTCTACACTGTCAATATTTCTAACTAGAGGCAATTCCTCATTTGTGGAAAGTATAGGACAGTACATTTTGTTTATTTCTAGAGCTTACAGCATTGAGTCAAAAAGTTTGGTAATGCAAGATTGTAATTTAGATTTCAGTCATCTATATTTACTGCTTTTAAGTAGAGGTAGAATTTCAACAGATTTTAGTTTGTATTGCTTCTTGGGATAGCTATAATCGTAGAAGTTAGAATTTGTTCAGCAAATGCACTTTAGTAAGTGAATTTTATACTTAACATGCATCTCCAAGAAGGTAGATTTGTGCCAGCCTTTATTTTGTTTCTGAGCATGGCTCTTAGCACAAAAATATTTATAAAATCATATGCATCTTTTGGAAACCTAAGAGTAGCAGTGCAACTGTGGGGACCCACAAAAGTGCTGATTTAAATCCTTCAGTGATTTTTCCTCTTCTAGTTGTGAAGTTATTGGCAGTTCTCATTTTTAACTTTGCTTTTACCATCTTAGTTTCTTCATTCAGTTGTAACATAACCATGGGGGTAAACAGTTTATTAAGAACTTGGCATGATATGTATTAAAAACCACAATCATTGGAAGTGTATGCCTATTAGACCCAATGAAAAACATTCCCATTGAAATATCCTCCATTATACATTTTATAATACTGGTGACACTTCTTTTTGTGTAAAACAATAAACAAACTAATCACATATTTCTACAGCAGTAAATGTTCCTATTCCAAATATTTATAACCAACCAGTACTCAAATGGTCCAGCAGTCTGATATTTACTTCAAAACACATTAGTGTTTTGTTGCATCTGAGAAGGAAGGTCAGACACAATCCCAGGGCACTGACTCTTTTTGGTGCATTTCATGCTGTAGTCCCTGTTTTTAAGGTACATCATAGTAATGTTTAAATGGAATTTCTTGAAGGCCTGTTGTACCAGCATGTGGAGTTACTTCCCGCAATATATTTACCATATAAGTAAGCAAAAGCATTTGAAATAAATATTCTGAGTTTATTTTAAAAGCAGGAAAACCTTATAGGAAGTAGTTTTCCAAAATAATGATACTAATAAAGTAATTGTGATGCTTCAGCTATAAGAATTGAACATAATCTTGTTTTAAATGGGTTATTTCAGATGAAGGTTAAATAATCTGAAGTTTGAGATGTTTGTCTCTTTTTTTCTTGGAATCTACATCCATAAGCTCAAGAAAAGAATTACTAAATATTACTTAAGTACTTCAAGGACTTCATACAGGATGCTTTTTGAGAATAAATTTCTGCATTCTTTCATGCCTGTATACTTGGAAAAATGGACAGTGGATGACTTGTCATGAATCTTTAGTATGTAAGTTTTTTTGGAGTCACTGAAAGAGAATGTTTCCTCTGTGTTTTATAGGTGGATTTATTTCACACTCTCGAATTTATATTTACATAAATAAAAAGGTAGAAATGCAAAATTAATTAAAATTTAATTTTTACCATCTCACTTGATGATGGGGACATTGTTGCAATAAAATGGTTTTTTGTGGTTTCTGCTTGCTTGAATTTGTGTTTCTGTGGAAGTATTTTCAGTTACTTGGAAATTCAGGTACCAGTTGATTCATAATTAGGTCAGTAATATCTTAATAAAGGCTGTTCTTGAACTTTAGAAGTATATATTTCACTAAATTTTGAATTTTTGCAAAGGTTGAAAGATGAGATGTTATTCATGACACGGGGAAAGCTATTTTGGTTCCAGCATTACTTTCGAAGTACTCATGTGGAGAGTTTCCTCTGGAGAGCCCAGAAGCTAACCTTTATCTATATACTGAAGAACATTTCCATGGGTTTTTTTTCCCTAAA
>VZTR01021462.1:525-14295 GCA_013400775.1 Chaetops frenatus | reverse complement strand
CCCCAGCAGGACTTTTGTGTCCATTCCAGATACTCAAACTATGCCACAAACAGATCCTAACCATACTTTCAGCACTTCCAGCAACAACCAGTCTTACTATCCAGCAAACTGGCAGCTTTTCAGCCCTGAGAGTTTATAGTCTCTGGCAGTTGTTGATTTACTTTTTGAAAATTGGACAAAATATGAAATGATGGCCAGAAAAGCGTCTTATTTAAGGCATAAACCAGATTTTTCATACTGTTTCCACAGCTTGATCTCAGCTATGCCAATGATGCCAGTGCTGAGATGAGCATTGGCAACAATCTTGCTCAGATGCAGTTTCAACTTTTCTTGAAAAAAACCATGGATGCAGCACATATCTGAACAGTTATAATAGCAGAGGAAGGACATGAATACGGCATGTTCAAAGGCCAGAGTGGGGATTTGCATAGGCGCAAATGTTGTCAGCCTTGTTAGCCTGACTGGCATGAAGTGCCACTAAACAACATGAGAGATGTGGGGAATGGGTAATGAGCTATCTCCTTATGAAAACCACTAGAGCTTTGTTCCACAGCTCTTCTTTTCTACTCCCCAAAGCAAGGGTTGTGTGAACATGTTGTAGAAAGGTGTTACAGGATCATCCTTTTAAGTATCTGCACTCAGTGACTTCTCCACATCGAGGAACCAGGATTTTAGATTTGGTTTAATTCTTACTAAATCTTTTAAATTATGATATGCGACTCCAGAACCTTATCTTGCTTCAAGAAATTCAGTTTTGAAATAAAGCAGACTGTTTTCCCTTTGAGCATAAAAGTTTATCCCATTTTTAAAAAAAATTTCTTGTTTGGTGGAGAAGGCAGTGATAATGATGTGATGCTAACTTGAGGTTTAAATATAAATAAATCATATAACCAAAGGTCTGCAGTGATGTTCAAGTGTCCAGTTGCCTCTTGTGGTACCTCGAGTAAAATAGTGTATGCCCATAGCTTCTCCAATTCCCACCTTCATGCTTTGGGGTTTAATGTAACTTAGTTGTATCCCAAGTCCCAAAAAGGGATCATAGAGCACCTGTTTCCTGGTTCAGTTTGTCCTGAAAGCCCATAATACTCCTGCTGGATTAGGCCTCAGAGAAGGTGAATGAAGTTGTTGCAAACAACACAAGATACTGGTGTAAGTGCTCTCACAAAACCAGGAAGACAAAGGTATTCAATGAAAGTTCCCTTATGACAGGTAAGAAATCTATATTCCATTCTGGGAAAATTTATGGAAGTGAATGAAACCATCTTTTCCTCTCTTAGCCTTCTATATGTGAGGCTGGTTTTATTAGTTCCCATGCCTCCCTCCTGACTGTTGTGAATCCCATGCTGTCCCCACAAGTCATCTGGGATATGTGGTGGACAGGTGGCAGGACACCAGGTCTCAGTTCAGCTGTTTAACCCTTCTGGGGAAAAGAAGCCCAACTATGGTCTTGGCACCACAGAGCAACACTTACATTTGCTTCGGTGTGCTGTGTTATCTTCAAAAAAAAATTTTTCCCCCCTCTCTCCAGAGATTATAGTGCTTGTAAGTCAATTGCCTTTAATGATGCAGCCTTGCTTTTCTGCTAAGCTGTTTGGAGATTTCAGGATCAATATTTAAAAAGAGAGATTGAAAAAGCTATTGAAAGTGTTTAGTCACAAATGAGAATGGCAAAAACACCAGCTATGCTGCTTTGACAATTTTTAAAGCTCTATGTCAAAGCCATTTCCTAATTAGAACTTGGGGATATGGCTATAAACAGTTGCTAAAATCTTCAATGACAATAGCTGAACAGCAAGCTTCTCACTGTATTGTTCTCTGACATCCTAGAAGTAAATATTTTAGAAACTTAGCAGAATAGACAGAATTTTCTGACTTGGATTTTACCTATGAATGATGCTAGAACAAAAAGCAACAGCCTACTTAGGAGTACCTGAAAAAATGAAATCCTGATTCCCTTCAAGTCTATAAGGACTCTGCTGTTGCCTCCTGAGAGCAAACAGATAAAAGGTAGCAGATATATAGAGACAGGGGGGAAGGAAGGGCTGTGGATGCCCCTAAAAAGGGATTGGGATGAGCTCACAGCCACTAAGTGCTGATTTGGCCAC
The DNA here is from genome assembly GCA_013400775.1 of Chaetops frenatus. Lineage (NCBI taxonomy): Eukaryota > Metazoa > Chordata > Aves > Passeriformes > Picathartidae > Chaetops > Chaetops frenatus. The sequence goes on along the minus strand of VZTR01021462.1, from coordinate 12,190 downwards.
CAGTTCCTGCTTTTTTAGTTTCTGGACAGCCCTTCCCCAGCCAGGACTCACGGTGACCACACCATCTCACACCAGTACAGCATATTTCCCTCAGGGGAGCAGAGAAAATATTAGAAAATTGTTCCTGTAGTAATTCAACTACTGAGGAAAGGAAATGCTGACATTTGCACTTTTTTTCATGAGAAAGGAGCAGTACAAGCCTCTATGAGGTGAGTGCTCAGCCCTTTCAGTTTCAATGAAGATAAATGGTCAGACACAATGAAATACCCTGTTCCTAGGACTGTAATATTTCCGACTTGCCTTCCAGTCCCATCTTTTCTTCAGCATTTCCTTTTAGCTGAATACTCTCCCTAGCCTTTGCAGTTCCCCTGTCCCTTGGCCCCAGCCTGAATTTGGGGGCCTTACAGAGGGAGGGGGCCTGCTTAATGCATATGCCATGCATACCCTAAAACCTGCTGTTAAAAGAGCTGACTGGAGGTGGCGAAAGTGCTGCGCTGGATGAGCTCTTTGGTATAGGGCACAACAGGAGTCCGTGAATAAATAAGATGCTCTCCGCTGTAATCCAAGGGAACAATATTAATTTCCTCCGAAGATGCCAGTCTATTTCCATGAAAATGCAATGCCAAAAACAAAGAGCTAGTCTCCAAAATTTTCTTTGAGCTTTTAAATGCCGCCTGGCAATAGGAGCGTTTATCATCTATAGACAAGATATCCAAAAGTTAGGGAATACTATGCAATGCTTATGGTAAAACTGTGAGATCAAAGTTGTTTAGTGGATCTAACCACAAATTTCGAATTCTGCCAGCAGATCTGAGGAAACAGCCTATCTTAGTAAGAGGGATGCAAGAAATCTGAGGGGAATTGAAGATTCCTTTCCTGGTCTGTAGGTTACCATACATGTCACTAGCCCATGCCTCAGTTTACCCATTGGGAAAACATGCTTTGCGTCACTTCACTCCTTTGGCAAATGCTCTCAAAAAGAGAACTTCTTCTCTATAAAAAGCATTTTGTTATTTAAATGAAACTTTACGCAGCTGGCCCCAGATCCTGGTGCAGGACAAATCAAGCCAGTGATCTGCTTTTCTCCTGGTTTCTTATTGGGAAGGAGCAGGGAAAGGCAACAGTGAAAGACAGAAGANAAAAGAGAACTTCTTCTCTATAAAAATAATTTTGTTATTTAAATGAAACCTTACGCAGCTGGCCCCAGATCCTGGTGCAGGACAAATCAAACCAGTGATCTGCTTTCTCCTGGTTTCTTATTGGGAAGGAGCAACAGTGAAAGACAGAAGAATGAGCAAGAGCCAAGGGTTACCTGCCCCTTCTACAGAGAATGTGATGTAGCTTTTGGGCTCTGAATCTAGATGGCTTCTTGCTTATTACAGCCTGAGACTGATACTATCTCTGAGGAATTTTGGAAACAGACTGTGTTTGGCAGATTTCCTCTTACAAGATAATTTGGCATCAGTAGTATTTGCCCCTTTTCCTGTAGGCGTGCGCTGTCCAGCCTGGCTTTCATTACTTTTCAGGGGAGGAGAAGCTCTTCCTCTGCTTTCTCTTTCCCTTTTAAAAGTCACAGCAGAACCTTGAAATGCTTGAATTTCTGGAAATATCAGAGGTGAAAGTGCAGCAGCTCCAAAGATCCTGGTGCTGGCAGGACTTCTGACCAGAATAAAAAGCAGCAGCAAAAGGACAAAAAATTGCTTAACTGAGAAGTCCTGCTTTCCTGCACCATGAGGCTGGATAAAAAAATATTGTGCTAATATAAACAGTAGGTAATGTCTTCATGCCCGAGGAAGCTGGAGCATAGCGGATGGCAGGCTTTAGGCCACACAGTGCAGTTGCTGCTGGAGGAGGCTGAGGTGCATTTGAAAGTTTGGGATTTGCTGGCCCTACTTGCCAGGATACTTTTTTGCTCTGCTTACAAGATAAGCTTCCTACACTGTAGTTTTCAGAGCAAACTTCACTGCAGAGTCAGTAATGGCAGATGGTTTTCAGCTGACATTTGCACTCTGTCATTTAGTTAAGGTTCCCACATGTAATTTTTGCTCTCCTTATGTTTGTACATTAGAACGGGATGCTTGGAAATTCTTGTTTTTTGGGAGTGTAATGTGAACAAGGAACACTGGATAATGATTACAGCAGCATGGGGTTATCAAATTGCTACTATTTTAGACTTTTGAACCTGCCACCTCCTTGTGAACTGTTTATAATAAAAATTAGTTTAACTGTAACTGATTAAAACGATTGTGGTCAAATATGCCTTGTTTTCCTGACCAGTTCTGTGTGCATGGATGGGATGATCCGGTCAGGTGTTTGTCTTCAGGAAAGAGCTACGGCATCTCAGAGAACTTTTTAAGTATTTTTGTCTGTATAGCCTTGAAAGGGATCTGTCTGATACTTCTTTGGAGCATGGAAAGCAAGGGGTAGTTTATTAGAAGAGTGAAAAGTGGAGGGCAGGAAATGATAGGGAAATGAAAGAACTTTGAGTTGGATTTGATCACAATTGAATTAATCTTCTCAAATACAGTATATTACCTGAAGCTGTTAAGCAGTCAATTTTATAACCACAACCCTGTGTGGAGTTCCCTCTAATTCTCTTTCCTGAAGCTCAGATCAATGAAAAATTCACCCTCTCACACCCACTTACTTCTCCTGAAAAAGAAAAGAGCAATTTACAGTCACAGCACCTACAGAAAGGAGAGTGCTGGAGACCTCAGTTAAGAAGTTAAGTCGTCTGTGGATTATGATGGCATTAAGTGATGAATTACAATATGATTATCAAAAACATTGCTACTCTGGGTACTGTTCAAGTCACTGATTATTCATGAAAGGCCCACATGCCAAGCTCATTCCACAGTCCATGCACCAGTTGACAGCTGATAGTCAGACCCTGCCCATCTCTCCTGCATGAGGGAGCTTCTTCTCTGGAAATTTCCTGTGGAAATTGTGCCTGTGTCCTGAGCAGGGCAATTTGCTTTGTCAGAGCCAGGGATCTGGCCAGGTGTTGCCCACAGCTGAAAGAAATGTGGAAATGTGTAGTGCAGGGGGTAGAATAGCACTGGGAAGACACTACAGATGATGCAGCATGGAAGAGAATGGGGGGAAGGTCTGTTGAGGAAATCGCTGAAATGTTGTTTTCTCCATGGATGCCTGTGAGTGCTTTTTTGGTCAAGTTGTCATTTAGGAGGGCACCAGCCCCCTCCAGGCTGCTGCACATGGGGGATCTACCACCTACCATAATAATCACCATTGTTTCATACCTTCCACAAGAAGGAACATGGTTTTACCTTTATTCAGTTCTCTTTATTTTTGGTGCTGTACAATTAATCAGTGCTTTGCACAGTATTAATGTGGTATCTTAAAAGATAATTAAGGCTGTGTTTTCCATAGAAGGTGGAATATATGAAGAAAATTGAAACCTCTGGGAGCAGAGAGATGTATTTTAAAATATTTATATTAATTTAATGGTAACAAAGGTTTGCTATATATTATAAGATATGTGTTGAACTCCCACAATGTGCCATTTTTCAGGCCTGTGACCTGAGAAAAAGAAGAAACAAGTGATAACACCTCTGCTCTGGAACAGATCTACTTACCATAAAAAAAAAAAACAAACCCAAAACACCTGCAAACATACCCACCAGCACACTAGATAAGGGTTTGTATGCATGTAATTGACCCTGTTTACTCTATTTATTAATATAAGCTGTAACCTTATTCTATCCCAGTGCACAAAACTCAGGCTTTTTAAATATAAGCCAAATAAACTATAACTAAAAGCAAAACTACATTTACTTGAAATTTTATCCTTTATCTTCACTATTAACCTGGTTACACATACACTTTCCATGCAGTAAAGTCCCTCAAAGAGCATGAACTCCCATAGTAACCTAAAAGAAGCTTAAATCTTTTCCTTTTTGCAATGGATCAGAACACTGGAAGATCTGAAAAATCTTGGTAATAAACATAAGATTTTTAAATGCAAAATAGCTTCTTGCTGACAGAGAGTCTAGCATTGTCTCAACTGTTTCAGCTGAGTGCTCTGCATTGTTGCAATATGTTGTGCAATTCTCTGGTGAATTGTATAGGAATCTGTACAGAAGATAAACAACTACAGAAAAAGTAAAAAAAAAAATCAAGACATGATTATAATTTGAATGTAGGCAGTGCTTTGTCAACCATAAATTTTAAATACCTATTTAAAAGTTTGAGGGTTTTTTTCCATTTTAGGATTCTGTTCATATATTGTAGGATATATTTCTCTCATTTGGATGGTGCCAAATCCATATTTGATCTATTCATGGCATGTTTTGCTTGGTGTAGAAATGAAGAGTTTACCTATTCCCATGAAGCAATGATACAAATTGCAAAAAGAGGAAAAATAGTCAAAAAGATACTTTCCATCTTGAAGTAATAATGTCTTTTTTGTCAAGCACAAAATAGTGCTTGAGATCTGAGAGTTATCAATCCAGCTAGAAGTTGATTTTTCCTTAGCAGGAATGGGCATCAAATACAACCATGTTTTCACATTTCACATGGTATGCTAAAAGTTGTGATCATCTGTGGAGTGGAGTTCCTTCTTTTATTGTGTGTTGTTATTCTTTGAGCTGGAAACCCTCTCACTGTGGACAAACATTTTTTTTGTGTGTACAAGATGAAAGCACTCAGTTGTAGAAATGTTGTGGGCTTGGACCCAATTTGATCCCTGGTTTCTTGCATAGAGTCTGTGTTCTTCATCCATCCCTCATTACTTGATGTCTTGTCAAATGTCCCACTCTCTGATAGCCTTTCAAGAATGTCTTGGGCATTTTTTAGTGCCTTAATTATGTCTAATTACAAATCTTCCTGCAGCTGGGCAATCTCTTCTCACAAGATTATCTGGACTGACTTTAGAAACAAAGGAAATGTGGATGGTGTCTATCCAGCCTGAAGGTTTTTGCTTTGCAGTTCATTGTTTGTTGTGAACATTCCTGACATCTTCCTTACTAAATTGAAAGGAAGAAGCAAAGAAAACATGAGAATTTTATAGTAGGAATGCCAGATGCTCAGGTCTGAGGTTCATCATAAAGATCAAGTGATGTTTGGATTCCAATTTTTTTTTCAATGAAGCATGCTAACAAAAGTGGCATGCTCTTGTTCTTCCAGTGTCTATTTAGTTTTATGGCATCATGTGGCTGCAAAAATTTCCTTTGGTGCTGCCAGTGTCCTGGATTGTGGGACAGCTTGTCAGACATCTCTCAGGAGATGTTATGGCAGTGCATGCAGAAACCATTCATGTTTATGCTTAAATCTTCTGTATGTACCTGTTCACATCTCATTCTGTTGTTCTTAGCAGTGCAATTTTGCAGAGCAGCTGTTTTCTCTCCCCTCCAACATCCTATGCCAATTCTAAGGCTTTCTGAAAGTATTTGTAATGTCAGGTTTAAAAATGGAAATTTTATTTTAAAGAACTAATAGAGCATTTTGTTAAAAATTCCCCTGTACCTTTTAAAATGTCTTCTTCTGGGGTTTTTGGTTGGCTGGTTTGGGGTTTGTTTTGGGGTTTGTTTGTTGATTTTGTTCAGTTGGTTTTTTGTAAGGAATATCATATTCTTTAGTGTAAGGATAATTAATCTTCAGAATGGTTCTAAATAAACAAGAACTAAGAGGCTCCTGCTCCCACCTTTCCCAATCCATACCTGAAAAATACTGTGGTGTATGCAAGGCTTTAATCTACTGTTTCAATTTCTGTTGATGAAAATCTAGTCATGCAGGAAACCATTGGAGGAAATCGAGCTACTAGTAATGATGAACCCACTCATACCAGTCAAATTCAAAGTGCATAATACAAATAACTGTGAGGAAACTTGTAGTATACTTCCTGCAAGCAAAGAGTCCCTGTGTACCCTTTCCACATATTATGTGCTCCTGAGCCCATGTTTTAGATTTCCCTAAAAACCTCCACCAGTTATATATCAAAGCATCAAGGAAAAATAGAGATTTTTTTTCAGAACAATTTTCAGCAAGCAATTCCCCACTCTTCACTTTAGAGAAGTTTCTTGTAAGTGCTTCCATGTTTCTTAGAAACACCTTTTTCACTCTACTTTTCCTGGGCTGACAACTTGTTTTCCTAAAGAAAAGCTGAAGGAATAATCTTTTCCTTTGTCAGTGAGAGCTGGCTGCTTATTGCTGCCTTTGAAGAGCCCTGTGGAAGAGTCATCTGGTTTGCTGCAGTTGTAGCACTAATGAACTGCAGCTGATGCCTGGGATGTGCAGCCTGTCGTTCATGAAGAGCACAGAAAATACTTCCAACACACTCAGCAATGTCTCTTTGAAAAGCATTTAATGACACACTTCCTTTTGCAATATATAGCCAGGAAAGTTTCATGTAAATATGCAGGGAGAGATAGATAGCAGAGGAATCTCAGGACTTAGCAAGAGAATCCTTGCAGTGGAAAAAGAAAAAATCTTTTAGCAAAACTTTCCTATGCTTGTAGGGCAATATATTGCATTTTTACACTCTGTTTCTTTTATGTGCACTAAACTGAGAACAGATTTTATTGTATAGAATAGTTTATTTTAGTTTTTATACAATTCACTGGGAATTATTTAAAGAATGTAATTTCAGAGCATCATTCAAAAATTGTCAGTTACAATGATAGCTGGTAATGATCCATAAAATTATAAAATTTTCAGTTTCTGGATACAAATGTTATGTTGTTATAAGCTAACAGTTTAATAAGTTCTTCTTTGTCAGGACTTTTCTTTATGCTTAGTTTGTTCCTTGCTAGCAGTGAAACAGGTCCATGGAATATAGAAATGAAATAAATGTTCTTGGAATGATTTGGGCTGGCTGCTCTTTGGTATAAGAAGCGTGAAAAAACTTTACATCAGGCTGTTATTCAGTTTCTGAAAATTGACAGATGGGTTATCACACTGGTCTTTTATTATGGTTTTTTTTTTTTTTTTTTTTTGTATAATACTGGCCCAATTGTAAATAAATCCAATACTGATTGCATATTCAGCCTGATCCCACAGGTCTTCCCACTTCACAGTTCTAAGCCACCTGCAAGCCTTGGCTGATGGCTGGGTAGTCATCATCCAGTACAGCCAACAGTGAATGCCTATGTGCAAACCTCTTCACTTGCAAAATTAAGATAAACTGGTTGAGTTTGAAGGGGTTTATGGAAATTCATTGAATGGGAGGCACAATAGAGGGTTCTGGTTCTGCCTTGGTGGCTACAGACGTGCTGGGGAGCTGGGGTTGATGGTGCTGCAGATGGGCTCCAGGGTGGTTGAAGGCACAGGTCCTGATGAGAACGTTCACCAGGGCGTTGCCAGCAGCTTCATGGGCCATGTCTTCCTCTGAGGCTCAACAGAAGACTAAATAAGTTATTTTCAGAATTATCCCACTACAAAAGCGTGGAGTTGGGTAGTAGTTGTCAAGATTGAAGAAGGACATTGAAGGTTTTCTAATACAATATAAGCTTTTCAATTTTTTGCATTTAAAGGAAAGATTTATGAGGGTTTGCAACGAGTATCAGAGGTTTTTATTCAATTTTCTAATGAGTTTACTACCTTGCAAAATATTTCCAACATTTTTTATTTTATTGAATAACGATGAAAAAAAAATCATGTAAAAATTTTCCTAGGTTCTCACCTTGCACTTAATGGGAGATGATCAAAACAGATTTAGTAATTATAGGTCTCATAAATATATGCTGCTGTAATGAATTTTTTTGTTTGGTTTCTTTTTTTTTTTTTTGGTTGGTTGTTGTTGTTGTTTAGGAAATGTGACTTTTTTATATTTGTTTATATTTACAAATTTCTGTATTTATCCAAACTTATTTAACCCATATGGGTAAGTCAGTCTGGAAGGAAATTCTTGGTTCTGAATGAAGTTCTTATGGCAAAAAGTGGTACATAGAGGAAAAGCAAAGAAGGAAGTGCAGAGGATACTGATGGTTCTGTTTCCTTTGGTTTCTGTAAAGGATTAAGTCCCAAGGCCCACCATATCAATGCTGGTCTGTGCAAAGTGGCCTTGTATTTCAGAGCTTTTGTTTTTTTAAATACATGGCCTTATTTCATTGGAAGTGAGGAATCTTTTCTTATTGACTCTGCCTCCATTGGTTTCCAGCATGGCCAAATGCATCATGCCTTTGTTGTTCTTCCTTTTTATTTACTCCTGGTGGTGTTTTTGTGATCTTTTAAAGTCCAATTCAGATTTTGGGACAGTAAATATTATGTCAGACTCCGAAAATCTACATACCAAAGAGCAAATGGCTGCTTTGCATAAGCACACAGAGGGGCACATCGCTCCACCTGCAACTGAAGTTAACTTTATCAAGATTCACAGGTTCACCTTCTGGGAATAAACTCCACCATCAGTTTTGTAGGAGAGGAATGTGGAAGCAAAATAAGATAGGCACTGAAGTGTACTGTGGAGAATTTTACTTGGAGGTCTCTTGGACTGAAGCCTGTATTTTCAGTAGTCTGAGTGTAGACTGTAATTTGTGTGTTTGGACTAACAGTGGGAAATACCTAATGAGAGCTGAATAAAAGACAGAAGATTCATTTTTCCTGAATTTTCTTTCATAGGAAAATTGTGTCTTAAGCAATACTAAAAGAATTTCTTTTCCAAAGTTTCAGAAAGAAATATTTAGATATATGAAAAAGGAGAAGAAAGTGTATCAGTCATCTGGATTTGAAGTTAAAAAATCAAAGACTTCCTGAAAGTAGCACTGCCGCAACATTTGCCTTCTCTGTTAATAGCAGTCCAACGGGGAGATGGTGAATTACTGAACTGAGTTTATGAATATGGACAGGGAATTAAAAAGTAGATTTGTAAGGTTTCAGCATGAACTGTTTTCTTGAATTATTTAGGAACACCTTGTACATAGCAGCAAACCTAGCAGCAAATATCTCCCTTATACATTTGGCAAGAGAGATATTTCAGACCTATGACAGAAAATTTGGGTTCTGTGATACAAGAAATTGTTCCATTTCATTTCCATTTTCTTAACAGAAAGTTCTAGTTCAGTGTAGGGTGAAGAATTCCTTTTCCTTTCAACTCAATTTTTTCTTTTAAAAAAGTTGAAAAATGCTGACTGATTAGCTAGTTTGATAAATCAGTTTTCTTGCATAAGCCTATGGAAAAGATGCATTCTCCAAAGATGTTTAAAAGTATTGCTTCTCACTATTATCCCAAAAGGAAAAAAGTAAAGTAAAAAAAAAGCCACTAATAAGACACATGTCTCTTCTGTTTTGTCAAATGGAAGCTGTCAGAGGCTAGTAGAAGTCATGCTGGATCCCAAATAAAAATATGATATATATGATAGCTTTTATCTCTTTTACATAAACATAGTCCCACTAGTAAACATTATGTTAAAAATAAAATGTTCACAATCCCTGCAGAGCTCTTACATAATTTTTTATTGCCTGTGTTGAGAGCAGATGTGATTAACCTGTCAAGAACTACTGAAAGGTCAGGTCCAGAGGAGAAAAGTGCTTGTGTGCCACTGCAGCAAGCACTGTCCCCAGTGTCCCCCCAGCAAAGGACCAGGTCCCTCACAGTCAACACCTGACTGATTGTGCTATGGCAGCTCGAGCTGAACAAAGGGGACATCTCTACACCTCACCTGCTGATGGGCCAGCAAAGCCCCTTTCTGACTGTTTGCCCTAAATGCCAGTCAAGGAATTGAGGTGGCTGAGGTGTAGCCGGTCTCCTCTGGCACAAACTACGTCTGCCACATATTTGGAGAATATAAAATCTCAGATCACCAGGGTAAGAGTCATCAGAGGAACTGCCAGAGTAACTCTCAGCAAAAAACTTTGTCAACAAGGAGCACCAACCGGGAATTAAGTGTTTTGCTTGCTGGTTCCTACATAGTGTTTGAATGCTAGCTGCTGGTACCAGCATAATTTCTATGGAAGTACATCTGTCCAACTTCTCTGGTAATTACTTGGAGGCAGCATGATATCAAAATAAATAGAAAGAATAATTGGATTATTTCAGCAAAATTTGTTCTGCATGTAGTCACTGACATGGAAACGGACTCCATTATTATTTCCTATTTGAAATTATCTGACTGATTAAGAACTGAATTGCAATTTAAACTGCAAAAGAGCAAGGTATGCTGCAGTCATCCAATTCAAATACAATTTTTGGTTCTTTCCAGACATACTTTATTCTGCCTCAAGACATGCACTTTGAGCAGTTTCAATTGCTTCTGCTTTCTTAGGAGTATTTCTGCTGCTTTTACAAGGGCTGTTAATGATAATCCTTCCTAGTTATTTATGAAATTCAACACCAACCAGGAAAGCATAGCTTATCTCCTGACTTCCTTAAATTGTCTCATTAAGTTTGTGATCTCAAGTAGGATCAGCAGCATTAGTCCATATGGTAGTTCTTTGCAATGTTGCAGAGCCCTAAAAATGCATTTTATGCAGACTACCTGACTGATAAGAATCTGGGTTTTCAAATTCTTTTTGTTGTTGTTGTTCATTAGGGTGCTAAATATGAAATTTAGAGCGGTATCTATACAGAAACCATTTCCACACAGCAATTAAACAGTTGTTAATCTTGTTCTTTTTCTGGCTCTGCTTTGCTGTAACTCTCAGTATGAGAAATCCAGTCATTTTTTGCACCCCTCAAAAGGCTTACACTTATATAACCCACCAATTCTCTTAATCAATCAATTTTTGACAAAAAAATAGAAATAATAGTCTAGAAACAATACCTAAATACAATAAATTAATCTTCTATCAGGTCATTATTGTATGAGAATATGACACCATAGCCTTTATTCATATATTTTCAGGGTCTTAATGAAGTGACTAGATTGGTTTATACTTTTAAAAGAAGCTTCCTAGTATAGGCTAAAAAAGGGAATTTACTACATTTTAAAATTCTGTGTTGCTGATCACATTGCACAAGAAGGAAGAAGAATCTGGAGCTTTTCCTTCATTGTTGCAGATTCTCCTTGGATGTGTTTAAAGTGGTGGGTGAACCAGCATGCATTGAGCTGCTGGGTGCCAGGAAGAAATAACCTGAATGAAAGAATAAGGTGCTCAACAACAGTAAAAATGTTTCCAGGGTTATTTCATTATTTTCTTTTTATTTAAATGGGCAAGAAAGACTTTAATAAACTGAGTAAGGATTAAAAGCACCATAAACAAAAATACACCAGTCAATGCCATTTCCCTCACCACACCCCCCAAGCCCCAAACTACAAAAAAGTAAGATTTATAAAGAATTTTGGAAGGAGGTAGAATGTAGAAGATTTTCAAACTGAGCTGAAGTTGTTGGGAGATAATTTTATGGTACTGGAAGAAAACAACATACGTAGAAGTTCATCTAATCTATTGTGGTAGACTCCTGTGACATCCAGAGTTAAGGTTTGACAAAGAAGGTTAAATTTTTGTAAAAAAGCAGGTTAGGCTAAACTGAAGCATTTTTGTACTGGACTCATGGTAGATAATGGGAAATACCATAGTCTAAAAGTGGAAAGGCATGAGATGATTACAATTAGAGGCCACAAAAGTACTATTTGTGGTTGTACGTGGCAAAGTTGCTTCAGAAATCACAGAATCACAGGACGGGTCAGGTTGGAAAGGACCACAGGGTTTCATCTGGTCCAACCTCTTTGCTCAGGCAGGGTCATCCTTGAGGACATGGCACAGGATT
>VZTR01021461.1:18794-38291 GCA_013400775.1 Chaetops frenatus | reverse complement strand
ATATATATATATATATAATTTTACAATGACACTTGTTCAATCTATATTCAAGCTCTGTATCAAATCTATAGATAACTACATATGTTTCAGTAGCGGGGATATTTCTTCTGGTCAAACAAGAAACCCCCATATGTAGGAACATCTCCCACACTGTCATGCATTTAAAATTTACACTGCAGTCATGAGTGCTTGAAACATAAAAATATTACCAGAATTTCATATGGTCAATCTGAAGAGTTTTCTAGGATGGCATATTTCCAAGGAATGTGGAAAAAAAATGTGGTGTGAAAAGTAGGGAGAAGTTTACTTGCTAGCATACGTTATTTCTAAATTAGTTCTTTCTCTTTTCCACATCCTTCATGCAACAGACATGGATGAACATGGGGCTACAAATTCAAGTTAGTGTGAGTTCTGGAATAACAATATCATATCAGGAAATAAAACCTACCTAATGCAATCATCGTAACTTAAGCTGATACAAAACATTCTACAGTAACATGCTTAAAGAGGAAACCAGACAGTGAATGAAACATAGGTTATCACTAGAAGTACTTTTCTTTCTTCCCACGAGAGTAAGAAAGAGCAAAGGAAAACTATTTAACTGATCAACCAAAACCTGAGATTTTCACACAGTGCACAGATATTCTTATTTAAGAAAAAGATTATAAAACATTATTTCTAAGAAAAATCAACTATTATCTCTTTCCTATGAGATGAATTTAGACAAAAGGAAAAGCCAGGATACCTCTAAGGTAACCAAGGAGAAAAGACAAAAAAGATGTCTTTGATGTCTGTAAAAGCATAATCACATAGTCAGGCTATTAAATTTATTAGAAGACAGCAAATGTACACAATTAGTAAGAGAGGGAAACAAGGAAAAATACTTTAAAGCAGTAATCTACCTTTTGGTGGTGCTTTCAGTCCTTTTCCTTCCATCCCCATATGAGAGGAATCTTTATTCTTCTGTCTGTTTCCTTTCCACATGCTTGGTTTAAAAACCCATTGCAATCTTTCCCCTGATCTCAGCATGCTTTGGATCAGACCTTACTCTAACAGCCATAGGCTTATTTGTGTGAGACTTTTATATTATCTTCCTCCTGCTGCAGTCAGGTGCAAAAGTTATATTTCACTTTTTTGATGGCTTCAGCTAATGAAGAATAGATTCATCTCATTTCAGATGACGCCCAAATATACCCACTGGATGTAATATTATGGCTGAGCTCTCATTATAACGATGTCATGATAAAGATGACCTAGAATTTTTGGAGGGACATTATTGGACTCCCTATGCTATCCATTCATTGTTCCATGGCTGAAAATGTCAACAAACAAAAATGTGCTCTCATTCTCTAACAAGAACTCTCACAGGATACCAAGAAAACTTCTGCAAGATAATTCAATCAATGACATCAGTATATTCGAAGTTTGTACTGCACAGCCTTTTAAAATCCAGTTGGACAAGCTCCTATAACCAGCTGAGTGATAGTTAATTCTCTAATTTGGTAGGAAAAGCTTAAAAAAAATTAAGCCAAAGAGACAAAATTGAAGGTAATGTGGAAAGTGTGAACAAAGGAGAATGGAAGAATCTTAAAATCTGCATTAGTGCTGTTCGAACAAGGATTAGGAGTTTCTGATAACATTAACATAAATTTCCCATTCCTTTGGAGCAATCAGGCCCAGATGCCTGAAGCTTTCTCTCAAAAATTCAGCTTTCTGAAAAATACTGAATAGGAAACTAAGACATTAGGAATGAGATGACAAAAAAAATTTAATTCTTCAGTGTTCTTAACTTCTTTGAATCTTACAACCATCACGGATATTATTCTTATCAAATGGATTGAGATAATTAAATCTCTGATCTACTTCCCAGGTAATGGGTAATATAATAGCCAAAATTTGTTGTAAGATGTTGAAATAAAAACTAAACAACTCTCAGGATATTAAACTACATAAATGACATATCATTTTCCCTACAAAGAATGTATAGATATTCCAATCAAAGAGAAATAGTATAAACTGTTAAAAAAATCAATGAGAGGTACTAGTAAAAGGCCTGATTATGTTTGCTTGGTATTAAAAGTGGTGGATGAACCTCCAGTGCAAAGGTTTAACTGAGTACTTCTGTTAATAATCTTTGCAATAATTGCTCCTATCAGTAGAACCCATCAACCCAAAAATAAAATGAAATCTGGTCTCTTAAAAATAACCTGCCTTTTATAAAAAGAAATGCTGCTTAGCAATTACAAAATGAGGGTTTTTTTATATAAAGAATATACATTACAAAGAAAACAAATGGCTCTCAAACCTGTTAATATAATCTGGAAGACCTATATACTGCTCTTTTGATGCCACAATTTTGCAATAAACAAAGCAAAGCAAGAGAGTTATGCAGGAAATTACTGTTTGCATGACACTAGGCAAAAATATAAGAACATTTACTTTGAAACAGCAAAGCCTTCTATTGTGACAAGGGTTTATTACCATTAATGTGGTACATCAATAAATATTTCTGCTTGTTAAGCTAAAGTATTTACACAAAGAAAACACATGGTATGTAGGCTAAACAATAGCTTCAAGTATCTGGAATTTGTGCATGCTCATCCTATTAGACTTTGTCTTTAGTGCTTGATAAATCTGTTTTCTTTCATATTATGCGTCAAAGAATTAAAGAACAGCTCTGATTGTATTGATTAAAGTGCACTGTGGCAGAGATGACACTGAACTACATTACTTTAAGGAGATCCATCTGTGAAACATCTGGTGACTCCACCAGCTAAGGCGAGAGAATTCCATGAGTTCCTCACACTTGCCAAGCTTTGAAACATGAGTAATAAATATTCCCAGTAAAAAAATGTAATTTCAAAGTGAAGTATTTTGGACTGCTAGAGTTATTTAGGAAGAATGATGAATATGGGGGCATACTTCTGTAGCGACATTTTTGAGGAAATTTTTTCACTTTTATTCCCATTCATATAATTCCTTAAACTATTTCAAATAAAATGCTGTTATCTAGATCAGATTTTCAGTAACAAAATTTTGAAGGAACTTTAAGAGAAAGCAGCTACAGTGTATACTTCAGATTTTTCCCCCCACTGCATACAGCTTCTTGATTTTCAGATATTATTTTATAGCCTTACTTTTTCCCTTGAGCTCCGAGACCTAACACTAAGGGGCACCAGAGAACTGAACTGCATCTGTTCAGATCCATCAGGAACCAGCTACTGCAACTAAGCTGCAAGTTTTTCACTGTGCTAGGTGGAGAGAAAATGGGGCTTTGGGGGAAATATGAGAGGCCAAAAAGTTCTGTGTGACATATCCTCTGTTACAGAAAACTGGAAAAGCAAGGACATGCTCATTTTGAAAATACCAAATATCTTATTATAGATTATTTCTAGGTGTTGAAAAAGAACTCTCACTCTATTTTTCCAGACAAAAGTTGGGAAATGTGTGAAAATATTACATGACATGAAAATGGATTTTTTTGAGAAGCCAAGTATATCTAAACCATCCTAGCATACTGACTTCCAGTATATTTGCTTTGATCTTAGGCAAGTGCAAACATAGGAGCAAGGACTTAGAAATTCATTTTTATATTAAATTTCAAAGGAGGTCTGAATACCAGCATGTTTTCATTACCAATTCTTGAAGTTCCACTACGGAGATAAAGAACTTTTATAATTTCATTTGCCTTATATCCTCTCATTTTTCCAACAGGACAAAAGGAAAAAAAAAAAAAAAAAAAAAAAAAAAAAAAAAAAAAGTATATAAATTAAGCCTGTTTGCTAGTTGTGAACTTCAAAGCCAACTTTTGTCACCTCAAGTTTTCCTGTCAAACAGAATAATTACACAGTCACTGCCACATATCTTAATGGAGCACATTTTGGAAATCTCAGACCTGATGTCAGGAATCTGTTGCTTATTCCAGTTGGATTTGGTTTGGTTTTGTTGGGGCTTTTTGTTTGTTTGTTTGTTTTTAGGGGTTTTTTTATCCCGTATTTCTGCTTCAATCCCTTTATTCTAACAAGAAATACATACTCAAACTAACAAAAGGTAATCAAATAAATGATGTTACATTTTAGAGCAGTAAAGCTGTCCTGAATGCTTTTTAAAACCTTGGTCACAGTCTTGTCCCAAAACAGAAAACACTACAAAAATGCAAATTCAGTGCAAGACCCAGTATGTAGAATCATTTCAATCAAAGCCCCAAGACCAAAATTAATAATGTACCATTAGCAGACAGTGTGAGCTGTTTGACTGAAAATTGCAAAGACACATTCTGATTTGAGTACTGTAGACCTCTCTTTACAATATTAACACTTATTTCTGTGTCTTTAAATAGCCTATCAAAATAAAATCCACAGATAACTTCTGCTTGCTGTAATATTTGACTCATAGATCTTGTAAGGCCAGATGAGACCATTATGATAATAGGCCTTGACCCCCAGCATAACACAGGGCACGGAACCTCGCTCAGAAATTCGTACCTCAGGTCTGCAGCTTCTGTTGGAGGTTCACCGTCTCCTCTGGAAAGACATCCAGCCTTGATTTACTGTTCAAAGTGACAGAAATTCCAGCACATTCCTTGGTGAGATCACCCTTCTGTTAATGACAGCTGCAGTCAGATAAGGTACAGGTTTTGTTCTCTGATATGGTTTAGTCTCAGGTGTTTTCCCATTATACTTTTTGAAGCTGAATTCAAGAACTATCAGCAAGCTATATTCGTTTACAGAGACGATGTTTTTTAAGACAAAAGGCTTTCTTTAACCAAAAAAAAATGGGGCAAAGCTACCTTTTGTGATACATTGTACACCTTTTTTAAAGGGCCATTATCAGTCTCTCAGGATAGAGAAAGCCTCCAGAACAAGGAAAAATGTGGCTTTTAAACCTTCCACCAGTCCAATGGAGAAATTAAAATACGCATCTTGGTTATCCTATGGCCAGATATCATACCTGATGTCTCGAGGTGAATGCCAGGTCTTCATCTGTTAATGTTCAACCTCTAGTTGGCAACTTCTCTTGTCTTGTGTGAGATCCAAGACTTTCTGTTGCTGTTACATTGAAGTGCATAAGTGAGCAAGATGAAAGGAGTGAGAGATACTTAGGAGTGTCCAAAGAGTGTGTTTATTTAAGCAACAGGCCTAAATGGTTGGGGACAGAAGGTGTTTGGATCTCTGCTGTGGGTCCAAGTGGAGATCGTCACCCTAGGTGGTTTCATCACCCTAGAAGGAGAGATAAGCCTGGCCCCTCTCTCTTTTTCTCTAAGCAGTGATATCTAAACAGGGGAAGACGCAGACAGGCAGTATTTACCCAGCTCATGGGCTGAATAAGGGTTTTGCAAAACTTCTCTTGGGGAAACAGCTTGGGGTTGATGGTCATATTACTTTACAACTCTCTGACTGAGAGAAAGGCAACTGTATTCAGGCATTTTACCGTGTAGCCAAACCCGGGCAGGATGCAGAGCCTGGAGTTTCATATGCCATTTGTGATTTGCTATGACAAGGACAGACACAGAGACAGACCTCCCCAGCCTCCATCCTCCGTGGACATGGTGTTTCATGGCCACAAAGGGAAGGAGACCCTGAAGGAGAGAGGGCTGGACAGTGATACTGAGCAGTCCCTTCGGTGAGATGAGTAGAAAGAGTTGGATCGAGGAAGCCCTTTGGAGGGGACATGTGGTCCCCAGTGCATCTCCCACCTCCTCCTCCTCAGGCAGGAGGAGGCAGAGTTGCTGCTGCTGCCAATGCGCCAGGATAGAGCGATCTCGGCGCGGGAGGAGATGACGCAAAAGGCAGAGCTCCCCCCAAAAAAGTGTTTCTCCAGGACGAAGATGGCGGCAACTTAGCCCAGGGGCCCAAGATGCCCGTGCCCATCGGGGGCCCCCAGCCAGGCAGTTCCGCCCCGTGCGCCCGGGGACATCGCGCCCGGCGGCAGCAGCGGCGGCAGCCGCAGCCCATTGTCACCAGCAGCGGCGGCGGCCCCGGCAGCCTCCTCCTCCTCTTCCTCTTCCTCCTCCTCCTCTTCAGCATCCTCGGCAGCGCTCCGGGAGCCCTGCAGCAGCGTCTCTCCAGTTAGAGCGGAGCGGGGAGAGAAGAAAGAGACGGAGACAGCGGTGCAGGCATCTGTGCCGCGGCTCGGGGCTGAGGAAGAGGAGCAGCGGCGGCAGGGAGGAAGAGGAGGCGAGGAGCCCTCCCGTAGCCGTCCGTCGGCAGCGGGGGACGCGGCATGCGGTTGTCCGGGGGCAGTGGGCTTTTCTCAGGAGGGAGATGGGGAGCTGCGATCTGACCATGCCTGGGTGAGAGGGGGAAAGGACCAGTCGCGCAGCCCCGCCACCACCAACTATCACCACCACTACCACCACCACCACCATCACCACCACCACCACCATCTCCTCTCCCTCCTCCTCCTCTCTGCGTTATTGCTCTTATCTTCTCCACGGCACTCCGCGTTGGATGGACTGGGGCTGTTTCGTGTGGTGAAACCAAGGCAGAGCCACCGGCGAAAAACAACAATATCTCGGAGGAAGAAAAAGAAGAAAGAAGAAAGAAAGAAAAAGAGAAAGAAAGAAAGAAAGAAAGAAAGAGGAAGAAAGAGAGACGGGGGAGAGTGGAAGAGGGAGAGAGGGAGAGCAAGCGAACGAGAGAAGGGAAGGCAGGCAAGAAAATCCCCCCAATCTTTTAAGTCAATGCATATTGTGGTGACACTGGCAAAGGAGCCCTCACGGTGGAGTCGGCCAGGACTGTGCGTTCCCAAAATATGACCAGGGGTGCTTGGATGTGTAGTCGGCAGTATGATGACGGCTTAAAAATCTGGTTCGCACCCCGGGAGAACGAGAAACCCTTCACGGATTCAGAGAGGGCTCAGAAATGGCGACTGTCCCTGGCATCGCTCTTGTTTTTCACGGTCCTGCTCTCTGATCACTTGTGGTTCTGCGCCGAGGCCAAATTCACGGGGACCGGAGAGAAGGAGCAGCCGCCGCCCGAGCAGCCGGAGCCCGCGGAGCCCGAGCTGCTGGCGGGCATGGGGGANCGGCACCGAGCCCCGGCACGGCAAGGCTGCTTTCCTGGGGAACTCCACCGCCAGGCCCCTGGAGACGTGCCCGCCCCCGGGCTCCTCGTCCGGGCAGTGCTTCAGCGTGGGCGACGCGGAGGCGGTGTGCCGGCGGCGAGGGGGGTCGGGGCGGCCGCGGGGCACGGGGCAGAGCCCGGCGCCCGGCTGGGACCTGACGGATTTTTACCTTTCCTTTTGTAATTCCTATACACTTTGGGAGTTGTTCGCCGGGTTGTCCAATCCGGACACTTTGAACTGCAGTCTGGATGTGGTGCTGAAGGGGGAAGGCTCCTGCAGCCAGTGCGTCCAGGCTTACCAGCGCTACGACCAGCACGCTCAGGAGAAATACGAAGAGTTTGAGGTTATGCTCCAGAAATATTTACAGTCGGATGAGTACTCGGTGAAATCCTGTCCCGAGGATTGTAAGGTAGGAGCCCCTGCTGTGTTTCCTGTCCCTGGCTGTCGGGCTGGCGTGCCTCCCTCGGCTGTTGTGGCTGGCGTGGACCCTGTTGTGCCTGCCTCGGTCTGTGCCCCTGGCGCCGGCGGCCGCGGTTCTCACGGTGCAGGCGGTGCTGCCGAGGGTGTCGGCCGGGATGCCCCCCTTAGCGCATTATTAAACGAGAGGAAGAGAGAGGGGGAAGCTTGAGAAAACGCAAAAAGAAGTGATCCTCCGTCCTCTGGGAGCGTAGCGCTGGATTCCCCCCTCCTCATGAATATGCGATTGGCTCCGGCTCGGCTGCCGGCTTCCAGCGGGCTGGGATGCGACTTGGCGGCAGGCAGCGACAGGGTCTGCATGACAATGAGCGGTGCTCGGAGCGGCGACCGGGGTCGGGGCTGCCCTGGTCGCTGGCCCTCGGGGGGCAGGTGGCCGCGGTGCCCCGGGGACGGGCGATTCGTCCCCCCGCGGCGGCCAGGGGCGCGCACCGGAGGCTCCGGGTAGGTTCCGTCGGGCTCTGGGCCCCGGGGGCGGCGGTGCTGGACGGCGGCAGAGCGGTGCGGAGCCAGGCCGCCTCCGGAGAGGGAGCGGGACAGTGTTTTCAGGCGCTCGGCCAAAATCTGGGGAGCTGGGGAAAGCTGGAGGACAAGAGTGTCTGTTGATGGGCACCGCAGTGGCCCTTGGTTGGGAAGTGATGGTGACAGCGTTTTGGTAAGCTGAGGCTGGTTCCTTTGGTGCCACTGGTGACGGCTCAGCATGATCCAGAGGTTTTTCTTTTCCTTTGCTAGAGGGCAGAGGGTCTCACTTTGGTTCTTGTTGCCTTCTTTTCACTTTTGCACAAGATTAGTTGGCCTATCTCTCAAGACAGGGCAGAAAAAGAGTTGTTCTTGGTGCCTAAAACAGCCAACTGCATGCTTTTTTCCCTGTTTGAGTACTTGTTAGGAGGTGAATACTTCTGCCCTGAACTGGATTATCTCAACTACTGCAGTGCTACACTAGTCAGTCTGAACCAAATTCTGCTTTAGCAGCGGAACACAACAATGCGTGCGAATCACTGCTCTGAATAGGAGGCCTGGCAGTACCTGCGTGCTTTAACTTCAGCAGGGCCTTCTGAAATCATTTCATGGTAACAGCCTACACTCAAAAAATCCCATTCACCGATAACTTAGAGTAATTTGCACATATGTTTGCCACAAAAATGGATCCACAGTCCCTCCAGAAGCTGAAGTAACCTATCTAATTGGATAAAGTAGGAAAGTTGCTGTATTTATTTTTTCTTTCTAAACCTGCCAAAAGTAAGGTAGACTTACCAGAGGTGTTGACTCCACTGTTTTTAGATTGCAAACTCGGTGTGTACACACTCATAGTATATATGCTATGTACTCAGTTACTGATAATGTAAACATATCTTTTTCCCAGAGTGAATTGGATAAGTAAAAAAAAGTATCAAATGTAAATAGATATCTATTGCTGTAAGGAAATCTTTGTCATTTCAATAGCTCTATAATTAGAAGTTGACCTACTATTCCATGCTGCCAAATGATCTGCATGAACATGCTTAAAGTGATTTTTTGTATCACAGTTTAGTTTGACTGAACTTTACCACAAAGTGCTCAGTTGCTCTACAGAATATCAGGGTGTAAAAGGTGTTGAAAATGAACGGAACAGCAAATTTGTGCTGTATAACGATTTTCCCTTCACACACCCAATGAGGAGAAATCCTTTTTTAATGATGGAGAAAAATTTGTTGACATTTAAATGATTGTGTGAAACTTAAATGAACTAGACAAACGCTAGCGACCTACATTTCTGCAGTTCTGAGAGCCAGATGATACTGCTTTATGTTTTGAGAATTTGGCCAACCAATCTTTGTTAAAAATGAAAGATATTTCAGAAGGGCAACGGGAAAAAAACCCCCAAATTATGGGTGCAACTTAGCCTGTTTTCCCTCTCTCCGGAGAATCTGGTGGGCAGTGCAGATGCCCACCCAGTCCGGGTGCAGTGCAGTGGGGTGAGGCGCGGGGCTGGGCTGGGCTGAGTTGGGCTGCGCTCAGCTAAGCTGAACTGGTCTACGCTGCACTGAGAGGAGGGCCAGGAGACCGCTGTCCCAGGTCCTGCAAGACAGCGCACACACAGCCCCTGGCCGGGAAGGGGAGATGCCGCTCTCTGCCCCCGTGCCCTGATTTGGTGCTTCTGGAGCCTTTTGGTTCGTGCGGGTGATTGAGAGAGCCAAGTGGATGGCACGTCCAGCGGTCTGACGTGTGTGTTCAGGTGTTTGTGCATGGGCTACCCTGCAGTGTAGAGGTGAAACCTGAAACTCGAACACTTTGTGACTTGCAATGTTTTGCTGGGCTTTCTGGTGTTTTATATATATTTCATTTATAAAACTCAATCACAGGACTTTTTTTTTTTTTTTTTNTTTTTTTTTTTTTTTTTTTTCAGTAAGTATTAACTTTTTGCATGTTGGATATTTAGCTAATTCTTTGGTAAAGAATGAGAATAGAAAATAACTTGACATCCAGTTATGTGGTATAGGTACACATTATTTGGTGGGTGTCATGGTTTATGTGGTGACCTGCTTTTTCTTTTAAACTGAGTGCTAAATATGCTATCTTTACTCAATAATCACGTATGTAAGCCTTGGCTCAATACAGTAAAAGGCTTGTTAACTAGTCTATTTGTATTTAAGATGTCTTTAGCATTCTTGGAAGACAGCTTTGTTCACAGAAAAAGAGATTTTAATCTGGTTGACCAATTATAGCTGATGATAAAAATTAATAAAATTTACACTGAATAACAGCTAAGCATAAACTTGCAATTGGGTGTTGCTTTCCCCTTCCCCAACTCTCCCCAACACCATATACCATCCTCAACACAGTCAGTTCTCACAGTAAAGTGTGAAGATCATGGTGGTTTTCTCAGCAAATTATACCTTTCCAGAAAGTACTATTGGTGATAACAAGTAGTAAAAATCAAAAATGCCTTTGATGCACACTTACAAACCTGAGACTTTATGTTTTCATTCTTTTATCTGAAACCAGAAGATGATGATCTATACTTTCAAAATATTCTGTCTTCCACTACATGTCTCTTGGTCTCTAAGGATATTTAAAATTAATTGCTTTATATTGCAGAAGCTTGTAGACAGGAATTTTCTGACTTACAGATCACATTTGGCTATTCTATGTGGCGAGTTTTAGCGTGGGTTTTTTTTTGTGGGAGGGGGTTTAAATTTTTTTTTTTTTTGAATGCTGTCCTGTAATAAGGGTCTTGCTATGAAACTTTATTGAGTTACATTGGGGCTTTTGAAAATTTTGTAGAAAATGCTGACAGTTTTTACATTTAGAAAACAACTATTTTTGATAGTATCAACAAATATGCACATGCCTTTTATATTGTTTGTATGTCAGTAGACTTTATGTGTTGTTTAGAAGCTTGGGATATCAGTGTTGTCTCACTATAAATCTGTCTTCAACTTATTTCTTATAAACTTTTAAAATCTGTTGTCTCTATATATTGTTTCTGTGTCTTGATAGTCACATATTAGTAATGGCTAAACAGTAAACATAAGAGAAATATTTGAATGTATTACATGTTCAACTAGATGGTGAAACAAATTCCTGTAGCTTTACTGAATCACTAAAGTAACAGAGTAACTGAAAATCTGGATTTACACTTGTGTTTTTCTGTTTGAAATTTTATTTAGATTTAAAAAAAATGTTTATGAAATCTCATTGTTGTCCATTATAAATTTTTGGTTATATTTGCAGGGATTTATCTTAGCAATATGTGTAATTTATTGGTTTCCAGAAAATCATTTTTATATGCAGTGTGTCACAGCATAGTATTCAGACAATTAACAGAAACTGTATTGGCTTGACGTTGGAAGACACAGTTCCTCATTATGAGTTGTCAGCCTTCTATCAGGGGAAATACTCAAGCTTTTATTCTTAAGGCAGCAGTCAATGTGCTCTGTGGAATAAAAGAAAATTCTGGCTACTTCTGATTAAGAACTGGGTCAAATAACTAAGTAGGACATAAAAATATAAAGGTTTTTTATGATTTTTTTTTTCTTTAAAGATGAAGCTTACATCTTTGTGATTAAGTGTCAGGGGCCAGGGCTTTCCTGGCAAATGTTTTCATTATTGTTTGAACAAGATACCAGTCACCATTTTTGACACAGGTTTCCTTAACCTAGTGCAAATTGAGGGTGTTTAAAATGTGGAGTTTCTTAGCACTAGATAAAATATTGAAATATGTCATTCAGGTAAGTGCATTATAGTTAAAATAACATTAAATTAATTCATTTTCCCTCATAGAATGTCAAAGAGGAAAAATAAAAAGATACCAACCCTTCTTATGTCAACATTGGTAAAAAGAAAACTTTGGCTGACATCCTACGTGCTCAAGATGTACACACAGATTTTTGTTTTTCAGGAATTAAATATAATTTGATAACTTCTGATTTGAGGATTATGGTATTAGTATCACAAATACGTCATAGAATAGCTGAGTTATAATGCTATTTAGTTGAAGCTGAGTTATAATACTCATTAGTTGAAAAATGTGTGTCAATAAAGGCTTTCATCATTAAACAGAGATACTAGAGTTGATAGGAATATAGAGTTGGTATTTCTGTTACTGAAGAATTCTTTTTGATCAAAGAACTGTGCTCAACTACTTTTATTTGAGTAAGAGGGTGATTGGAAGTTATTTAAAACAATTAAAATCACTTTTCTCCTTAGATCTTATCTGAAAATATCAAAGCCTATATGAATCATTACTTTCCTAAGAGCTTTTTCCTAAACAGCATATGTAGTCTAATTAGGTTTTGATTTAAAATCTCCATTAAGCTGGCAGAAAAGAGCAGATGAGAAATACAAACCCAAAAGCTGAAATAAATGATAAAAGAACCCTTCAGTTACAAAAGATCACATAGAGCAGCATCTGCCACAAAGTTAGATATTTCAGTTGCACATCTTAATAGCATATTTACACAATTATAGTTCTATTCAAGAGTGATATCTAAGCTAATCAGAAGAAACCCATACAAATGAAACCTTGAAGGTCTGTACTGGTGGTCTAATATAAACAAGAAAAATCCCCACATTAATTACTGAACTAGTGCCTGTTCTGAATCACTTGAAATATAATTATTTATTTTAAAGCTCTTTTTAAAAATGAATACTATGCTGTATTTTAAAAAAGTACATAATTCTTAAATGTTTACATTTTTTAAACTTTGGTATAAAATGCTGTGAAACTAATGTGACTGGGCAAATTGATGTTGGCACAGTTTTATGGGTTTTGATGTTATTTGCCCAGGTGATTTTTTTAAAAAAGTGAAAGTTAAATTACTTTTCAAAACTAATTTAAGACAAATGTGTGGATTAATTTAGTATAACTCTTGTAATGTTGGTATAATGCAAGAAGCAACACTGACTGTGTACTAAGGGATTTGTATTTTGGTCTGAAGTCCTGATACAGCAGTCTGTCTCAGCCTATTTTGAGCTAGACGAATGGTACTGCACTCAAGGAAGACTATGCACATCCTTGTGGTATGCTTTATTGGTGCTTAAATGCTTTATTGGATCGGGGTCAGATCTCTTCGCTCCTAGAAGAGCAAATTACTCAGGGTGTTCTTTCCAGAAGTGTGTTAACCCCACTTAAATTTTAAAAGTTTGCATCTAGTTGATCATTGAGATTCTCATCTCATCCATAGTGTTAATGGATACACCATTCCTGATTTAGGGGAAAAAAAGGACTGCAGATTACTAGCATAGAGTAGTTGAAGTGAATTCTACCCTAATCCAGTAGCCACCATTTAAAGTTTCATGGTATTAACATAATATAATTTGGGACCTTATGGCTCTGTCCTCAATTTCACTTTGTTCACTTGTTCTCTTTACATCAAGCAGTGTGCTTCACATGCACCTTGCAGAGACTGTGACAATCCTGCTTCTTCATTTCAGGTTCTTCTGGGAAAGGTAATCAAAATGCAAATTATAGTTCTATCACTTTTCATGCCTAAAAATCATTTGGTCTATGCTTAGTCATTTATAACTTCAGTCTTGCACTAAGATCCAAGATCCGTAATGTATTTAGATCTCTGAATTGCCAAAAAGGGAAAAAAATAAATTAGAAGCTGAATTCTTAATTATTGCTTTTTGATAAGTATGAATTATAATACCCCAGAAGATAAAAAAATAAAGTAATCCATATTAAAAAAACCAAACCAAAACAAAAACCAAAACCCCAAAAAACAAATAAACAAAGAAACCCTAGATATCCATTATGGATATTAACAAAAAAATATAAAAGTTCAGACTCTGACAGTGGAGATACATAGATGATTCTAGAGTCTAAGTGAGTTCACAGTGAAGTGGATATCTAAAATAGGTCAGATGGATTATTCCCTAAAATACTTCGGTCTGTTGTCACTAAAGAACACATACTGTCATTGTATATCAGCTACAAACACTTCCACCCACTGTTGACCTCGAAAGTCATATTAGATGAATCCTAAAAAAGTGGTTTTGGTATTAAAATTGGATGAAATTATGTTAATATGCAAAATTTAACTGTGAAAAAGTTTTTAAAATCCTGCTACTTGTGCTGTCCTACACCAGCCTAGTGAAATCACGTTTCTTTCACTTCTCTGATATCTATATTCTGTTGCTGAAGAATTTGTGAACTATGTAATCTGCTTCTTAGGGATGAGAACAGGAAAGGGGCTTGCATGATATACCTGCATTTTCATCACTTTTTTTTTTTGAGGGAGAAGACCAAAATCTTCTGCAAATGACTTTTCCAGTTGTTTATGTTGAGAAACTAGACAACAACAATTGTAGGTCATCTTCTAAATAAACATTTTTGCAGGTAGATGTGCTAGACATTATGTCTTTTATTCTCCCTTCTCTCTTTACAAGGAGGGTGGACTTTTTTCAGGGGTGGAGTGTCTATGTATGAGAATTTCTTCCCAAAGTCCAAATCAGAGGAAACTCCCAAGACTACCCAAACTCCCTCACTCAAGAAACACATTTATGCCATTTTACTACAGTAAGCATACTGTACTTTTCTATGTACTTTTCACTGTGTTTTTCTCTTGTCAGAACTGTAGAGCAAACATCTCTAAGTGAGAATGTGTGTGAGCTTGATTTCCTTTACAGCATCAATCAGTTAGATGAATACAAATGTAGCAAGGCACTGGAGGCATATTCCAGCTTGTAGAGAGATTTGATTAATTTGGAGATATGTTAAAATAATAAAGATCAGATTTCTTTTTGGATTTGCAAATTGACCTTGTTTGCAAAAAGGGTAGATATGTGAAACACATGAATTAGAACATGCACACTGGAGAGCTATATCTAACTAGCATCCAGTCCATAACGGCAAAAAGAATAGGGCATGATGTAAGTGGCTCTGAAGTGAAGTTGATCAACACTTGATATTCTCCCACCCTTCATCCCATCTTGTCTCCTTCATCAAAACTGATGGACATGTGTTGGCGACTGTGTTTCATATAAAGTTGGCCTAAAGCCTTTATGGAACAACCTAGTATGACCCTTTGAAGCACTGATTGAATCCAACAAAGTTGTTGGGATGAATCGTGATGATAAATGCTGAAGTGACAAACTTCAGCAGTCATATATGAATATTCTGGTCCTTTGAAGTGTCTTGGAGAGCTCAATGGAAGTGTTGACCTTTAATATATATTGATTCTGAGAGTTGATTCAGATGTTTCATCTTTAGAAGAAGACCTCATGATTAAAAACAATAGTAAAAATGATCTGAAGTTACCAGCAAACAATATGTTTCAGTTTAGGTATTAAGAAGTTCTGTAGCAGGTTGGAAGTCATTGTAGATGTTTTAAATTACTTCAGTGAAATTAGAAGGAAAAGGTACCAGAACAGATTATAAATAAAAAAAGAAGTCCAAGTTTTCACTTTTGAAGTGTGATATTGTCATTTTAATAAATTTTTTTTCAATATTGTGATTTAAGTAATTTTGTTATTAAGGCATTATATTTTCAAATACATCCGTTACAAAATTTTGAAAAGGGAAATAAAAGAAAAAATTGCATTATGTTTGTATTTTGGAATGTGCAATATATTGCAGCTTTTAGGAGATATTTTCCATGGAGGAAGTATGATATCTAGAGTGCTTTTTAAATGCATGTTTAATTCTTGTTGATCCTCTGCATGTTAGATTAGATGTTGCCTTCAATTTGCCTGAACACTTATGTAAATGGTATCTTGGGCCTGTCAACAGGCTTCATCTCCGTTAAGCATCATAATGAAGTATCTTTATNATAAAAAAAAAATTATTATATGCATTTATTTAGATAAATACTTGGATTTCAAGGGAGAATTTGAACAAGTCTTAAATACTTTAAAATCTATTTAATGACATATCTCAGAGACCTCTGTTATTCATATGAATTTATATTTCATGCTGAACAGTATAACAGATAGAAAAGTTTTTGTTAGTGGGGAAAGTATATTCTTAACTCATATTAATTGATTTATTGTGCTCATTCATCAAGAAAATGTAATATTTTACTAGTATAACTTCGGCAAGTGAGAAGTCCAGTTTGTTTTTAGGCTGTTTATATTGGGAATAAATAATACAAGTATATATATATTTAAAAAATATAAAATTACATACAACTTTTGTATGAATACTCTTAACATTGCCTTCATATATATTTGTTGAAACTGGATTTCTGTATAGAAGTGCTTTAGGATAATAGAGACAACCTTCATATCTTGAAGTAAAAATTCCAGTGTATTGAGTGGCTTGCAACACACTATGCAACTGACTGTGGTGAAGTCTGCCATAGCACATCTCACTTCAAAAGTAAATTATTGTTGAAATATAAGAGAACTATAAATTTCAGCATATATTATGCTTATCAAAATGATGAAAATAAAATTATGTATCTCAATTGTAATCTTTATAATAAAAACATCTATAAATAATCCCAAATGCATGCTTTGGTAAAGATTAAAATCTCTGAAGGGTTTGAAGAGAATCTATCTATTTAGAAAGCTGATTCTTAGTTAACTCCTTAAGCAAGTTGCTGGTGGTTTTCCAGTGGGATGTGCCTGTACTGATTCTAGCCATGTTAAAGCCAGGAAATCAGTGTAATAAGTGGAAAAAGATCCATGTCATCAAAGCCTCATTTACCGGCCTTTTTTATTATTTAGTAAAACGTCTCAAATGCATCTATTTTGGGATATTGCCAATTTTATACCTCTAGAGGTACAAACCCATCCTTTCATGTTTTTCCTTTCACACTATGCTCAAGCTGTAAATATTGCTATATAGTGCTTTAATGAGAGACTGGGCAGTTTTTATTATAAGAGAGTTGTTTGTTTTTTTTTTGCAGAAGGGAAAAAATATGGGAAGCTCACAGCATCCTGTTTGTGGGGATACCCCAGCATGTGCTGCCTGCCTGGAACTTAGAAGTTCTGCCCTGGAGTAGGGCCAGGGCTGAGGATATATGAGGATTAGAGTCCACTGGCTTGAGACTCTGCACTTAAAAAGGGGCAGCAAATAAAAAACATAGCCAAGGTCCCCTGGGATGGCTTTTAAAATTCTTCATGCATCCAGAGATGAGAGATGTTAGTTTCCAGTCCTGTTCTGCTCTGGAGTTAGTCTTGATGTAATATTTCTACAGAGAACCTGACAGAACTTGGACCAGTATTATGAAGAAATAGTTTCTGAACAAGGTACATTTGAAATATTACCCAAATTATATTGAAAGCAGAAACAGTTTTTGTATTTTTACTTTTTTTTTTCATTTATGCTTTCGGATGTAACAATCCTTGGGGAAATGACCCCTATTATAAGCTGGGTTTAGCTAACAAGATATAATATAGAACTGGAGTTCAGGAAAAGAGGCTTCCTGTTTTATATTTCAATTCAGTTAGAAGTGCATTATGGTTTCTTTTATCTCTATTTAAATCTCATAATTGTTAAAGCTGAATCTTATAAATGCACATTTTTTGTTGCAACCTCACTATATTAATGAAATTAAATCATTGATGTAACAATAGCGTTTTAAATCCAGGTACTGAGATTAATTCCTGGGACCAGAACAGAGTAAACGTACTGCAAGGCAACCTCTGTATGACAGATATTAATTTAAAATATTATATTATCTTCATTTGTAAATATAGACCAGTTTTCTTTAGTCAACAATCCACAACGATGTAAACCAGGACTAACTCCATGGAAATAAATGGCTCTACTTGAACGTAATACTGTTTTGAGAGGAGAACATGCTATGTTTAAAACTCAAATACATGAATTCAGAAAGACAGTTTGACTCAGACTGATTTGCTTTACAAACCTTGCTACTAAAAACAATATTCAGAGTGCTTTAAATGCTCATTTTCCTGTCTTTGGCTGACATTACTAATTTGTTGTTGTTGTTAGATTGATGGTTTTTTCCCCCTTTCTTTGTTGTTATACTTGGTCTTGATTGTGTTCTCTTATTCTATTGATTTTTCAGGCACTGCTGTAGAAAAATATTATGGGCTTAAGTTGTTTAGCTATCTAGGGAGGGGAAAACCTTGAAGAAGACAAAGCAAAATTATTTGCGTTTTTCAGCCAAGAGTGTAGGTCATCCACCAGGGTTAAAAGGAGAGATGATGATCAGTAGTACTGCTAGTTTAAATCCCGAGAAGGTGCTTCGATTGGTGCAAAGACATTCTGTATTTATGTCAGCATAAATACAGCTAAAATGCCTGAATTGATCAGGTAAGGGAGGTTTTGCTCTGTGGTACATTTCAACACTCATTAAAAAAGTGCTAATTTAAAAAATGACTCAAATAAAAATTATAGGTTTGATACACACATATGTGTGTGTGTGTATATGTATAATATATATATGTATGTGTCTTAAAGGCGGTGGAACAGGGAAATTATTGATGAAGGATCAAGAATTCTGGAGAGACTAGGACAGTTCTGCAGTAGAGTCCTATGGAAATCTGAAAAGTCATGGATAATGGAAAATTAAGAAGCACAGGANCTGCAGGAGGAGGGTATATGTTTTGCAGCTTGCAGAAAATATTTCCATCTCAGAGTTTTACCAAAATCTTGACTAGTAAGGAAGATCAATAGCTCATAGGAAGGAGTGGAATAGTTGTGAATATCAATAAGNTATATGTATAATATATATATGTATGTGTCTTAAAGGCGGTGGAACAGGGAAATTATTGATGAAGGATCAAGAATTCTGGAGAGACTAGGACAGTTCTGCAGTAGAGTCCTATGGAAATCTGAAAAGTCATGGATAATGGAAAATTAAGAAGCACAGGAAAACGTAACAATTTCTTCCAAATGGTCATCTCCTTTTTTCAGGATTTATTTGTTTTCTGTGTAGAAGTGTAAATTACTTAGGATATTTTCTTTCTTTCATCAATATTTCAGAAAGGTTCCACAATAAAAGTAGAACACGCAGGCATCTATTGTTGGGATGGCCACTAACCCTGTCTCACACTGGTCTTCACAATTTGCATTCCTTGGTGGAATATTTTAGGTTATTTTTGTTTCTGCTTCTCTACTTGCACATTACAACAAAGTTTGTTGTTCTGCTTANTGGGTACTGGGTAAAGCATATATGAATACAGAGATGTTTGAAATGATTTTATGATATGTTCAAAAGAGAAGCAAAAGATCTAAAACTCNCACATTACAACAAAGTTTGTTGTTCTGCTTATGTGTGTTTTGCTTTTTTTTTTTAAGACCAGAATATTTTGATCATTGTGATTATGTAGGAGATCAGGTTTTAATTACTGTTGTATAACATGATTTTTCTATTTTTTCTGGAAATAACTTAAAGGGCAGAATTATGTTGGCTTGTGCAATATAAGCATGAATTACAGTGACTTCCCAAATATTTCTTTAAAGCTTTTTTTTTTTTTTTTTAGTTTCTGGTGTTTTGTTTCTTCCTAATTGCTGCAGAAACAGTCCTCTTTAAATTATGGTATAAAAGTAAATATTTA
>VZTR01021454.1:177690-216181 GCA_013400775.1 Chaetops frenatus | reverse complement strand
CCTGTGCCCTCTAGGGAGGGAGGTGATGAGATCCATGAGGGAAAAGTTTCCTCGTTTCAGGTGGACGAGGCCAGAGCAGGGCAGAGCGGAATTCCCTGTGCGGATGTGGGTTCTGTGTGGCTGAACCTCAGACGTGAAGGTCAGTGTTGCCACGAAGGGTCTGACTTTGGGCATCAGGAGGAATTTCTTCACAGAAATGGTGATTAGACATTGGAAGGGGCTGCCCAGGGAGGAGTGGAGTCCCCATCCTTGGAGGTGTCCAAGGAAGGCCTGGACGCGGCTCACAGCACTCTGGGCTGAGAATACGACACTGGTTTGGGTTGGAAGGGACCTTAAAATTCAAACAGTTCCACCCCCTGCCGTGGGCAGGGACACCGTCCACTATCCCAAGGTTGCTCCAAGTCCCGTCCAACCTGGCCTTCAACACTGCCAGGATCCAGGGGCAGCCACAGCTTCTCTGGGCACCCTGTGCCAGGGCCTCCCCACCCTCATAGGGAGGAATTTCTTCCCAATCTGTAACCTGAACCTTCCCTGTTTGGAAGCCTGGGCTGGATTGCTCCCCTCTGTCTATTTTTCTGAAGGGTCATTTATTCAGTAAAATGCTCCAGCCTGAGCCATGGGGCTGCTGGCAGTGCTGCCACTAAGCCATTGCTCACTGGATTTCCCAGCAATGGATTGGCAGCACTTCCTGGCCCACACAAGAAATATCTCAGTAGTGGAAAGCCCAAGGAGTACAAACAAGAGTTCACATTTTCTAAACTGATTACTGGGAAATTAACATTTATTCTTCTTCTCCTCCTTGCCTTCACCCCCAGTTCCATTTTGTGTGTGTAACACTGGTGCTTAATTATAGTGACACCCGTGTGCAGGAGCCAGACTCTGCCAGGGGGTCCCTGTGGGGTCTTTCTGGTGCCTGTGTAATATTAAAGTGTCAGGGTGTTACAAATTGGGTACTTCATCCTTGATAAGTGATTATTATCTGCCTTTCCCAAGTGGGAAAGACCTGTATAACTCAACAAGATGCCAGTGATTGAGGCCTCCTGAGTAAAAACCCAATGAGTCCTGAAGGGGACCCTGGGATGGTGTTGTCTTGTTGCTGAATTTGAGATATTCCATTTATTTTACTGGAATATATTTCCTGAAGTCAACACTGGGTAAAATAATACAAGAGGCTGTTAAAGCAACAGCACAACAGGATTTAGTGTCCCTCTGTGATGGCCTTCTAAAAACCTTAATCACCCCTGGTGGAAGCAGAAAGCTGCTGTCAGAGTGTGCTGACCATTGTTGAGGAAACAGCATTAGTTACTGCTTTGAGTTATTTTAATATTAGGAAAAAAAAGTGTTTCTGGTTTTTTTCCTTTCATTTATAATTGTGTGGGCCTTGGACTTGAAAGGCCTGAGTTGCTCAAAGTTTTATGCACACTTAAAAAAAAAATTTAGGCACATTTATTTCTATTATTTATATTTAGTTAACTCTTGGAAATAGAATTCTGTGCTTTACTTGGCAGTTTTGAAGATTAAAGGTTCCAATTTTGACCAACTTTATTATTATCCATATGTTATGTTGAGTTAGAAGTGTAAAAAGAGAAAACATGGATGGCAAAGCCTTGTTTCACAGATAACGTGAAAATGTGTTTTTATGCTTCCAAAAATCATGACTATATATTTATATTATATAATAATTATAATATCAAATGTCTGAAGCTAAATAAAATACAGTGAAATTAAACTTTTTACTGCCAGTGAAGGATAAATTGAAAAATGAGTAGACCTGAAGCTCTTTCTGCTTGTGGATCTCATGGTGCTTACCTACAAGTGTAGATAATTATTCCCATCCCAGATTTAGAGAAAAGAAAGGATATGGCCTGAATGTTTGGATAATTTGGGTTAGTCTGTGTTTCAGAGGACAAACAGAGGCATTATTAAGACAGTTACAAATTCTAACTGGACTTGTATCCCTCACAGGATGGCCAGCATTCCTGGGAATCAGAAAGCCACACACTTGGAAAATTCCCAAGGGAAGAAGTCCCAGCATGCAGAAGAAGCCATTTTTTACATGAACTGCAGAGCAGCTTATCTGACTGTCTTAAAAAGCAGCTTAGAAAATATTAAATCAAAAGAACAACTCAGTTTAGGTAATGATTGGATCTTTTTCCCTCTAGCTGTAATATGTGATGATTACAATGTATCCCAGTGCATAAACTCAGTGTTTTAAGGAACTGAGAGGAGTTTTGGATGCCTGGTGGAAGTGGGAATACCAGACAGAGCTTTTTTTTCTGTAAATCACCAGCATGAAAGGTCTCAG
The DNA here is from genome assembly GCA_013400775.1 of Chaetops frenatus. NCBI lineage: Eukaryota > Metazoa > Chordata > Aves > Passeriformes > Picathartidae > Chaetops > Chaetops frenatus. The sequence goes on along the minus strand of VZTR01021454.1, from coordinate 213,876 downwards.
TTCAGTTTAGAGTGGGCCATTGCCCTGGCACAGAAAATAACTGGTGTTCCATAAGAATTCTTTCTCCTTATCTCAACTCCTCTTGAATTACACTTCCATAGACTGGAATCAAGAGTTCTCATTTTTTTTGTCCAGACTATATTTGTGTATAAGTGGCGGTGTAGTACAACAGCAAAAAAAAGTATTTCTGAGGGCTTCAGCTGCACTAAATAAGGGGGTTGGTAGAAACTGAAAGCTGTGGGGCTTGGTTTTGAAAACTTCAGGGATTTCAAAGGGAAGTGAGAAAAATTTACCTGAAAAGTGGAAGTTGGTCTCTTAATAATATATGTTAGTGACCAGGTAAGATAAGGAAGGAGTAAGGTAAGACTGAATAATAAATAGCCTCAGTTTTGAAAGAGGTTTCACTACCCCAGATAAAATTTCTCAAGCAAGTACAATTCCAGCTTTGCAGTTCCTTGGAGTTGTAGGATTGTGTGCTCTGTTTGAGTAGTGGTTTTTTTTTCTTTTAGAGCATTTTTATTCTTTATTTGTCATGGAAATCACCAGTGTAAAAGCTGAGTGCACTGATTGTAACTTCTTTTCCTACACCAGAACATGAAATTCTCCCCATTAGCAAGCACATTCCTACAGCTTGTGACTTGGTGCTCTCCAGGCTTTTCCAGCTGCAATAAAAGGGCCTTTATCACATCCTAATGATAGTTTGGGATAATCTGGATTTTAACAGAGGGGTGGTGTGAACAAATGTCATCTCTCTAATAAATGCTTTGGCTTTCATCTCTATCCATATGCCACTTGGCTACACAGCAAGTGTGTGGGCAATTTGCTTCAAGGTCAACTTAGAGAGGGCAGTTAGTTGTTTAAACTCCCAATCTTTTCAGAGGCATTTAAGAATCTATTTTAGAATTTGTAAGGATTGAGAGTTAAAGACTTAACATTTCATCTAAGTCAATTTTGGCATTTTTCAAATGAGTGGTGCCAGTGTTTAAGCATCTCTTGCTTCATGGAGTTTGGCTGATATTCTAAACTAAAGTCTCACTGAGAGATTGGCCCTGTGAAATTTTATTTGTAGGAGTTTTGCTTATCCTCAAATAGTAGCTTCATATTCCTGTTGTAATATTACTGGAGTGATTTAGCAAAACCAGACCATAAAGAAATATAAATAAAAGGTGCAGTCTGATTGAACTTTCACAAATACAAACTGGGAGGCACGTAGGGAATGGCAAATACTGATCTCCCTGGAGATACAAAAATACAGGATTGTCGTATTTGAAGGATATCTGTTAAATTTAATAATGTGATACATTGGCATTCCAGGGAACTCTGCTATCCATGGAAACAAACCCACAGAGTCACTGCCCTTCCCTGGCTGCCCTTGCCACTGAAATCCCAAAACCGTTGCTCCATGCCCAGGCGTGGCTGGGATAAAGATGTGAGCTCTGCTCTGTTCTGGCTCCTCCAGCAGAGGTGCCAGGGCACAAATCTTTATTTAGTGCTTGGCACTGAGGCAGAGATTAACAACAAAGGTGCCTGGTTGGTTGGTTTGTTTGTTTGTTTGTTTGGTTTGCTGGTAACACGGGTCCCACTGAGCATTGTCACCATGCCACCACCTCATTTCACAGATGCTCCTCAGCAGTGCCCAGCACAGGCTTGGGCACTGCTCAGCTGGCTCAAAATCAAATGCCAGCTCAGGTAGAGGTGGAGGATCTCCTGTGCTTCCCTAAAAAATTATTTGGGAAGATAGAAAAGCATCCCTCTCATTTCAGATAGGCTGTGTATTTGAATTTAATTTCCATTTAATGTAATACCTTTATCACACTGAAAACTGGTGAAAGGGTGTTTTCAGTAAAGACCTTGAAGAGGCAAATAGAGCCAGGAAATTAATTTTGGAGAATGCCAGGTGTAACATCCATGGCACTGGTTGCATGTGTGTGGCATTGGCTGCCTGGTGGTATTATTTTTCCTTTAAAATTCAGGTTGTATAATTTGAATTGATACATACAAACATACAGCTGTGACATAAAATATTGTCTCAGGTAAATTCTACTCTAGATCTCAGTTCCTGGCAAAGGAAGTGCAAAGATGATGTTGATCTTAGTTGAAATATCTAATAATGTGCAGGTTTAAAAATAATATATTATTGATATTAAGACACTGGATATAGGCTGAATTTTACACTTGTTTTCAAGTTCATGGATATTTTGATTAAAATCATAACCAAAACTGTCCTTCAGACTTTTCTCTTGGAGTGATTTGGCTTTAAAAAAATCTGAGCATGGAAGGTGACTCAAGGATATTTGGAGAAAACTCCTTTCCTAAAAGCTTGAACACAATTTAATATTGTGTTTTATTGTTCAGTACTTCAACAGGCTGGAAGAAATCCTTCTCAGAAGACCATTAATAAATACTGGACTTCACAAACAACTTCACTGAATTTTGATGATTTTTGTGCTATTTTAAAAAAAGAAAAGCCAGCTACAAAAAATGAACTGCTGGAAGCATTTGGAAAAATAGATACAGATAAGGCTGGATATATTTTACATGATGAACTTTATAAAATTCTTACAACAGTAAGTATCACTAGAAACTTCATTATTCATCTTTAATTGGTAGAAGTTTTGGAAATTAGATGGTACTGAGAGCTGGGATTCCCCATTTTGTGGAAGATTTTCATGGTGGGTTTCCAGAAGACACCACAGAATTACATAAACTGATACAATTGATCTCTTCAGTATTTAATAGCATTGTAAGGACATAATTTTTTTTAAGATTTTGACCTCTGTTTTCATGATTCAAATCAAAATCTATTTAAATGATAAGATTCTGTGAAAGAATATTTTTTCTTTGTTTATTAAATATGTGCTGTAGATGAATGGGATTCTTGATTAGGAACCCAAACTGAGCTGATTTTTTCTTGCAGAGAGGTGATAAAATGACCTGGGAGGAAGTGACCAGCATTACTAAACAAGCTGATTTTAACTGCAGTGGCAAACTTGACTACAACAAGGTATGGCCAAGAGTGATATTTGTTCTTGTGTTATTGAGAATATGAGCATTAGTGATGACCTTACCCCAGGATTCTAAATTTTGGACTGAATAAACAGCCCACAAAGATTTGTATATAAATATGGTTTCATAGCAGTAAAACTTGTAAGAATCCTATGTTAAAAATCAGTCTTCAGACATCTAGAAAGAAAGAGTTGAAAGTCACATTTAATATTTATTCAATATTTGGACCTCCTTGTTGAATCTTGGCTGCATCTTTACTGTGATACTCGAGTGGTTGTTCTGATTCATGAAAATTAAAATTATATTGAAGAGGAAATGCATTCCATCTGCTGAGCTGTACTTTCTTTGCTAATGCTACATTTTACTCCTTAAAACCATGAGAAGGATAACCTGGTAAGGGAAATATTCTTTTTTTTATCTCAAGTTCTGTGAGCTGTACCTGACCACCAGGGAGCAGTGCTGCAAGGCTGCAAGGGACAGGCTGGAAATTGACCCTCGATTGAGGCAGCAAAACTTTGGGAATCAAACTGAGATTTCCTCTGGAGGGATCACTCTGCCAGTGGCAAAACCATCCCCGAGGATCTCCAGGAAAAATGATCACAAGCTGGCTAAAGGTATTTATATTTCTTATATTCTATGCTATTTTTTCTGTTGGAGATGAAGCTCTGGATCAATGAGCAGTTGAGCTTTTGTTTAATTTTTCTCAGATTAGTGAGGATTTTATTGATTAATATAATTTTGGGTGTGGCAGTCACATCAATGTGTCAGTAAAATGTGTTCAAATGGCTGCATCTGCGAAGGTCTCAAATTCCTAAGGGTGGATTTTGTTGATTATCATGTGGCACAGTCCAAAGGGAAGAGAGGAAAGAATGCTCAAGTGTTGCAATATAGGCAAATAATTTATTTCCTTCCCAGAGCAGAGATGAATCCCCAAACATTTCTCAATAAACTGTATCTTTGTTTCAATTACTGAAGCTGCTTTTCAAGCACAATCAGTAGGAGAGTTTAAGGTCCTTCCTGAAGTTACAAAGATACTTCAAAACCTTCCCTACACTGGAAAACTTCCACAGGGAACAGACTGCAGAGGCACCAAGTCTGAAATATTGGGATGTTGTTTGTGCTGTTCCACGTTGCTGCAAATCAAAGAGGTGCAAAAATCTGGGCAATACCAAAAAGGAGCAAAAATGACACAACAGTGATGAAGGGAAATTCTCAGATCAAGTTCTTGTCATCCACTTTTCTTTGTGCTTCCAAATGCAAAGTTAAATAGCATTGAAAAGAGTTGAAATAATGTAATTGTAATGAAATATCTCTGTTTCAAGGTGACAGCAGAGCTCCTTCAAGACCTTCATCAGCTCAAAGCAACAAAGCTTCCACCTCCACCAGTGTCACTGTGGGTGCCAGCAGCAGCAGGAGCACCAAGCTAATTATTGAGCCTGACACAATGAAGGTATCACACTGACATGATGGTGTTTTCCTCTAGGCACCTGTGTTATTGCATTTTAAAGAAGCTAAAAATCAGAGAAAAATTGTGTCTTATGTTTTATTAATAGTTTGTCAAGGGTAGCTATAAACTACTGAGAGCTTTCCTGATACGTATTATTATTAACATTTTTATATACTGTTGGTTTTGCTGACAACAAGTTATTGGAAATAATTTTTCAGGTGTGAAGGTTTAATAGAACAAAATGTGTTTTTTATAAATGAAACCACTGTTGGAGAAAACATTTAATGACTTCTTGAGAAATTTAAAATTGAATAATTTATGAGGTTGGTGAGAACTTTAAATGCTTAAGTAGTCTGAAAGATTGTGTATCATAAACCTTTGCATGAAAGGTAATTGGAAATAAATAACAGATCTGTGAGCACATTCAGTTTCTTGGGCATTGCTTGGTAAATAGATGCTGTAACCTGAAAATATTGATTTTTAGTTAGACTAATATGTTCTATCAGTATTTTCTTTTAAATAAATCACTCATTCAATATAAATTCCTGGGGGAGAGAGACAACAAAGTCACTTTGCTAAGTCAATATTTGTAGAGTGTTAATATTGATCTTTTTCCCTTTGTTTTCCCTTTCTTGACTGAACCTTTACTAGTTTTCTTTCAACAGAAAATAATAGCTGTAGAAATATAAAACATTAACTGGAAACTGCTGGGATACATTAAAAATGTGCACCTGGAGACTCCTGTATAAAAGGGAAAAAATGGTTCTGACCACACAGAGTAACTGCTGCTGGAAAACTGAACTGATTGTCCTCAGGAGCTGCATTTTTGTTTCAAATAACAACTCTGGATTTGTTATTGAACTCTGAAGTCCTTTCTATCTTCCCCATTGCTATACAGTGACATTTGTTCTATATTAAAATTTCAAACCATCATCTCCCAGGGATTCTTTGCAGTCTGTTTGGGTAGCTGGACCTCCATGCAATTTAACCTGCAATCTCACCTTGTTCAAACATGATGTGGGGTGTATAAAACCAGCACACATTCACCCAAGGCTGGATTCTCTTTTCTTTCTGCAAGCCAGTAAAAACTGGCTGAAAAAAAGATATTGATTAGTATTGATTGGCACCATCCAAAACTTGAAATCAATCAATAAACACACATGGAAAGGTGTAAGTAGAACAATTTTTTTTTTTTTAAACTTTATTTTGCACAATGCAAGCTCTGCCAGAATCAATGAACAAATACCCAGGGATTTATTTGTGGTGTGAATCAGAATTCAGCACCCAAAATTCTTCTTATTTGTCTTATATTCGGAAATATATATTTTTTTTTTTTTGCTGTTCACCCTGCTTTTGTATAAATAAGAAAATATTGCCCCCAAGATCTTGGAGCAACACCAACTTTACATTTCTGACAGAGGAAAACAGTGGAAGTCAGAACATACTGGATGTCTAAATTTAAAAACCCTTAGAAAGTTCCTCTCAACCATTGCTTTTTATTAGAGATTATGCATTAGTGTGTGGATATTTTCAATATTAACTTTACATTTCAGTAGCAGTGACCAGCAGCAGGCAGTGCTTAATATTTCTTTCCAATTAACATTTCTAACACAAACATTTCCCAATCCAGCTCTTATTTGACAACTTCTGTTCTGCTTTGAAGTGACAAGAAAATCCAACCAGAGAATCCTCTTTTAGCTTCCCAATTTTACCTACCCACTTGGAATTTGATAATTTAGGACTTCTAGCACCACCTTATGCTCTCTGCCAGAATAACAGGATTTAAATTCCTTAAAACATGGATAAGGTTTTTGTCCAACAGTTTTGGCAGGTATTAAGCTTGGAGCAAACAACCACTTATTTCAGATGTATCAGGTTTTAAGAAACAAATATCAATTTTTAAAATCTCCTTTTAGGTGAAGTCAGGAGTCATGGAAGTGTTGGAATAAACAATTTAGGAATAGCAGTGGAAATGATCCAAGAGGCTGAACTCCATGTTGGAATTCTGTCACTGATTTATGTTAATCCCAGCTCCCATTATCCACTCTTTGACTGACACAACCCCAGCTGTTGCTCCAAATTTAACCCTCACCATTAAATCCCAGGAATGTTTTGTCTCTGATCACTTTTTTTCCTAATTATTTTTTATGATTGGTCCTCTTTTTCCTTGTCCTGTCACTACAAATCCAGTTTCATGGATAAAGATGAATATAAAATTTGTTAATTAGGTTTATGCTGCTCCAGAAAAGTTGGTCAGGGGTTGATCTCTGGCTCCAGGATCCAGAAGTAGCTGCACTTCCATAAGGATTATTCCTAAAACCTTCTCCAGCAGGTTGTGCCCATAATGAAAATATTATGGGATACTATAGAAGGGGAGAGACTTGGAGAGCAGTGCCTGCCAGGAATTGGACATCCCACTTCATTTTGAAAAACTTAATTAATCTTTGTCTTTTCCACAGTCAATTTATTTTGAAAGTCTTTTAGAACTTCCTTAGCAAAATCTGAATTTTTTCAAAAATTCCAAACCTCCAAAGAACAGCAGGAAGGGAATTGCAAAATGTATAATATTTGTATTTAAATTAACTCTGTGCAGTCAGCTCTTTGCAAATACAATTAGCAGAATCTTCATGGCAATACCAATTTAATTTTCACCTCTTGGAGCATTGGAGTAATCTCTGTTTTTCAGGCATTTTCACAAGTAAAGCAGTGTTACTTTGCAAAAATTGTCTGCAAAATGGACTATTTGGGATATTAAAAAAAAAAAAGTGTATTGATGTTATATCTCATGGTGTATTTTATGCAGGATTTATTAAATAATCAAATTAATTGATATTTCAGAGAAGGCTCTTTAATCTTCATCCAAAATGAAGAAAACACCTAATATTTGCTTGCTTTCCAGGAATGGCAAAGTGCACAATCCAAAGGCTGCTTTTACCTGGAGGAAGATGGGGAAATCATCAGTCACAAATACAGGCTGCACTTACCCCAGAGATCTGCAGTTTGTGTCACCATCAAGCCTTTAAATATTCCCCAGGCAGAAGGTGAGTGTGTTTATATTTCATTTTCATCTTAAAAGGAGGTGGTGGCTTAGTGATTGACCAGGGGGCTTCATCCAAAGGCTACATTGCAATTATTTTTTCCCCAAATAGATAATTTCCTTTTTACTCCCATAAAACAGGAGGCTTTAGACCTCAAAATTGTTTTCAAGTCATCTGGGCTGGCCTATTTTTTAAACAAATTTGTGTGGTGTGGAACCATTCCTTGGCATTCTCATCCCTTAATGATAGAACTGTTTTATAAATAATTCTTAATTATAAAATTATTAATTATCTGTAAGACAATCACAAGGCTTGGAACAATTTATCTGCTTGGCCTAAACAGGAAGGAAAGCCCAAAAGCATAAAATAGATTTTTTTTTTCCCATTTTTCATCAGCAGGGATCAATATTATAAATACCATGGGAATACTTATTTTGAGATGCAAAGAAAAACAATTTTAGGCCATTATTAATCATTTTTGGGGGAATATTTTTCTTTTTAGGAAAATCCTGTCGCTGGTTGTCAGTGGACACAACTTTGTTTATTCTAAAGGAAAATGAAACCCAAGAGAATCTACAGCTTGTGAGCTTTACTGAACTCCAAAACAAAGAGGTTAGAGATTTTTGGTGTATTCCTATTTAATTATTATTTTTTAGTGTGTGTGTTAATGCTGGAGGTGTGAATTCCATGTGTTTGGAAGGAATTCCAGTTGTACCCAGTATTGCTGAGTTGCTGGGTATATTTACAGCTACTCTGTAGAAACTCAGATTTATTTCTGCACCTTCAAACACAAAAGTTCCAAGGCAAAATTTGTTCAAATTTCCTTTAATTTTCCTTCTGAACTTCATAGTGCAGAGAACATCCTGTGGTAGAAATAAAGCAGCATAAATTTATTTTCCCTTTATCTCCTCATCTCTCTCCTGTCTGTTTTTCTAACTTTTATTCTAAGAAATTCACTATTTTTTACCTTTAAAACAGCATCACACACAACCAATTTTTTTTAAGGAGAGAACCCAGCACTCCCAGTATTTTCAAGTAATTAATCACTTTTATATGAATATTACTGGCAACAAAGAAAAGCATCATTTGAGAAGTTCTTACAAACTTTTCTTCCTTTAAGAGCAGATGTTTGGCTGGAGAGGGGAGCTTGGATCTGGGGTTTATTGGCTGCTCCCTTTCACAACTGGCTGTAGGCTGAGGAAGGTAAAAACCCAAATTACTGGAGAAGCCAAACTGGTGTGGAGGGATGAAGATGGAGAGCTGGCTCTCACCAAGGAATTCCGGTGAGTTTTATTCCCAAACATGGGAAGAAAAATCTCTTTTCCAGCTAAAATGTGGCTTTTTAAATCTGGCTGTTCCCAAAGTACTGTTTGTACAGAATAGTCTCAAACAGACTGAACAGTTTCTGGCAATATTATGAGACAGCAAAAGGAAATGGAAGCTTCTGGAAATAGTTTGGCATTTTTCATCCCTCAGAGCTGCTTTGTTGGATATATTTGAAACAATTGATTTGGATGGGAATGGCCTCCTGAGTCTGGAGGAATACAACTTCTTTGAGCTGAGGACAAGTGGGGAGAAATGTGATCAGGAAGCCTGGGCTGTGTGTAAGGGTAAGTTCATTACTCTGGTACAACTAATTAGGGCTCTCAATTCACTTCCAAGCTGGATAGAACTGGATATTCTGTACCTATTCCAATAACATGTGTAGATATTGTTCTCTTCCTCCTTTCTTTTTCTTTTTTTTCCAGTCTCCTGTCCTTTGCTTTGCTTCACTCTGGTGTGTGTGCCACTGACCTTCTGCTGAGAAAATTCTTCCCCTTCCTAATTGTTTTGTAGCTGCCAAAACCTACAGGGTTTGTAATCCTGGATCATGTGGGGAAGGAAACTGTCACAGGTATTTGTTTAATCCATCTCCTTTGTGCTGGTGCTGCTTTTTTATCTCACAGAGTGTAGAGAGGGACATTTAATTAGTGTGGATCTGATGAGGGACATTTAATTAGTGTGGATCTGATGCTATAAATTGACATCCAGAGTTTATATGAGTTGCCAGTGTCTCGTTGTATAATACCCATGTCATGTTTGACATAATTCCTTTAAAGTCTGTGGCACATTGGCCAAAATACTTTAGATCTGGCAAGCCCTATTAATTATCTCTTCCCAAAACACTCAGAGGTATCTGAATTTTTCCTACCTGATGGAAGACTCCTACAAAAATATATTTCTAGAACTGAATCTCTCCTTTGTTTCATCCCTGGCTGTACTTTTCCACACTTGGTGGCTTTGTCAGGGTGATACAAGTAGGAGGGGTGGAAATGTGTGAATAAATAAGAGGGGGAAGAGGAGAAGCTGGGGAATGTTTCACCAAGTCATCAATCAGTGGAAGGGTTCACACGAATATCATCAATCTTGACACCAAAGTTCAAGCCATTTATTACAGCATCTGTACCCTTGGATAGATTTATTAAATTGGTAATCCCTTTTTAATAATATATAGTAAAGATTTAGCATTGTTATGAAGATGAAAAACCATTTTTAAAAGTCCCTGACACCAGGACATTTCAATTATGTGTTTGCTGACATTAGAGTGGTGGATCTATGATATTCTCTTTAGAGAGGGGTGTTAGGATTACTGGAATTTTATTGCTTTTGAGGAACTAAGTAAATCATTTCTGTATCAAGCACCTGAAGCATTTCAAGGTGCTGGCTCTAGCTGACTCTCATTTCCCATTCCTGAAATCCCCCATTCTGCAAAGCTCAACCACAAACTTTTAGGGGAAAAAAATCAATATGAATTCTTTTGGTTTAGAAATCTCCCCTTTTTTTAGGGATTATCCAAGGAGCCAGCTGTTTGTAGGTGTTATCCCAAATCCACAGGGAGCTCTGCAAACAGCACATGCCTGGTCAAGGACATTCCTTCCCTGATAATATTGGAGACCCTGAGGCTGCAGGTTGGCTCCATCTTTTCAACCTTGTTAACAGGAGTGGGATTTTGGCTTTGGAAGGATAAAGGTATAAAATCCACAGAGAAAACAGATTTTTAAGTGCTATTTTTATTCCTTTGAAACAGAGAATTTTGAGATGAAGAAGAATGAACTAACAAGACAAGGATTTCTGGATTTGAATCTCATGGAAGCCAACGACCGGGATGGGGATCCTTGGGACCTTTGGGTCACTTTGTTGTCCCTGGGCTACAACAAAGCCTTAGAAATGACAGAGGTAGGAGAGCCACAGAGCAAAATTCACATTTAACTGCTGCACCCTTTGTGTCTGCCACAAACTGAGTGCAGGAGGGCAGGGATCCACTGCCACCATCCTGGGCTTCCACTGCCACTGTCCTGATTCTTAGCATAGCACTTGGATCCTTGAAAGAGGAAATTTTCCTTTGCTTTAGAGAAAGCCAGGATTTTGTGGGGTTGTAGAGAAAGGAATTTTGGGTTGTATCTGGTGAAAGAATCCATGCACTCTGCTGGTGGGAAGTGATAGCAAGATAAGGATGGTAAACTGTGATCTGTCAGCAAATTTAGAAAATATTGGACTTTTTCTCCTTAAGGAAGTCACTTGTAGCCCAAACCACAATAAAAGTGGATAAAGATAATTTTTTTTCCACATGATTCAGAATTCCTGGTTTCCAGACATAACTATTTCTGTTAGTGTTACCTTTCACAACAGTGTCTGAAGAAGTTCAACGTGAAATTTTAATGCTTCATTAACATTTTTGGGTTTGGGTCACACACTGTTTACCTTACAGGACCAAGGATTGTTTCTCTGGTGTTTCTGTACAATTACAGACTTTTAAAATTATTTAATTTATTTATTCTTATAGAAATGTTATTACTTTTGATGTTAATAGTTCTCTCTAAAGAAAGAGGATCTCTTTAATGAAGAGAAAAAAACTATGAAAAATAAAGGCATTAAATATGCAGATAATTAAATCATTTAATTCCCAGGAAAAGCTGATTTTTAGGATCAGAGTCTGATAATACTGTTTAATTTTGTTTAACAGGTCGGTGTAGTCACTATATAAAATAAATGAAGACCTAAAAATAGTCAGTATGAGACATATCAGTTGTCTCTCAGTGAAAATCCTGGGATCGTGGTGAGGAATTTAAGGATGAGCTTTTCCTGAATTGTGGTTGGCAGAGCCGTGCAAGGCTGTTTTTCTGCATTTCAGCCACAAGAGAGCGCCCTGCTCCAAGAAAGAGAATTTCGGGGAGGTTTTCCTCCAGTTAGGAATTTCGGGAAGGTGTTTTGTGCCTTATTCCAGCTGTGGTTTCTGGCTCCAGCCTTTGCTTTCCAAAGGACTCACAGCTCTCAAATGCTTCAGTAATTAATCTAAAAACCTCCAGCTGTTAACTTGTGTCTCTCACTTAACTCTTTAATTCCTTGATTTCAAATAATTTAAGATTGATATTTTGGGAGCATTGAGGCAGAAGTTGAGAAATCTTGGTGGATTCCAACAGCTTTGGAGAGGAGCTGAGGTGCTGTGACTGAGTCTAAGAAAATACAAACCTCTGGTTGTTACATCAGGAGTAAAATGTAGCCAAGATACTTCCAGAGTGCTCAGTGCAACCTTGCAGAGGTTAAATCTGTGTGGAGTGGCACAAACAGCAACACTGTGACAGATAAAGGACACTGAGTTACTTCAGACTCTGGGATACATTCATATTTCATCTTAATTCCTGGACATTTTGGTGTCCAAGGAAAAGTTTGCTGTGTTGAACTGCATGTCAGGTGTACTGGGAATGGCATGAGAAATGCCAGCTTTCCTGGGCTTTCATTTGGTGTAAAAGATTGCCACAGCTCCCAGGTTTGGAATATGTAATATTCAGAGAAATATTTATATCTGGGTCATTCTAGTTCAGGTATGAAAATACTTAGGTGAAAATCTGAGGGGAAAAACTACAGCTCAAGTGATGCTAAAACTCATTTTCTTCACTGCAGGCCTGCCCCTTTGTCATTGACATCTGTGCAGAGAGGTGCAAACCCCGAATTAAAGCCATTTCTCTGGAGGCAGGGGGCTCCCAGCTCAGCAGGGCTCTCTGCAGCTCTGTGGTTAATAAAGGAGAGGCCAAAGTGCTGGATGGCTCTGAGAACATCATCATCTACACCTACAGATCAGGCAGCAGAATCACCTCTGTGATTGAAAATAAGGTGTGGCCTGAAACTTCCATAATGTACTTCGTGTTAGTGTCTGTTGTTATTCTTCCTCCTCCTTCCTTGTGAAATATTTGAGAATTATTTTTCCTGAAATCAGGTTTTCATGTCTGTTTCATTAAAAAAAAGCACTGCCTTATGTGCTTCTTGTGGCTTCAAAAGAGCCTGGGCCAGTGCTCCTGGAGGGACAGATTATTGTAATAAGGCAAGCAGCTTTAAAAAATATTCATATAAATCTGAATATTTTTGTGTTCACATCCCAATTTTTCAATATTTTGACACAATATCATCATATGAGGAAACAAACACTAACAGCAGGAAATGCAATTAGAACAAGAGCAAATATCACAGCATTTACCCTACTGAGTATTTTCAGTGTCCATAAGAAAGTTAAAGATTTTTAGGAGTGTGTTAAGGATGAGTTTTTACCTGATTATTCTTCCAGGTGTACTTAATTAGCAATTCAAACTAAAAGTTGTAAATCCAAGTAGAAGTGGTTGGTAAGAAGCAGAGATTTTAAACCTTTTTCCATAGATCACAATGAATGTGCTGTTCCTTCTCAGTTTTTGGGGTTTTTTTTATACCAGGAACTGTGAGTAAATAAACACAGCACAGCAAGATGTTAAACTTTAGATGCTTTAAATTTTCAAAGATCACAGCAAGAAGTGTATTTTTAAAAGCAAAAGGGGGTGGGTTGGGGGACTAATATTAGGACTGGATGCTGAGGCTCCTGGAACTCTGGATTTGGCCTTGCACTTCGCCCTTTAAGGTGGATATTCCAGAGTTATTTTTGTGGCTGGGGATATGTCAGAGGAGGAGATCAGGGCTGCACTGAGACAACTGGATGCTCTCTGCTCCAGATCCCTGCCCACTCTGTTTATTCCAGTTGGGTTTGGTTTGCGGGTCTCACCAAGCTGGGTGGGAATGCTGGGGAAGCTCCATGGAGGGATCTGGGCAGTGCTGTGAGCTTCAGCAAGGCCACGTTGTATCTTCACAAGTCCTTGTGTTGTTACAACGAGTCTTAAATGAGTTTTAGCCAGGAATGTGGTGCTAAAATAGATTTGAAACTGTTACCCTTCGAAGAGTAGCCATAAAGCATTTCTGTCCCTAAAGCAGTGAGGTCACAGAAGTCCAAGGACTGTGCAATTGTCACACAAAGAACAGACATTTAACCAGTAAAGTCTAATGGTTCCTTCATGTTTTTTTCACCTGCAGTCAGAAAACAAAGTGATAATTCATGTCAACAATGAACAGAGTAAGAACTGCCTGAACAATAGGGGACTGACAGTTTTTGCTGTGGAAGTTGCTCCAAAATCCATGATGGTAAGGTTTTTTTTTATTGCTTAGCCAACTTTTGAGAAAATCAGATGACTTCTTTATAATTTCCTTTTGTAGAGCCTTTATCATGGTAATGAGCATGTGGATAGTGGCATTTTCTGACCAGAACACATCAGATGCACTTCTTGATATTTCAAAGCTGATCATGTACTGGTGTATCCATATTTTCCTGTGCAGTTTGCTGTAAAAATCCATAACTGCTCAGTTTTTCATACATGGGCCTGTTTCACTTGTCCATTCTATACATGCACCATTCAATAGTATTTTTAATAATCTTTTCCTAAGGCTGCATTTTATTCGTTTTTCACTTAGCAATTTTTAATCCCATATATTGATGCCTGTGAGAAACAGACCAAGCATGCACTAATCAAAAACAGAAATAAATGTATTGCAGCTCTTGTGCCCTGTGTGATTTGCAGGAGGCTGACTTTTGTTAAACTTTATTTAGGGATCATATTAACCATGAGCCAGTTTGATTGCTGAGCCCTGCTGCAGAGCTGGGCAGGCTTCAGTGGCAATTCCAAATGAGGGTCCTGGGGGATGGAATGTGATGGAAAATGCATTATAAATGCAGATGATATTTTTCTTCATTTATTTATGAATGACCCCCCTGGTTTTATTTTTCTAAAAGTACACTCTCTTTCTTTAAAAGCAGAGACATCCAAGCTATTTTAAATTTCCCAGCTTTCCAGGGTGGATTCATTCAAACCTGTTGTAAACAGAGCAGTCCCATGACACAGGCAGGGCTGGGCCCTATTTAAATTGCTGCTGGCACTTTACATATCCATTGCCTCATCCTGTAAGGTGGTTTTTAATTTGAATTTAGCCTTCATTCAGTAGAAACTGTAGGTTCAGTCATTATGGCTATTTTGCTGTTAAATTCAAGAACAGTTTTTGAATACCTGTCAGTGTAAATGATGAATATTTATCATTGAGTGGTACAAGTACTGAACATTTTGCTCACACACCATGTTGGGTAACAGTTTTCCAATAAAGAGAGCTCTCTTTCACCTCTGCTTTCTCTTGTGCCAGGTCTCTCAGCACGTGGTGGCCCTGAAGGAGCAGGAAGAGTGGATTTACAGCTGTGTGCACTCCCTTGTGTGTTAAACCTCCCAGTGCCAGGCTTGGGAGCAGCCAAACTGAACCAGGAATGGCTTTGGGCAGCTTTTAGGCAATTTATAGTCTTGTCCTTCTCAAAAAGCTGGCATTCATTTAGACTTCTTGATGATCTTGGCGTGAAAACACTGAGGCACAATAAAAATTAGTGCTGTTCAGTAATTCAGCTGCCAGTTGTAATATAGCTGTGCTTTATAAAGGATGGTTTCCCTAAATATACTCTTATTTTCCATACCAACAATTGTAGTTCCATCACAGGCTGAAACTGCTTCACTGAGGAAAAACTTTGTTCCTAATTAGACATTCTGGTGGCTTTGATGTGGGAAGTGTAAAGGGATGAGGCTCATTTTATTTTGTCACCTGAGAAAGGGTTTGTTTCTTTCCCTTTTTTTTTTTTTTTGGTCATTTGTTGATAATCCTCATCTTACCCTTGTTCTGTAATTACTGCCTGATTTTATACACTTTTATATAAAATAAATTCTGCCTTTTCATATGCAATAAGGAAATAACATCATTTGAGAAAAATGAAGCTTTATCTTGGGCTCTTGACTGTTAACAGCAATTAATTATTTCCAGGGCAGCTAAAATAAGAAGACTGAAGTGCACCAAGTTTAGGCTGCAACAGCAATGAAAACCAGCTTTGAGGTACTAAAAACATTCAGCTTATTCTATTTTTCTGGTTTCTCTAAATATCAGTTAATGTGGAAAGAAAAATTATGACCCTGGCCACTGGATGCTTAAAAAGTGTTTGAGTTTAAAATAGCCATTAAATGTATGTGACCTCATGTGTGAGGGCAGCAAGTAGTGTTGCAAAGCTATTTTTATCTGCTCTAACTCTGCTCTCTGCTGTTACTCTGCTGTAATCTTACACTGGGCAAGTAAATGTCAGTGACAAAATGAGAGCTGGGCTCTGATTTACACACTGCAGCCATTGGTGCTCAGGCAGGATTCCTGGTGAGCATTTAGTTTTCCAGATTTTTTCCTTAGCAAGTACCACAGATATCATTTTCATTTTCAGAACTGTCTAAAAGAAGTGGAGGCCCCAAAAATATTTGGTGATTTTTAGCTGTGGCTGAGCTCTGCAAATGCTGCCTCAGGCAAGGTGTGGGTAAATCAGAAATTCCTAGCTCCTTGGCTAGGAAGGAGTTGGGAAATAATGAGACACTTTCTGTGAAATAGACACTACAAAGCCAGCAGTCCATTATTTACATTTCTTTTGTTTGTAAAATCAGCCTTTTTAGATGTGGCAGGAATTCATCTGCAGCTTTCTCTGCCTTTTAGGAAAGGAATGGTTAAAGCTGAAAGGAGGGCTTAGCTGAGAAGTCCGCACGTGGAAAGAGTTGGGATTGCTGCAGGTGAAAAACAGGGCACAGCAATACACAGGGAACCTCTTTCATTTTCTGATCCTCCTGTTTCTAGGAAGGGTTTAATTATCCAATATTTTAAGTGGGGATGTAGACAAGCTCTCTATGGCAGGTTCTACCTTTCCTGCCCTGGAGGAGGTGGGATTGGAGATCTTGGTTATATGAGCAGTCTTTTTCAGTTTGCTCCAAATCCAGGTACCACCAAGACAGAAAAATTCCAGCTTCTCTTTTTAAGGTACCAGCTTGTTTTCTTTGAAGGGAGATATTTAGGAGAAAAAAAAATATCTGTAACAGGTAATTTGAATTTCTGGAATGTTACCTTTCTTTTGAGAACTAGAGCTATAACAAAATTCAGCTTCTTCAAGGCTTTGCTAATGCTGACCCTCCCTCCTTCTGGGGCACTGGGGGGCTCCTGCTTGTATGGGGTGGTCACTTGAGGCCAGGGCCTGTCCCTAAGGCCTGTGGGGACATCCTGCTGGTGGCCACAGGGACAGGCAGGGTCTGGAGCACCTCAGACAGCTGGGGGGGCTCAACCTGGAGAGAAGGAGGCTCAGGGGGGACCTTGTGGCTCTGTACAACTCCCTGCCAGGAGGGGACAGCCAGGGGTGGCTCAAGCTCTGCTCCCAGGGAACAGGGACAGGATGAGGAAAAAGGGCTTCAAGTTGTGCCAGGGGAGGTTTAAATTGGATCTCAGGGAAAATTTCTTGATGGAAAGTGTCCAGCCCTGGCACAGCTGCCCAGGGCAGTGGTGGAGTCCCCATCCCTGCAGGGACTTAAAATCCATGTGGATCTGGCACTTGGGGACACGGGTTAAAAGTGGTGACCATGGCAGTGCTGGGGAAGGGTTGGACTTGGTAATTTTAAAGCTCTTTCCCAACCTAAACCATTCCATGAGTCCATGACACCGGCTCGGGTCGAGCAGAGCCCCGGGACACGGAGGTGCTCGGGGCTGTGGCAGGGCAGCATCGGCAGGGCAGGACAGGACAGAAGAGGACAGGGCAGGGCAGGGATGCTGTCGCCTGTGGCCGATCCTCGGCCGGCGCGCAGCGCAGGCGGTGCCTTTAAGGGGCGGTCGCGGGGCGGTGGCGGCGGCGGGGCCGGGGCGGCCGCGGTCCCCCCCGGCTCCCGGAACTCTCCCGGCGCCGGCCATGGTGCGGATCGTGACCGTGCAGACGAAGCCCTACGGCGACCAGAAGCCGGGCACCAGCGGGCTGCGCAAGCGGGTGACGGTGTTCCAGAGCAATGACAACTACACCGAGAACTTCATCCAGAGCATCCTGGCCACCGTGCCGCCCGCAGAGCGCCAGGACGCCACGCTCGTGGTGGGGGGCGACGGCCGCTTCTACAGGAGGGACGCCATCCAGCTCATCGTCCGCATTGCCGCCGCCAACGGGGTAAGCACCGGGAGATCCGGGGCTCCGGGATGCCCTCCCCGCCCGCCGGCAGCGCGGCCGCGCAGCGCCGGCGGAAATCGCTGGCGCGTCCGCGGCGTGGAAGTAACGCGGTGAGTGACAGAGGAGCTGCCGGGGCTGGCGTGGGACAGCTCGCGGTCCAGACTGGAAAAACCCCCTGGGAGCCTCTCCCTGCCTGCGGGAGAGAGCGGACATTGGCCAGGGCGGAGGTATGGAAGCAAACACGACTTTGCTCCAATTCCCTCTTCTGGCTATGGTTGGGTTTTCCAGCTCAAACACAAACCAGCGGCACAGCGTGCAGGCGGTGAGGAGCTGGGAGGGAGCAGCGTTCCCTTCCACAGCCCTGGAATGCATCTCACTGCTGGGGGATTCCTCCGTGGGTTTGTCCTGCTCCTGTCACTTGGTGGCCTGAGGGAATCCCAGCAGGGAATGTGATGTTGCTGGGGGAGAGATGTGCTGAAGTCAAGTTTGCAATGGGAGGCTTTTCCCTACTTTTACTCTTTTCCAAATGAAAACTGTCTCCCCTTCCTGGGACACCAACACCAGCAGCAAACGTTTTTCCTCATGGACCACGGAGGAGAGAGGCTGCTTGGTGCTTAGGGTAGAACCTCAGAGTTACCTATTTCAAATTCCCAGGTGCCCCAATGCCTGTAAATATCTGACTTCTTAGGAAAAAATAATAATTCGGGATTGCTACCTTTTTAGGGCATAAAGAAGCAAATAACTGGTTTGGATTCTTTTTAAGCCATGTAAAAATTTGCCTTTTGGGATGTGTGGCAGCTGCTCAGCTTTGATTCCATAGCCCAGCATCCCTGGATGCTGTGTGCACCTCTGGAAGTGATGGATAGAGCAGCCTTCCCTGATGGAAAAGCAGCAGGCACTGGTTTATTTATTTGTTCTAGGAAGGGGTTGGAGTTGGAACATGCAGCATTCCTGCCTGAGAGCAGACAGGATCCCTGTGGATCCCTGTGAATGAGCAGACTGGGAATCTTGTTCCCTGGAATGAAGTGTGAGTTTGTGCAGGTTTTTGGATGTGCACCGGGGGCCTGGTGGGATGTGGCAGCATTCCAGCACCGACCTCTCCATCATTTACACCTCAGCTCCATCCCAGAAGCAGAGGCCTGGGGGTAGAGCTGTGCTGGGGTCTGATGAGGTGTTTTGGGAAGTGTGGAGGGCCGGGAATGTCTCGGATCCTCCCCTGCATCGTGCAGTCACTCACGTACGTGCAGGGCTGAGCTCTCTGCCAGAGCTGCAGCAGCCGGTCCCAAGGGCTGCCCTTGCCAGAAGGAATTTGCCTTGGAGCATTTTGTCCAAGTGAATTCCAAGTGCTGGGGCAGAATTGGCTCTAAAGCCAGCAAATGTTCTGAAAAGGCAGGAAAAATGGGAGGTGGAGGAAGGAAACGTGGGGAAGGATATGTGGGGTAATAAATGAGCAGCAGGGAAAGATGGGGAAGTAACCAGAGGTGGAGGGTGGGATCCGCAGAGGGCAGAGCCACTGGAAACTTGATTACAGATATTTGCTACATTTTAGCAGCACTGGCCTAAAGAAGGCAGTGCAGGAACTGCATTGCCAAGCTCGGGAGTGGCAAAACTCTCTGGTCACAAGAAATGAGATGGCTGAAACCAGAGGGTTTCTTTAGCAAACACAAAACACTGGTTTGAAATAAATTTTGATGTGTTTGCCTTGTTTTGGAGTGTTTGAGGGATGCTTGGTTTGCGGGATTTCTCTGTAATTGCAAATATCAGTTCCCTGGTGGTTACCACAGTGTAGTTAAGTAACGGTCTCTGAAAATCCTCTTTCTCCATAGTAAATGTGAGGTGACTGGAAGGTTCCCTGCCCTTCAAAGAGAAGGATGGACAGCTTCTGTTAACTGGTAAGGAAATGCCCTGCAAAACAGGCAACAGCATATGGGAACTTGTTCCTGCAACTGTGGGTTTGTTCAAGTGCTGGGACTCTTAAACTCCTGATTCCAGCCAGGTCTGAGGGAAAAACTCTGTGACCTCATGCTGAGACAAGCTGAACAATACCAAGAAAACTGCTGGGAAAATGCATTTCTGGTCCTAAAGATCAAGAGGTGATTGATGAAAGCTTTAAAGTCATGTAGTATTAGGATCTAGTTGAATGGTGCTCTCCAGCCACAGGAGAGACCTGAGGACCACAACTGATAATCTTCAGTTTTACAAGATAAAAAGAAGAATGCTAAAATGAGTTTGAATTTTGCCTCCACCTGGAATGGTCAATATGAAACTGAATATTTATTTTTTTATTAGCAATAGCTCAGTTTGTAGTTGTGAGATTAAGGGGTGTTTATCTTATTTTAAAGTTAGCATTTCTGTAAGTAAATTGAAATTGAGATTGTTTGCCATTCGCAGTTGGCATCCAGTGTAGCTTACCAGCTCTGTTTTGCTCTGTGTGCCAGCTTTCCTGGATATTATTCCCACATGGTGAGTCTGACTCTTTAATAACACAAATCAGACCTTCACAGGTCCTGTTGGAACATCCCTGATCAGCAAAATCGTGGCTGTGTAACAATTTTCTGTCAAAAATGACAGAGACTGTAAATTCAGGTGTGATCACAGAACCAGCCCCAGGCTGATTCAGTGCCATTGTCACCTGCTGTTCCCCAAATTTACTGTGCCCTTGGCTTCCTTCCTAACTGAACACTTTTCCAAGTGCTGCAGAGTTGCCACACTCAGGCACATTGCTGGAAGGTGTTGTGAGTGCCAGGCTGTGCCTTGCATGTTAAATAGTGCCTGCTTTTGTTTTATAACTGCAGGACAAACAGGGCTTTTCTTGGAAAAGCTGCTCTTTCCCCCCAGGAAGTTTGGGTTCCTGCCTTGGCTGCTTGAACCTTTTTCTCCCACTCAGTTATCCAGGGAAACAAAGTGCTCAAACTTGTTGTATTTATTTGCCACCACTCTCCTTTTTCTTTGTGCTGTTCTGCCACAGCTCCCAGACCAGCTCCCACTGAGATCTTCCCTTGGAGTAAAAACTCCTGGGATTAAAATCATCAAAATAAAGTGATCATAAAGAAAGTTCTTCCAAAAAGCAACCCCTGTGTACCAGAGTCAGATGTGGTGATGCTGGATCCTCCAGGCCAGTAGGAAAAACTCAGTTTCTGGCTTTCTTATGTTGCTGTTTTTCTCAGAGGCAGAAGGGGAAATTGAGATGTGATATCTAAAGTGAGGAAATAAATACCAGTTGTAGATATTTCCTGGCTGTAGATAATGTGAATTTTAGAAGACAGCAGCTGCAGCAGCTCTCAGAGCCTCTTTTTACACCAGCTTAGACTCTTTTTGCCTGTAAAGTTAATTGGCTTATGTCAGTTTACAGTGGAAGGTGATTAAGTGGTCAGGTTGTCCAGTTTCAGTGCCCCTTTGGAATTTTAAACTCTATGAAACTCATGAAACTCCAGCTCAGAGCAAGAGCTAAGGTGCTTTGCAGTTAATCTCTGCAAATCCAGCAGGCAGAGCTGAAATTCATCCTAACAGGGATTTAGCTGTAATCTAACCAGACACCTCAGCTGGGGCTGCAGGGTGGAGAAAAATGCCTTCTCTTTTCCATGGCAAAGTTTGGGATAGGGAGCTGGGCTGGAGAGCTTCTGTCCATGTGTGTTATTCCAAATCTGAGCTCATCAGGGTTGAGAAATGCAATGTGGGGGATCCTCACCATCCTGTCATGGTCCTGAGTTGGTCAAAATATTGATTAATGCTTCAGGTGAGGAGCTGGAATGTACTTTAGAAGTGAACAGACTAGCTTAGATATCAGTAAGAAGCTCAAAGAATTCTGAAGTAATAAATGTGTAAGATGTACATTTATGGCACATATTCATAGTACCAGCTACAGAGTAACAAACTAAACAGCAGATGTGATGGGAAGAGGACAAACATAGTTGGCAGGATCATCCAGTTATGCAGAAAAACATCATTTCCTGATTTTAAAATAAGGTTGTTGTAAGTGAAAATCAGGAAATAAAGCCTCACCAGGAGCACAAGTCCTGACCTGGGGCACCAGGCCTTAGAGAAGACCCAGTCTGGGTGTGGGAGACACCAGCAGGAATGGCCTGAGGTCATTTTGTAGGGAAGAAATTCCTCCCCATGAGGGTGGGGAGGCCCTGGCACAGAGAAGCTGTGGCTGCCCCTGGATCCCTGGAAGTGTCCAAGGCCAGGTTGGATGGGGCTTGGAGCCACCTGGGACAGTGGAAGGTGTTTTTTGGGTTCAGGTTTAGGTTTCCAAGGGCATCCAGGGCCAGGGGCTCTATCTCAGCAGGCTGGGACCAGAAATCCTGGAGCATTGAGGAAATCCTGCTGGAATCCCTCCCCTTTTCCCTGGTGCAGGGGCAGGACAGCAGAGATAAAATGCAGATTTGGGTGTGCTTTGAGGAGATGACCTTTGAACAGAAAGTTTCTCAATCCTGGTGGCTGGTGAAAGGAAAGGAAAGCTCAGCCTCTGCCAGTTGGAACAAACCTGGAGATGGGGATTCATTCCCAGCCCTGCCAGACCCTCTCTCTGCCACACAACTTTTTTTTTTTCAGCTGTGGTAGGAACAGAACACTGTCTCTTCATTCTGGAGTGATTCATATGTGAGTTCACTTGTGCTGTTGAGATGCTGCCAAATATCTTTTTTTTTTTTTCCCTCTAGAATCTCCACAGCAACTTCCAAACTGAGTTTTAATTAATTCTTAATAGAAACAAAACATTTTGCAGTGAGATCAGCACTCTTTGTATGACCAATAACACACTTGCAGTCTATTTATTTTACTTATCCTGGCATTACCAAATGTCACTCCCAGCCGAGGCTGCCTGGACCAGAGTCATCCTCGGCAGAAAGTGCCAGGTTTTGGCAGCTGCTCACTGGGCTTTTCTAGGGCTCTTGGCACCCTCTCATGGCCGATGTGCAGGGACAGCACCGGCTCTGGAGCTTTGCTGAGGGCAGGAGTTCAGGGAATGGGGTTCTGTCTTAAAGGAAAGTCACAGATGAGGTGTAAAGTGCTTTTACTCCAATTGGTGCCCGGGATTTGTGCCGAGTGTCCTCTTGACTGAGCACAGAAAAGGAGCAGAAGGAGATGCCTGTCACCAGCTGCTGGCTGTCAAAAATCCCTGCAAAGCTGGAAAAGGAAGCTTGCAGCTACACACAGCCCCGTGGCGGGGATATTGGCTTTATCTGCCCTCTGAATGGGGACACAGGAATGGGAAGGAGAGGAGGAGAGGGCACCCTGGACCTTGGAGAAGCCTGACCCAAGGGTGCAGCAGGGGTTGGGAACAGGGAATCACTGTTCAGTCTGGCTTTTGCACAGTGGGTTCCCCCCACAATTATTTTTCTTGCCTGAATGCCAAAATACAAAGTCATGGCTTGGAGGAAGGCTGGGTTTGTGTCAGAGTGAGGAGCTGGGAGAGTCTGGCTCTAACCCTACCCCTGGTGCCAGGCTTGGGGAAGACTCCAGGTGAAGAAGGCTCCATCTCCCAAAAAAGATGGCACAGCTCACACAGGGAGAGGGGAAGGGTAGGGACCATGGAATTGAGCCAAGGATTTAAATCCTCTCAGAATAGTCTTGTTTGTCTTTCTATCATTAAAGTCAACAGTTAGTTCATAGTTTTAACTCTGCTCTTGTGTGTTTTTTGTGTGCAGGACAGTAAAAGGGGAGCTGGATTATATAAAGAAATACAAATACAAATAGAAATAATAAATATTATACAGATATCCCTGTCTGTGCCAGGTTGGCTGCTGGGAGAGGGAGATTCCCTCACCAGCCTCCACCTGCTATGGGGAATAAGAAACGCAGGAAACAGGACCACAAGGAGAAGCTCAGGAGATTGGGGCTGTTTGCTGTAGCAGAGAGGGCACTCAGAGCCTAATGCCAAAGGATTTTTTAGTGAGGAGTTGTCAGGAAGAGGATTAGGATCTCTTTGTTTGCTGTGTCAGCTCACTTAAACCACAGTGAGGGAGATGCCCAGCAGATTGCAGGGAAACACTTCCAGCTGCAGGGCTAATTATGCACTGGCAGGGATTACCTGGGGAAAAAGATTCCAAGAACAAATTAGATCAACTTCCAGGATGAGAACTGGGTGTCACTGATCCAGGTGTGGGGAGGGAGTAGATGACCTGAGTGATTTGAAATGATCAATCACCCAAGCAAAGCCTCCCAGATCAGGGATCAAATGTCCTTTCCCCAGTCCCTGCCCCAGTGCAAAGGTGCTCAGCACCCACCTTTGGTGACATTTTGCTCCTCAGAATGCTCTGGTAGCTGTGTGATCCCCAACCCCTGACCAGTCCTGCTTGGCCAGTTATTGGTGGTTTCATTTGTCCCAAATGGTGGTGCAGATGTTGCAGGAAAGCCCTGGGAGCAGGTGAGCACCCCAAAAGTGGGGTTGGTGTGGCTGTCCCTTTGCCTTTTATTCACCATTTTCTATTTCATTTAATACAGTGTGTTTCACTTTATGTACGTGAACATTGCATTGATGACCTTCCTCCCTTGCTTAATTGAATTTAATTTAATTCCTCTGTCTACTCCACGTGCACTGAATTACAGACAAATTCCAACCTTCCACAGGCTTTTCCCTGCCAGTAAATCCATGTGCATCCCGTGTGCAGTCACAGGAGCTGCTGGGTGTCCTGTGCCCTCCTCCTGTCACTTAATGCCACGACATTTCCCAGGGCAGCAAGAAGGGAAAAAAGAGCTTGCTTAGGCCTTTTCCTGCCAGGTGTAATTTTGGGAGCTGGATTTTGCGTTCTGTGCCACTAGAGGGAAACCTGGGCCTTTGGATGGGAATGAAGAGAGCTGCAGGATGCTGGAATGGTGTGGGTGGATAAAACACAAACCAGTTTTGCTGTGTATCCCAGGCAGTCTCACTGTTGGGGTAAAAGATGTGTTGGTTCATACAGATTATCCAACTCCATTTTAATGTGCTGATGGATAAATCAGGATCTTGGGGACATGGTCAGTGATGGCCTTGGCAGGGTTAGGGGTTTATCTGGATTATCTTAGAGGGCTTTTCCAACATTTATGATTCTGTGATGTCCCTTGGAAGAAAATACAACAATTATTGGAGCAGTGACAGAATCAGCACCTCAGGAAAGAGTCCCTGAGCACCTTCATGCCTGTTCTGTACACACCTCCTTTTTCCTGCTTTTAATAGTGGGACAAAGAGAGTCATTACCAAGTATTCTTCAATTGCTCCAATAATATCTATAAATTACTTCCAGCAGCTCAGGCAAAGAGCTCTGAGCATTATTAAAGAGACTTGGAGGAAAGGCTGATTTAGAATCATGGAATGGTTTGAGTGGGAAGGCACCTTAAAACCCATCCTATTCCACCCCCTGCCATGGGCAGGAACACCTCCCACTATCCCAGGCTGCTCCAAGCTCTGTCCACCCTGGTTCTGAACACTTCCAGAGATAGGGAGTCCAAAACCTTCCCTTCCTTCATTTACCTTCCCCACACTTGGGAAGATGAGGCTTCACAGAAGTTTCTTGATATCTGAGTCTCTTCTATTCATGTTTAGCCTGGTTCTGAATGAACAGCATCGTGGGATGCAGTTTCCCCAAACATTTGGTAGCTTTTTGTGGTTTTGATCTGGGTGAGACTTGCTGGGGGTGTTCAGTTGAGGCTCCTGAGGTTTTCCAGCCAGAGGCTGACCTGCTGTTCCTGCTGGAAAATCTCCCAGTGCTTGAGGGAGCCGTGGGAAGTCAGGTTGTCAGGGCAGGAGTCCCAGGAGCAAACGGGAGGTAACAGATCTGTTCCCTTCCATTTTAAGAGTGACCTTTAACTCACCAGACTTTGCAAAATAGCTGCAGCAGGATCCTGCTGGAAGTTTGCCTCCAGAGCCCCAGCGTGCAGCTGGGCCTGGCACTGCCCTGCCAGGATCTGGGAAAAACGCCGGAGCGGCACATCCGAGCCGGGCTGGGCTGCTCCCACCTCCCTGCCCGAGGGAGATCCACACGGATTGACCCTGCTGGGCCCCACAGGATGGCTGGAAGCTGTGCCTCTGGCAACCAGGAGGTGACAGAGAAGACAGGAACCCTTTGCCAGCCTTGCAGGGAGGGACGGCAGCGTGGGATTTTGCGTTCTCCCTGACACTGATCCCCCACGGCGGGCGCGAGGACACGGCTTCAGTTACAGAAGGTGCAAGGAGTTATTTTTGGGTGTCCAGCAGCTCCCCTGAACTCCTGTCTCATAGGTGGGCCACTGCTGTGTCGAGGTTGGGGGTTAATTTTGGCATATTTGACTTTTTAAATGCATCTGTGTGCAAAAGGGACATGGAAGACGCTCCCCTGCCTGTGGTGACGGTGCCAACAGCTCCTTACAGCGACCAGAAACCGGGAACCAGCGGCTTACGGAGGAAGACCTTGCACTTTGAATCCAAGCTGAACTATTTGCAGAATTTTATCCAGAGTATATTTTTTTCCATAGACCTAAGAGATCGCCAAGGAGCCTCTCTGGTGGTTGGAGGTGATGGGAGGTACCTCAATAAGTCTGCAGTGGAACTGATTGTCCAAATGGCTGCTGCCAACGGGGTTGGTAAATGTTAAAGGGCTGAATTACCTGTGGGGTGTGGCTAAGAAA
The DNA here is from genome assembly GCA_013400775.1 of Chaetops frenatus. Classification (NCBI taxonomy): domain Eukaryota; kingdom Metazoa; phylum Chordata; class Aves; order Passeriformes; family Picathartidae; genus Chaetops; species Chaetops frenatus. The sequence goes on along the minus strand of VZTR01021454.1, from coordinate 187,436 downwards.
TGCAGAAATCCATCAGAAATTAAGCACTGTGAGATTTAATTTCCCCAAAGGCTTTATTCAACTGCTAATAGTGATGTTTTTAATGACATATCCGTTGGGGAGTACAGAAATTACTGGTTTTTCACTTTAAGTGTTGCAGTTGGGCAGAAAATGCACGTGGAGAAAGGGAAATAAATTCTGCCTGGGGTTTGTGTGTTCTTGTTTTGTGCTTTGACATGCCCCAAGCTGTTGGCACCTGTGGATTTTTCTGTCTTTCCACAAGAAAATACTGTTCAGAATACCCTGATACTGTTCAGAAATGAAGTAACAGGGAGAGCCACCAGAGTGGCAAAGGAAAAGAAACAACTATGTTTTGCCTTTCTCACCAGGTGGAAGTTGTGGCTGTGGGATAAATGCTCAGGGAGTTTTGAAAATTGATATGAGAGTTAGCAAGTGAGTGACAGGCTTTATAGGGAGCTCAGTTGTGCTGGAATTCTGTGCTTTGGAAGCAGAGCAAGAGGCTTGTGTGTTTGTGGTAGATCATGGTTCATGCACTGGGCTTTTTTCTTTATTTCCTTCTGCTATTTAAGCAGAAAAGGCTCTGCTGTCTCTTCTGGATCTCTTAGTGCAGAGCAAACTTTGTGCAAAGGGACCTGGATTTTAGGAATTTGTTTGACAAAAAAACCTCACCTGACTAGAGCAGTGTAATTAATAGTGACAAGGAGAATGGGAGGAAAGGATTTGATCAATTTAATTTTAAATTTGACATATTTTCCATCTTGGTGGGTGAAAATCTTCAGGCATTGCAAATTAATGTCTTCCTTTGAAATCAGTGCATGGACTAAGCAAAGAGCTGGAAAATGTGCACAGAGCCAGGCTTGGAGTGCCTGACACCAGGACAGATCTGCTGATGAGGGGGAAGACCAGGCTCATCTTCACCAGCTCAGACTTTTCTCTTCAGCACTGGGCCCAGGTCTGGCTAAAATGGAGTTTAGGTACTGGTTTGGGTGTTTTCCATGGATTTTTTTTTTCCTCAGTCTGGCTGGTGCCTGTCAGTGTTGTTCTCGTGGTGCTCAGTCTGCGCTCAGAGTGTGGGATTGGTGGCTTGGGCTGCATTTTCTGCACAAAAAGGGCTGCAAAAGTGGGCTGGGGACATGATGGAGCTGCAGCCACCAACTTCCATGGCCTGGAAAAGCTGTTTCTGAGGGGAGGAGGGGCTGCAGGAGATCCCTGTGTGAATCCTAATGGAGCTTTCAGTAAAACCAGAGTGGAATTATTGCCTGGATGGTTTTGAAGTGCTGTAACTTTGCTGCACAAAGTGGGTCTGTTTTGAGAATTCCATGAAAGGTGTTTCTCCATCCTTGCAGCTTTAGGTTTTTCTCATAAGAAATTCCACAGACTCAAAAAGGATTAAGTGTAAATCGTTCAGCACATTGTTACACTGAGCAACCTTCTCCAGTGGTTACCACAAAGGATTTAACATTGGATGGGTGGGGAATGGCAGCTGAAAACCTCTGGAAGCCAAATCATGGAGCAGCTCCCATGGAGATGGGTGTTTCTTCCTTTCCTCCCTTGCTGTGGGGAAAAGCTGCAGTTCAGGTGTGCAGGGAGGGCAAGGACAGGGGATTTGATGTGTTCATCCAGCTCTCCTACAGCTGCTGCCTGCTTTGGCAGGGAAAATTCCTTGTTTTGCCTTCCTCTGCAGCGTTCCTGGGACACTGAGGCACAGGGCTCGTGCAGAATGTGACCCTCAGAGGGAAACTGGGGAGCAGGAGGGGAAGTTTTGGAGAGGAGCTTCCTGCAGGTGCCATGAATTGTCAGGGAAGCTGAAGGAGCAAGGTTTGGAGGCTGGGATAAAGCACAGGACAAGGTGGGTGTGAGGATGGGGGGAAAGCAAACCCTGTGGAGGTCGGGCTGCTTCAAATGGAAGGTGAGGTGCAATAAATGAGTGATCAATGGGTGGGTGGGCACAATGGAAGCTCCAGCATGAGCTGCTGTGGGCAGCTGGAGGCAGGGCCCTCTCTTTGGCTTTGGAAAGTGCTTTTTCACATTTCTGCTGTTCTTTGCTAGAGGTGCAGCTCTGCCAGCAGCTGGGCTGTGACAGCTGGATCATGGAATAACTGATGGGCAGCGAGGCTGGGGCTTAGCACCTGGCAGTGCCAGGGAACAGGAATCACAGCCATGCCATGCCCTTGGCTCAGCACCCACCACGGCCTGGGAATGCTCCTCTTGATTCCTGCTTCAGCTTGTGATAGAATGAAATCCCTCCTCTTTTCCCAGTCTGTTCTGGGTCTGACCCCCTCAGTTGGTGCAGAGGAGTCTGGTGTGGTTTTAAATCCTGTCACCTCATCTGGGGGCTGTGGGAAGGAATGTTTTCCAGGGAGATATCCACCTCCTGGTTTATTGCCTGGATTCTGATGCTGGTGTATTGCTCTGGATCCAGTCCCAGTGTTATCCCTGAATTTATGGGAAGGAGTTACCTGCTGCGAGGATGAATCTGCAGCTGTGCCCATGATGTTCAAGTTTTGTGTTCTTTTGGCTTCTCTCTGCCCCATTGTGTGTTTTGAAGGCAAATTTCAAGACCACAGCCAGAGGGAATGCTGATTTTTGGTGGTGTTTAATGCCTGTGGAGAGCTCAGCCCTTCAGTGCATCCACATCCAGCATTCCTGATAGAAAAAGCTCCAACAGAGCGGGGTTGGATGCGCTGCAGGGAGCTCTGGCAGGAACAGGGCTGTGCTTGAGCTGTTTGGGGTTTGGGCTGAGTTTGGGATTTGGCCTCACAGGGCTTGGCTCTGCTCTCCCCTCTCAGATTGGGCGCTTGGTGATCGGGCAGAACGGGATCCTGTCCACCCCAGCCGTGTCCTGCATCATCCGCAGGATCAAAGCCATCGGGGGCATCATCCTGACCGCCAGCCACAACCCCGGCGGGCCCGGCGGCGACTTCGGCATCAAATTCAACATTGCCAACGGAGGTCAGGCCTCTCTCTGCTTTATTTTTGTTGCTATTATTATGATTGATTTCCTGTCTCCACCCCAAGGATGCCAATTTCTGTTCATATCCCAGGAATGGCTACCCTGAGCAGTGGTTTTCCTAAATGGATCAAGTGATGCTCTCCTCAAATCCCTGTTCCTCTCCCACGGGGTGTTCCCAGCCCAGCTCTTTGCTGTATTCCTGAAGTTCACTCCTCTTGCAGTTGGATTCTTTAACACCTTTGCTGTGCCCGTTTTGTCCTTGCAGGTCCTGCTCCTGAAGCCATCACGGATAAAATCTTCCAAATCAGCAAGAAAATTGAGGAATATGCAATCTGCCCAGATCTCCAGGTGGATTTGGGCACCATTGGGAAGCAGCAGTTTGACTTGGAGAACAAATTTAAGCCATTTACAGGTAAACAAATGTTCTTTCTCTTGGCAAGGGTGAGGAATTGTGGTGTTTCTGTGGCCATTCTGACCTCTCCTTCTCATCTGTTGGAAAATCCAAACAAGGACATTGCTCCTGGCATCCCGGCGTTGATTTATTTGTTGATTTTGATTTAGATAATTTTCTATCCTGCAGAAGTTTCTACTTCACTAGCAAAATCTTAATCCATGAATCTTCCCTAAAATCAAAGGCAGTTTTTTCTGCAAGGCAAACATGTACTTGAAAACAGAAAAATGCAGTTAAAGTGCATTTTCCTAATTAAAAATTGTAGTGTTTAATTTTGTAATTCATTTTTCTCCATGGTTTCACATATAAAATTTATGCCTGCGAGTAGGAAAGCTGTTACATTTCACATGTGACTCCTGCCAGTCAGCAGTGAAATATGAAAATACATTAAAAAAAGACTTTTTCAAAACACTGCAAGTATTTTTTTTACCATCTCCTGGTGACCTGTGCTTGTAAATTAAAAAGAAATAAGTTAAAAAATGATTAAAGTTGGTATTTCTCTCAGTCCCCAGTTCTTTGTAGTGGGATTTTTATCCTGTATTATATGTTTTTATATTCACTGTTGGCTGCAAAGGTGCAACTTTTTGAAGTGTTAAATTCACACTTCCCACTGACTTTGGTGGAAATTAAAGATCTGATTTTATATACGTATTTTTTAATTTAAGTATAGTGGGACCAAGCCCTCTTGAAGGATGTCCAGGGAGCCTTAGCTGGGAACAGAGTTTGCCTTAAGGACTTTGTTTGTCCATTTGTGACCTGATTAGCAGTGAGAGCCTGTCATTAAATTCCTAATTTAGCCCCATTATTCCTATCCCTATTCTGATTCTCTGGGATGTTCAAGGGCTTTGTGCTGAGCCCTGGCCCTGAGCTCTGAGGACCCTCAGCACAGCAAGAGGACTTGGTTACCACAATCCCAGGCTGTGGGGGTTGATCCCTGTCTCCTTCTCTTTTCCAGTGGAAATTGTGGACTCTGTGGAAGCCTATGCCAGCATGCTGAGGAATATCTTTGACTTCAATGCCTTAAAGGAGCTGCTCTCAGGGAAGAACCAGCTCAAGATTCGCATCGATGCCATGCACGGGGGTAAGCAGGGCTGGCCTGGGGGCTCTGTGGGCTCAGCTGTCCTTGGGGATTTGACACCTACTCCAGGCAGGAAGATTTTTTCTGCAATTTATATTGCAAGTTTGGGGTGTGGTTTGTAGCAGACTGGATTTTTTTCTTTTTGGGAGCAAGCTTTTTATGTCTTATGTTGTTTTCTTTCGTCAAGTGTTGTGTTTTGGGGGCTGGAATGAGCTGATCTTTAAGGTCCTTTCCAACCCAAACCATTCTAGGATTCTGTGAAATGTTTTATGGAATCCTGGAATGGTTTGGGTTGGAAGGGACCTTAAAGCTCATCCAGTGCCATGGGTAGGGACACCTTCCACTGTCCCAGGTTGCCCCAAGCCCTGTCCAGCTTGGCCTGGGACACTTGCAGGGATGGGGGTGGATTTTGATGTGAGCTCCTAAACCATAAAGCACCTACAGTGACCCAAACTGAGCAGCCTGAGCTGGGTGGTGCCATGGCTGGTGTGGAGCTGCCTGAGGGCTGAGCCAGCTCCTCTTTCTCTGTTTTGCTGGGACAGTTGTGGGCCCCTACGTGAAGAAGATCCTGTGTGAGGAGCTGGGAGCCCCAGCAAATTCAGCTGTGAACTGCACCCCCCTGGAGGACTTTGGGGGCCACCACCCTGACCCCAACCTGACCTATGCTGCTGACCTGGTGCAGACCATGAAGACAGGAGAGTACGACTTTGGAGCTGCCTTTGATGGAGATGGGGTAAAGGAGCTGCTTCGAATTCCCCTTCTTTCCCTCTAACCATCTCTGGGGGCTGAGGTGCACCTTTTCTCTCCCTCTCTCTTCTCTAATCACAAGTGAAGTGAAGCACTCCCTGCAGTTTGCCACAACAGTAGTTGGCTACTGTGCCAATAAACCCAAACTGCATTTAAATTACTTTAAAGCCGTGAAAAATCAGCAGGGAGGTGAAACACCATGGAGGCGCTACTGTGTAACTCCCTCAAAGCTCTGCATTTACTCCCGAAAACCTCTGGGAATCGTTGGGTTGATGGGCTGGGCCTTGGGCTGAGCAGGGAGCTGAGCTGTGCCTGTGCTGTGTCCCCCAGGATCGAAACATGATCCTGGGCAAGCACGGCTTCTTCGTCAACCCCTCCGACTCGGTGGCCGTCATCGCCGCCAACATCTTCAGCATCCCCTACTTCCAGCAGACCGGGGTGCGCGGCTTGGCCCGGAGCATGCCCACCAGCGGGGCCCTGGACAGGTAACCCCCCCTGTGGGCAGGGGCACGGGGCAGGGAGCTCTGCCAAGAGCACCCAAGGGAGTCCTTTCCTTGGGTTTCACCCAGATCTGTTCTGTGGGTTTGGTGCGGTGGGGAGTGAGGCAGTGCCGGGGCAGCAGTGAGGTTTCATGGGTTAAACCCTGCCTGGGGGATGTGGCAGAGCTGGGCTGAGCTCTTGGGTCTTTCTGTTCCCTACAGATAAGCTCAAACAAATGAGTCTCCTCGCCCTTTTTTTTCCCCTTTAAATTTGATAGCGACACTTTCTTGGTGAAATGTTTTGAGATCTGCAACTTAAAATTGCTTTGAAGAGCTGAGGGTTTATATCTAGTCTTTAAATGCACATCCCACCCATCTCCCAAATGTCACACCAGGATGAAATGGAGGGATTGTCCTAAAGCACCCCAGGAAAGATGCTGATCCCATTTCCCATGGGAGCATCAAGAATCCAGGGATGTGACTTGGCCTTCTTACCTTGGCAGGGTGGCCCAGGCTACAAAGATTGCTTTGTATGAGACTCCAACGGGCTGGAAGTTCTTTGGAAACCTGATGGATGCAAACAAACTGTCTCTGTGTGGAGAGGAAAGTTTTGGGACTGGTAAGTCAGCATTCCCAATATCCCATAATGGTGATTCCTTATTCTTTATAGTTTGGGATTTATCTTTGCTCTGCAGTTGTTAATACTTGTAAAATAATAAAATATAAGCAAGGCTTGGAGGAATCAGTGTGGAAATGAACAGAATGCTAAAGGTTTTGTGAGGCAGGAGCTGCTCCTCCTCCAGTTCTCCAGGAAGGCACGTGGAGATAGGCAGGAAGTTTGGGGGCCTCTTTAGTAGCCCAGTCACTGAGTCTGTGAGGATTAAGTGCAATGCTAAATGTATTTTTCAACTCTTGGTGGCCAGGAAAACCTTCTCAATGTTTTCATTTCTGGAAAGAAATACAGCTTGGAGCATGGAGTTTTATTAGGGAAGGTTTCAGGTCACTATTAAATCTCTGAGCTTAATAGGGCCCTCATTTTCCTGTTCTGAAAACAAGGTATGATTTATAAAGTTTCAATTAACACTTGCCTTTGAACAGTCTAAGTGAGTTATTGGGTTACTCAGAAACAAAGTGAACATCACAAGGAATTTACTGGGGGTGTGCAGGGAAGCTGATGGGAGCAGGATTTGCTCCGGGTTGGAGTGGGATGCTCAGGACACTCAGGATTCCCTGGCATCTCCTATGTGGTTTTATATCCTGCCTCTGGAAAAGGGACCTCTTCCCTTCAAGCAGGGCCCTGAATCAGCACCGGATTCCTGAGTTTTATCTGGTTTGAATTCTCCCTGAGATGTTGTTTTCCCTGTTTTCTAAGGATCTCTGGTGGGCTATCCAAGGCACAGTGTCTTGAGGGAATTTCTCACTCAAACCTTGTATGTTATCATTCCACCACCCTAGAAAACCTTTCAGCCTGTGTGTGGGTGCCTTGAATCCCCAAATGCCTGGAGTGAAGTGCTTTGTGGAGCTGGGGTGCACAGGAAAGGAGTACCCCAGCTTTCCTGTGGCTGAGGAAATGGGATCCCAGCTCTGGGGGACAGCAGGTTGCTGTGGGGCTGGGCAGTCTCCAGGGACAATATTTTTGCAGCCAGATATTACTCTGATAGGTGGGATTTGGCTGTGGGTTGGAAGGAAAGGGGAATTTCAGGAAACCTAGTATATCTGGAAAGAAATCTTGAAGTAAATGGTGAGTAAAGAAAGATTCTGGAGTTCTGCCCTGAGTGATTTCAGCATGTGCTGAGTTTATATCCTGGACCTTGGCTAATGAGAGGGCACTGGTGCTTCAGGAGATAAATAAAACCAAATTCCTGGAGCTGCTGATGGGAGATGATCTCAAATGACCTGCTCCCCAAAACCTTTGCATGAGCAACAAGCTCAGTTTCTCTGCATCCCCCAGCAGGTAATGGACTGCATCCCAAACCAAAGTGATTCCAGTGGCAGCAGGGGCTGAGAGAGAGGTTTGGGATTTTGGCACATCCAAGGGCTGGGAGCTGGAGCAGTTTGGAGGAACAGACTGGAAAAGGGCCCAGGAATGCAGGGTTCCCCCTACAATGCAGAGGGGTTTGTCCATGTGGCAAATGCACTTAGGAAGGAAAAAGGAATGAAAAGGGGTGAGGAGGGTTGGCTGATAGGAAGTTAATGAGGAGTTGTTTGGAGCTGGACAGAATGGGAGTGTTGAAGGGGAGAGGGGTGAAGGAGCAGCCAAAAGACCCAGTCAAAATTGAAACAAACTGTGAGGCAGTGGGACTGGAGTCCAGCAGCAATTAGAGTAATGAGACATGACAGAATTCCTGCTTGCTTCCCTGGGTATTTTATTCCAGCAATAAGTTGATACATCACATGGGACTGGTGTTTATTTAGCATTCCTCTCCATCACCTCTGCCCAGCTCTCTCTGCTGTGGGGGACCGTAGGGATAATTTATGGCCACATCTACAATAGTGGGATTTGTGCAAAGCACCACGTAAGCCCTGCCCTGCCCCCAGCCCTTTCCCAGAGGATTCCCACTCTGGCACTCCTTCAGAGGGTGTCATGGCAGCTCTGGAATGCTCCTGGGATTTCTTTAATACCTGTTTGGAGGTTTTCCAGAGTGGGAAGGAGGAAACTTTGCATCTGTGGGGCACAGGGTCGAACTCATGCACCAGAGGCACCGAGTGTGGGCTGGGTGTGTTCTGGGCCATCTGATCCCATTTAATTTGGGGAATGTGTAAGGTCCAGCACCTCTCAGGTTTCCCAAGGGGTCAGTGCTGTGTGATCCCTCTGTGCTTCCAGGGCAAAGCTGGGCTGGCTCTGGCTGCTTCCTGCTCTCCTGGCAGTGCCAGCTTTGAGGGAATCCACAATGAGAGGCAACAGGCACAAACTGAGGCTCAGGAAACTCCACCTGAAAAAGGGTTAAAACTCCCTTACTGTGTGGGACAGATTGCCAGAGAGGTGTGGAATCTCCCTCACTGCAGACAATCAAAAATCTGGATGCAATCCTGGGCCCTGGGATGGCTCTGCTGGAGCAGGGAGGTTGGACCAGATGCCCCACTGTGTTCCCTTCCAACCTGACCCATTCTGGGATTCTGTGAATGCTCCTGTAGCCAAGCAAGGGGCTTTTCCAGCCCCCAGGGAGAGCAGGCTGGAGGCTCTCCTGGTCTCTGCAGGTGGATGGAGCCTTTCCTTGTCCTGCTGTTTGCCAGCCCCATGGCTGGTGCTGCCTGCCCTGCTGCTCCTCTCCCTGTTCTGGGGTGATTTTGGAGTGGCTGGGGTTTGGTTCCTCAGCAGGGCTGACATTCCCCTTGGTGCTGGGCCAGGAGATGATCCCAGGGTGCTCTTTGGCAGGCAGGACACAACAGCTGCTGAGGAGCTGATGTTCTCCTCCTTGATGTTCTCCTTCCCAAGGCATTTGCCTTTTGTTTTTTGATTTGATGCCCTTTTTAACTCAGTTCCTTGGGATGTTAAGGATGTGTGAACAATGAGCATGTCTGTGTTAAAAGATGCCGAGTGTTTTATCTGGGCAGGAGCTGGAGCAGATGATCTCCTGAGCTGCTTTAACAATGCAGCAGGAATGGAGCTCTGGAAATGTTTCCCATTTGTGAGCTGTACAGCTGCCAGGGGGTTGGGGGAGAGGAGAAAAGGTGGGGACTGTGGTGTGAGAGGAGTGGGAATTGTGTCTGTGCTGGGGCTCCCCACAGGCTCTGACCACATCCGAGAGAAGGACGGGCTGTGGGCAGTGCTGGCCTGGCTCTCCATCCTGGCTGCCCGCAAGCAGAGCGTGGAGGACATCATGAAGGACCACTGGCAGAAGTATGGCAGGAACTTCTTCACCAGGTGGGGAAACTGCTCCTGACACCTCCAACTCCCTGTCCTGTGTCACAGCAGAGCCCTGATGGCACCGCTGTGTCACCATGGGGCTGTCATTCCATTGCTGTCACTGTGGGGCTGTCCCTGTGTCATTTCACTGCTGTCACTGTGGGGCTGTCCCTGTGTCATTCCATTGCTGT